>OW679197.1:124261181-124371433 GCA_940337035.1 Agriotes lineatus | reverse complement strand
TACGTTAACAATCATAGTTTTAAATACCATGCGTGTCATGTGGCAAGTACTTATGGTTTGTTACGGAATGAACTGCTGATCTAACTACATATGGAAAACATTCTCTTGTAAGTAGCTGCTACTAGTTATTCAAATACTACAAAATTTGCTTATAAAGGGTGTAATATTGATGCTACGTTGGTATAAACTGCCTATCCCCGAATCTGACGTGAGAAACTTTTTTTGGAGAGAAAGAGAACCTCTCAAGGGTCGCCGTGTGCCAAGTTAACAACTTGCGTTTCGCTCTTCACCTTTCGCTATTATCATCTTCTCGATTATTTTTTTTAGATTCTATCGTATGCCCTACTGTTTTCTACAGTTAACCCTTGCGGCACCTCGGTTTTCTGTTTGTGTTATTTCTTCCTTCCATCTGTCGCAAGTCAGGACTGGTGTTATTTGGGGATCAATTTCTTTATTCACTGCATCGTGTTCGTTTCTGCACCTCCTCTTCTTCCCTTCTTGCTATCTTTGATTCGTTCACCTTGTTTTTCTATTCCTTTCAGTTTGCCTGTCTGCCTTAGGTGTGTTCTTGAGCAAGCAAGTATACAGAAATAACAGCCGATTCGTAGGGAAATCCAGCAGGTTCCTGTACATAAAGTTTCAATGCCCATGGGTTCCAGGCAGGTGCTTTATACAGAATTATCGGGTTTGCTACGCTACCAAGTATCCTTGTCTTTCTTGCTCTTAGCCCCTTTATACTGGGTATTAGCGGGATATGCGCTATTATTGTTTTCACCGCTTTATCTATGGTTTTCCTTATATGCAGCGCTAGGGTTCATGCTGACCAGAAGAAAAATAAATTTTGGAGGGAAGAAAAGTGGGAATAGAATTAATAAAAAAAATCAAGGTGAAATAGTTTTTTACATTAACAAGCCTACGTCTAAGCTCAGTGGTAGATTCCACAATGGCGTCAGCGTAAGAAGGGGTGTGGGCGTTACCCTGGTCGATGCTGCTAATTGATTGGTGTAAACTTTTAATACTTTTATTTCTACGGCCACTCTTATATATACAAACAAAACTTAATATTATTGATACACAAAAAAAACATGAAAAGGAATATATATACAAAAGGGTCATCTAGACCCGGGCGCTGGGGGCGCGGGAGGTGATGGGGCCGCCTTTCCTACTGGCCGGAGGCGGGGAACGCGGCCTGGACGCAGTCCGGTCCTTCCGGGAAGCAGTCCGGGGCACGGCTTGTAGCGGGCGCTGGGAAGTCCTCCTTGGACGTCGGCGGATCGAGTAGGCCTCTCGGGGACGGCGGCTGGGAGCGGGGCGTTGCCGGGGCGCGGGGTCGGGCTTCCGCTAGGGGAGTCCGGGGACGGGTGGTCCGTCGCCAGCGGGGGCCGCGACGTGGGCTGCTATCGGGGCAGGTAGCCCGCCACAGGGCTTCGAGCTCGGCGTCCGTCAGTCTCACCTCGAGGTCCCAATTGAGGATCCGTGGACGGGAAGCCTGGGGGGTCGGCGGGCGGCACAGCCGGGCAAAAGGTGCGTCCTCGCAGTGCTGCACCAACGGGCTCCTCTGTGGGGTGCCGAGCTCCGGATCGCTCTCGTCCGTGAGACCAACGAAATCCGGGGTGAACGCCCTTGTCGGCGTCCGTGGGCTCCCTGACGGCAGGCGTCCCTCCCAGTACGGAGGTGGCCGGTTCAGCTCCTGGATCCGGGCGCGGGCGATCTGGGCCAAGGGGGGAGGCAGGGGCGTCTGGGCGATGGCCGAATAATTCCTCGTGGCGGCGCTTTCTGGAACACAGGGCTCGATGTCAGGCGGCGGGCGCGAGAGGAAACCTCCAATGGTTCCGGCTGGCTTACGTGTCAGACCTGGGGGTGCCCATGGCGGAAGTGGCTCGAGTCCAACTTTGCCCGAAGACGGAAGGCAGCAGAGTCCAATGCGGAGGATTGGCCCTAAGTCCACGTATGTGATAGGCTCTGGAGAGGGCTGTGGCTGG
The DNA here is from genome assembly GCA_940337035.1 of Agriotes lineatus. Taxonomy (NCBI): domain Eukaryota; kingdom Metazoa; phylum Arthropoda; class Insecta; order Coleoptera; family Elateridae; genus Agriotes; species Agriotes lineatus. The sequence continues at coordinate 124,369,451 of OW679197.1, read as the reverse complement.
TAGGTCCTTGGAAGGCTGGAGCTGCTAGCGGGGCCGAGTGGATGCTGCAGAAGACAAAGTCCCAGAAGTGGCTGGATGCTGCAGAAGACAAAGTCCAGAGTGGCTGGATGCTGCAGAAGACAAAGTCCAGAAGTGGCTGGCTGCTGCAGAAGACAAAGTCCAGAAGTGGCTGGATGCTGCAGAAGTCAAAGTCCAGAAGTGGCTGGATGCTGCAGAAGACAAAGTCCAGAAGTGGCTGGATGCTGCAGAAGACAAAGTCCAGAAGGTGGCTGGCTGCTGCAGAAGGCAAAGTCCAGAAGTGGCTGGCTACTGCAGAAGACAAAGTCCAGAAGTGGCTGGATGCTGCAGAAGACAAAAGTCCAGAAGTGGCTGGATGTCTGCAGAAGACAAAGTCCAGAAGTGGCTGGATGCTGCAGAAGACAAAGTCCAGAAGTGGCTGGCTGCTGCAGAGGACAAAGTCCAGAAGTGGCTGGATGCTGCAGAAGACAAAGTCCAGAAGTGGCTGGATGCTGCAGAAGACAAAGTCCAGAAGTGGCTGGAGGTCCTGGAGAGGCTGGATGGTTCTCGAGCTGAAGTGGCTACTGGTGGACTCTCCTGGGTTGAGTAATTTCCTACTGCCAGCGTCTGACTATTTAAAGGAGCCAGTCCCTTTGTCAAACGCGATCTCGCAGCTCATTGGTCGAAGTAGAAGGGATGATTTGCCCGTTTTCGATATATTTCAGATTATAGCGTTTAATTGAGCGGCGCGATCAATTATCGACTTGATTTGGAGTCGCAATCAATAGTCGTTGAAATGTCGATTCTAACGACACCCAATTTGCTAGGTTTTGGTAAAGATTAGTTCAACTTGGAATTTTTAATTCCGTGTTCGGCGTAAAACTTAATTAAGCATTACTCTTCTGGCGTATGTTAATAAGTTTATTATGCTTCGATCGGTTGCGCGCTATTTTACAGGAATTTTGAGACTATTCACGCCTTCCTGTGATGCTTCCTTCCCGCTAATTAAAATTTAATTTGTAATTTTGCATCCTTGCCCGCTGTACCGGTCGTGGCCCTGATTTCTTCGTTACAAAATGCCTTTCCCCGGGCCGCTGTGTATGCTGAATTTCGGCCGCTCCGCCCGCATGCATTCGCTGGCTGATGGAAAAATTCGTTTTTCTCGATCTGCCTGGGTGCTAGAAACTTGGATTGATTTTATCAGGTGGCGGCTTATTCCTCCTATCGGCAGGTATCCTTATGTGGGATTAAAACAGACCGCACTCTGTTTTAAGAGCGTTTTAGTGAAAATTTCTTAATTCAATCTGCAAACATTCGTGAGGCGTATTTCGCTTGCTGTCACCTTTCTTGGCCGGCCGGTTCCAATAAAGTTTATGGTTGCAATCTTGCTGCACTTTAGAAATTCGTTGTAATTGCCACTTATTTTATGATTTTAGGGTTTTGAAAAATAATTTTGCGTAGGATCGCGGCGGTTTGTTAAGCAGATGTAATATTCTTTGTTCTTCTGGCGCCTTTCGGGCGGCGTACGTTTCCTTTGTTTTTTCGATCTGTTTAACGGTTCATATCAACATTATAAAGATATGATTCCAAAATTATTTTATATTACTTTAAGTAGCATATGAAATGCGGAATTTTTTATCACACCATGGATACATTAAATTTGAACAAGACGTACCCTTAATATTTAAATAGTTATTTGGCCTTTTAACCGCTAGCTAGCTCAGTGATGAAACTCTCTTAATATCTCAGTTGGTGGTTTATGAAAGATCACTATCTACCAAAACATGTATCTCGTTAGCCCTTGTAGTGCTGCTCGTACTTAACTTTAAACAATGCATAAAAGAAGCCGATTTTTTTACGTCATCTATTGACTTTTAAAACACAACTAAAAACATAAAAAAACAAATAACGCACATATAAAAATCAAACGAATAAAAGAATATAGAATTAAATTCTCAAACAACGTACGTGCGATACAGCTTGAGGCTATTTGCAGACATGTTCCAAACATACATGAATAACATAAAACGTCGTCAAAAATAACGTTGAAATAATTGTCTTTCAAAAGAAATCAAATTTCACAAAATTCTTTAACAAAAGCGTAATGTCAAATTGCTTGAAGCCGATACTTATTTGAGCCCTGTCCTGTTTAACCTCGGTGATAAAACACCTTCGTTCGCGTTTGGAAAAGCTCGCAGTTAAATGCAATCCTATTACGCTGACCTAAAGATATTTACCTGGAACTGGCTGCTGTATACCCCTGGAAACGACACGCTCCGATCGCGTGCAGGTCTTATAATAACAATCGAGTTGGCCTCTCATAGTGGATGCTGGAATTGAGCTTTTTCAAAATACATCAAAAATATACCACTTACGGCAATTTGCGAAATCTTTAGAAAAAATATGGCGAAATCGGCAAAAACCATTTTGGACCGTTACAACGTTATCGTTCTTTTAAAATGTTTGTAATCTGAGAAGACCCGCGATAATAAACTTTTTGGAAATTCTACGTAGCAAAATAGGGTTCGATTCTCGGCCGGGGCCACCCAGGACATGCTACCCGTTTTCGCTCCGCAAAAGTTTAATAACTCCCCGATGTTCGTAGTCTACGCGAACCGAAACCAGATGAAAAGATATTACTACGCCTTCTGAAGGCATACAACCCCAAGACAAAAAAGTTATAAGAATTATTTTAAATAGTAGAAAAGCAAGCGAATATATGTCTGTATTAGTGTGGACATTTTGTAAATAAGATATGGAACAAAAATCAAACTAGTTCAAAATGGCTTGTGGCCGAGACGTTCTTATTTTTTGTTGTTGTGCTTCAGGGATTTTAGCATTGCTCTATTATATTGTATTAAATAGTTTTCACTTTGGCTCAATAACCAGAAACACACTATTCGCAACATTTGAACATGCATTCATTTTCTACCACACTGAGTTTTACCAACTGGCATCTAAAGGTAAAAAAAGATAACAGTTTAAGGGTAACTCCATTGCCCACAACTGGGGACCATCGACCCTCTTCAGCCAAGATCGGAATTTAGGAGGGGTGGAAAATGGAAGAAAGGTAGAGAAGCATTGTCCCCGAATTCGCCTCAGGTTGACTCAGGAAAATCTAAAAATCTGAATCTGAACAGACGGCTGCGAGAATCGAACACTTCTAAGAATTACGCTTCCTTGTTGTCCATATAAACAGTGTATGTTTCATAGTAACTTAGAAGATTGACTAGCGCCAAACGAAGTGGTTCGAAAGGTTCTTGGCTCTAAATAGATGGCAAAGTTAATTTTTATTGGCAGAAAGCGTCAGCTGATCATGTAAGCTCTAAAAATCGCACCTGCATATATTTACCATTTGATTTGTTATCGCATACATCAAAGTAATAAAAATATGTAACATACACAAAACCATACCTGTTTGGGTAGCAAAAACCGAAACGATTGATATCGTAAGGCGCAGCCTCGATTATTATTTGTACGGTAGAAATAACATTTGTAGCCCGTGAGCTAATTTGAATATAACAAGTGTCGTGGGCGCCGGCTTAGTATGCGCGTTGTCCATACTCCTTGTAAGTGGTGCTGCAGCTCAATAAACAACTTGGGGTTTGATGAATATGCACCCTGCCTAGTTCGCAGCAAGGGCCTTCTTCCCGGATCTCCTGCCCTGCGAACACGCACGTGGTGAGAGCCTTCTGCAAGTGTGTGTATCTCGTAACTGATGGCACCGGCTCGCAGCCAGTGCTCCCATCAATTACCAGCAGGACCACAAATACTCTCGCGGCTTGTATACACGCCTCGCATGATAATTGACAACTCATAATACGATCGAGTCTTCATAAACTGTGAAGCACCGACCGCTGCTTATTTACAGCGGTTCGTATTCATCTTTTATCAATTTTTGTTCGAATTTATTGTTTTGCTTCAAATTTATCCACAACAGGACCCGCATGCCGTGTGGCTGAACAACGATTTGACTTTTAAATCTGAATATAATTTTGTTTGGTTTTACAAATTGTTTTACATGGCGTTAGTATTAAAAAGCTACTATAATATTAGCGGACCCATGGCGAATACTTCGCAACATAAGGGATGGTGAATATATTATGTTGTTATTCATAATACCGTAGCGCTAGTATTGGTGCATCATCCTATTTGCTGTTTTGTTGGTTTAAGGGTATACGTATCAATTTCCAAGTTTCTACAAATGTAGACTAAATTAGTTAGAAATTCGATCACCAACGCCGATGAGGTGCGCCAAATGCAACTACGGAACGGAAACGTGTTACAAAACGCAAAAAACTAACATTCCATTTACAACAAATTCGTCGATACATTGAAAGGGAGAACGTGTGAGAACAAATCTACAGGATTTAAAAAGTAATAATAATAATTGGTGCAGTGAAAGTTGCAAACGAATCGACAAAGTAAATTGCATGATATACAATGGGTGGAGCTTGTAGTGGACTGTATGTTTTCAATTTAGGACAATTACAGGATAAGTCTTAGGGGTGTAAGCATGTAAAAGGATGCATACCAAGGGTCTTGTTCAGTCTCACACAAGGAAGGTAGTAAAGACTTGGTTCCGTTGGTTAAGGATGGAATGCCAGAACACCTTGTGTAGTCTCACACAAGGAATGTAATAAAGACTTGAACCCGTTCGGCAGAGGTTCGTAAACAGAGAAAGATATCTAACTGCATTCGTTTATTGTTTAGAAGTACCTGTATATGTACATAAAAATATGACGTAAATTACTAAGGTTGAGTAGATTGTCCAGTTCAAATTGCATTTCTACTAGCGTGTTACATTTTATAACAAACGGTAACATCAGCAATTCAGGATAATAGCAGTTTATTCAGGAGGTCAGTCGAGAAGTGCTGACTGCCTTGTCACGCGTTTCTATCTGCAACCGTTGGTTCAGAAATATACCCACAATTAATTGTAAAAGTTCAGAATCATCTTTTAGTTTCTAAACAATGTGTGTTAATAACCAGATTACGTAGCTATGAACAGAAACATATTATAGGCAACGAGGCTTACCGAGATCAATGCTAAACTGACCGCTTTTGTTCATTTTATTAATGGAGACTATTCTAGCATTGCACGTTTTTATTTGATCATTCCTAATCTGTATTTTTGTAATTACTCATAAACGCTATAGGCACTTGAGCCAACATGTAGGTTCCATATCTGAATGTGAGTTTAAGAAAAAATACAGATTAACTTTTGAACATAACTATAAAAATATCTAAAAACGTATAATAGGATAATGTAAATTGTTTGGTACAGAAACATTATAAATGGCTAAAGACCACAGGACATTTGGAAACTTGGTAAATTTAATGTTCTAATGTTGCATGCAAGCAGCGATTTGACATTTCTGAGCATAGAAGGTCGTGCTATAGTTTTGAATTCTCATGCTGCGGTAATTTTCTAACTTACGACACTTTTATTTCCTGTTCATCAACAGCAGTTTTATACAGAACTAAATTACTTACTTTAAACTATTTCGGTTAAGTAGCTACCGATAATATATTAACTGGTACTGTGATTACAGATTGTCAGATTAATTTTTTCAAACATGGTTTCTACAGTGCTTAGTGCACTGGCAACAGAGGCAAAGAATTTACACCTAGGTGAAAAAAGTGTATGTCAAACGAATATCAATGCGACAAAATAAGTACGTTCAAAATGAAAGTGCAATCTGAAAACAAGGCTATAGTTATTGTAAGAAAATTTTAGTATCACCTAATTTATGACGTCATAACCGTACTACTATAATAACAAGATACAATTTCTCAAAATACGTAATTTTATTGTTAAAAATAGGTATTTTGGAAATGAATGGTTGCCTTTCTGGCCTGGTTGCTAAAATTGCATTTCATGTTGACATTGGAGTTTGTTTGATTTTTTTAATGTCAGATACATCAGTTTACGAGTAATTTTGTAATAACTATATTAGTATTTAACGTCTAAGTATGTTGGCGATTTGTTTAAATACGCCGCATCAAAATTATATAAAGTTTCGAACATGCATAAAGATATCATAACCTACATTAACAAAAACACCTTCTGTGTCATAAATTGAAAATAATTGACAACACTGCTTTATAACTATTTATTACGTGCTACTGAAATTTCGTTACAAGGACTATACATGTATTTTCATACTTTATAAACAATTATGTCATATCGTAAAATCTTAATAGAATTCAACATGCTTATGTGTAATTACTGAGCCTAGCAATAGTGCTGTCAGCATTTTACAGTGTGGTTACTTTCAACATCAATATTATTATGTCTTTATTATGATTGTAACCGCTAACAAGGTAATGATAAGTAATGGTTGAAAATGAAGTCAATTAAAAAGTTGCCTTAGGGAAATAGCATATATTCTATAGCATCAAAACGAATCAGATGTAGTTCTTGTACAGGGTGACCAGATAAGAATGCAAAGTGCTGTATCTCGGAAACTATTCGTCGTAACGACTTTCAGTAAAAAAAAATTATGACCAAAGTGGCCAAAAGAAGACCGTGGAAAATATTTTCAGATTTCCAAGATGGTCGCCAGGGGTCGTAACCGCCATCTTAAAACTTTTAAAGTGATTTTTTCACTGAAATCCACCTAGTAAATGTTACCAAAAAATATATGGTTTCTAAAAGCTAAGCTTTACTCGAGTAATTTTTGTTTACACTGTTTGATGTATCTACTAAATTAAGTGGTGGGGGGTAATTCAATGTTTTTTTAAATAAACAGCTGTAACTCCTAAACCATCTGAACGGATTTTAACAACTTGGTCTTGTTGGAAAAAAGCATTTATTGTTCCATGAAACACATCTTACCTGTGATATATCTAATTCTTAGTGATGCCGCTAGAGCGCGTTTTTGATATAATAACAGAAAATTGCAAAATTCTCTAAAAAATTAAATGCAAATAATATGACTTTTTTTTTCATAAAATTTTAGTGAAATGATACCTAAATAGGCTGGTAAAAACCATATCTCCGATATCTTATTCGTAGCCTGAAATATCGAAGACAGAAAATTTAGTTATCATCTAATTTAAAAGACGCTATTACACCGGTATTTATGTGATTTATTTGTCTTTTTTTCAAGATTCAAAGATAAAATTTCATAATTTAATAATTTTAAAAAATAAAAGTATTCTTAGTCAAAAAATTAAAAAAAAACGTGTAGGGGCATAATAATCAATGCAGCTAGTATGCAAGTGCAAGGTAGGCAGAATATGAAGAGTAGGGCATGGAGGAAAAATAAATGCCTAAAATCAACTTGTCAACAAATATTAAAATTATACTTATAGAGACAGTGTAATTTGTGTTCGTTGCACACACAAGTAAGACCTTGAAACTATTAAAATGCATTTTACAAATGATGAAGCTGTCGATATGATTGCGGTATATTTTGAATGTCTTCAAACTGCGGCATTGGCTCAAAGAGTATACAGAGCTCGTTATCCAAATCGGCGTTTACGCGATGCGAGAATTTTCCGCGTTTAGTGCAAAATTTGCGTAATACTGGCAGCTTTCGACCTCAGTTGCGAAGACACTCTGCTAGAATTACGGAAGACAATATTGTTAATGTCTTAGCAGACGTGGGAATTGAATCCCCACGTTAGTACGAGAGCAATGTCTCGCGCGTTGGGTATATCACGTACTACTATTCTAAACATTTTAAAGGATCACAGGTAAGTTTTTTATGCAACTAAAAATACTACCTTACATGTTTCACAATGTGTTTGTTATTTCAATTTTTAGACTGCACCCATATCATATGGTTTTACATCAAGCCTAAATCACGAAGACTTTGACCGACGGATAGATTATTGTCATTGGATGTTGGCATGATTAGGGAAAATAAAGAATTTTTATCCGAAATTCTTTGGACGGATGAGGCCATTTTTAGAAGTGATGGGAAACATTAATTTGCATAATATGCATTATTGGTCTGACAACAATCCTCACTGGTTGCGCTCGAGGTCCAACATCAAGGCCATTGGAGTCTCAATGTGTGGTGTGGCATCCTGGGCGGAAATATTATAGGTCCCTATTTTCTTTAATCAACCACTAAATGGTGCCGTGTTCCTTGATTTTCTGGTAAACCAACTGCTTATTTTATTAGAAGGTGTGCCCTTGCAATTACGGCAAAATATGTTTTTGCAACTAGACGGTTGCCCAGCACATTCTCAAGAAATGTGCGAGAACATTAAGATCTAACATATCACCAGAAGTGGATTGGGCGAGGAAGTCTATTTTCTTGGCCCCCCCAATCCCCAGACCTCACGTGTTTGGACGCGGTCGGTTGAAAGATATTGTTTATCAAATTCCACCAAAAACGAGAGACGACATGAAAATCCGAATACAGGAGGCCATTCGTAGCCTTTCAAGAGCAGAAATTGAAGCTGCTGTAATGAGCGGCTCCAAAAATGCATTGAGTGTGATGGAAGACAGTTCGAGCATTTAAGGAAGCATTCGTTTTATTTCAAAATCGGCCCTTTTTTCTTATTATGCCCCTACACGATTTTTTTTTTAATTATTTGAACTAAGAATACTTTTACTATTTAAAAATTATTAAATTATGAAATTTTATCATTGAATCTTGAAAAAAGACAAATAAATAACAATAAATATCGGTGTAATAGCGTCCTTTTAAAATTATATGGTAACTAAATCTTCTTTCTTCGATATTTCAGGCTACGAATAAGATATCGAGATACGGTTTTCACTAGCATATTTAGGTATCATTTCACTACATTTTATGAAAAAAGTCATATTATTGCATTTAATTTTTTAGAGAATTTTGCAATTTTCTGTTATTATATCAAAAAACGCGCTCTAGCGGCATCACTAAGAATTAGACATATCACAGGTAAGATGGGTTTCATGGGAAAAATAAATGCTTTTTCCAACGGGACTAAGTTTGTTGAAATCCGTCAGTGGTTTAGGAGTTACAGCTGTTTATTAAAAAAACATTGAATTACCACTTTATTTTAATAGATACATCAAAAAGTGTTAAACAAAAATTACTCGAGTAAGCTTAGCTTTAATACGCATATATCTTTTGGTAACATTTACTAGGTGGATTTCAGTGAAAAATCACTTTAAAAGTTTAAGATGGCGTTACGCCCCCTGGTGACAATTTTTGAATCTGAAAATATTTTCCGCGGTCTTCTTTGGCCACTTTTAGTCATAAAATTTTTTACCGAAAGTTTCTACGACAAATAGTTTCCGAGATACAGCACTTTGAATTCTTATCTGGCCACCCTGTACGGACTCTTATCTGCATAAATTTGTACCTCAAATATAACCTTTCATGCGAGCTATCTTATAACAATTACTAAGCTTTTGCGTTTAAGTTTTATCATATATGAGCAGTTAAATATGATTGGGGAATTAGTAATGAATAATTAAGAAAACACCATAGAAAATGCACAAGACAAATTACTAAAATAGCATATACACATTAAGAATAAAATGCGATAGCATTAAATAAAATTATGATTAATAAATGCATGGGAAGAACAACCAAAGCCATAAAAACTCACGAGAGAAATTAAAAATTCATATCATCAGTTAAATCTAAGAAGTTAACTTGTTGAACATAATACTTTACATAGTATATATCGTTTCCTAAGCAATGCACACTATACGTACATTGACGGACTTTGGCCATTTGCTGAATATTAATATAACAATCCAATTAAACACAGTTTTGACATATAGTAAAATGTTCTGTTAGGGTTCGAAGGTGTCGTCTCGATTTCCCCCCGATTTTGCTATAAGTCAAGCAACTTAAAACGTCCTCAGGTACTACAGGTTGCCTAAATAGCTTTTGGTGACTTCTGATTTTGTTTGATTACTTTTTCTGTTCATCACATTTCATACGCAGCTTTAGAGTCGGACTTTTCGAAAATTTCAGACATTTTTAATTTTACTTTCGAAGCTGTGCGACGTTGCTTGTTTAGGTTTGTCCTTGCGGAAACGTTTTTTGTCGGTCGATTTAGTTTTATTACTTTGCTGAATTGCTATACCCAACCGAATAGCTCAAAAAGTGATAGTATTTTGAAAGTAAGGACATCGGCTGTTTGTCCTCAAACGAGGATTGAATTGTCTCCCTTTCACTTAGTTTAATGCTCTGTTGATTTTATCTCCAGGTCTTTTTCTTTTCCATTTCTATTCTCTTTTTTCCTGTTTGTCACAGTTGTGATTTTGTGTTTTTGCTGCGATATCTCTACGAAGGTCTCACTGCCATCTGTTTAAAGATATAAAGCAGTAAACTAACCATTAGCTATTCTCTGTAACGGGCTGGTTCATGTCACCTTGGTATTTAACCATTATTCTGCCAGATATTGGTCTAAACTGTATTTTTTACATTGTAGCAATTAGATAAAACGTATTGTATACTTAAAATTTAGAGTGAATGTTTCGCGCGCTCGAATAGGGAAGTGCAAGCAGCGGAAAAACTGATCCCGTGTGCTATTATTAGAACTGCATGCGACCGGAGTGCCGTAGCGGTTTGGTGGAACTTCACACTTTAGAGGTAGCTGAAGACAGCCGTGCAGTAATAAGCGACCTCTGGGTACGTTCAAGCAAAAAGGGACGCCACGCGAAGTATTATAAAGTGCCTGCTTGGGAAAGCATCCCCGAATACAGCGTTTATAGCAGAAGCTGCTATTCCGGCTGCTAATCGAGCTTCAAGGAAGCTAGTTGACCTTGCCAACACACAAAGTCTCTGTAGGAGCAGCTACCGAAGCCACGGAGCTGATCTCTTGGTAATCTTGCTACGAAATAAAGGCAAATTTCGTTACTATAATTACATTTTAGGAGTGAATGTATGGCCCAGGAAGATTGGAGAAGACCAAAGAGTCAATAAGGACTTAACTGTTATAGCAACGCATTATGCAACTGTTTTTAACGAGCATTATGCACCCAAAGGCCACGTGCGTGTAATCGCTGAATTAGCGCGTCAGAACAAAGCGGTTGCCATCATTCCGTGGACATATCGCGTCAGCTGAAGTGCATTCAAGCATGTAGAGTCAGAATGAAACTCGTGGACTGTTTGTGCTGCTGTTAATAGTGCATATAACATTTATGTATTACCATTGTGTATTCTTTATATGTATTTGCATGCATGCATTTTCTTTTGCAGAGTATATATATTTTCATGTAAACTGTTTGGTTTTCATTTCTGGCAGCATTTGCATGTATAATACCCTTAGCTGCACTGAGGTAACAGCGGGTTTTGTGCTTCTACGACTGAGTTAACTAGCAAACAAAGGGCAATCTAAATTCACAGTAAAGTAGAGTATATGACACGAGAAAGGCCACATTACATCCCTGATTTAATTTTTTAACTTTGCTGCCTGTGAATAACCATGTGTTAATCACTGAGTTCATTCATTCTCTTTGGATATCTTCCCATTTTTTACCTACTTTTTGTGTGTTATGACTAGTAAACGGGTGAACCGATTTTACATACTCATGTGCACTATTCGCCTATTAGGTGAAAGGTTTCTGTGTGTTGTGCATGCGATAAATAGTACTGCTGTTTATAAATGTTACTTTCGAAAAGTCCTCGTCGATGATTGTGACCACAATTTACCTCCTTTTTTTCTTTCAGTTCCTCTCCTAACGGAGGTTGAAAATCTTCACAGAAATTTGTCTTTGTTGACAGCAGGTTTAAATAAATCGTTTGAAGTAGAGCCATACCACCATCTTAATTGCGCAACCAGGAAAATCTTCTTCTACCTACGCTTCTCTTTCCATTAATCTTCACTTAAATTTTAAGCTTCAGCAACAAATATTTATTTTCCTTCGTAATGTAGCCTAGATATTTTAATTTTCTATTTTTAATAAATAATTCGTATTATTTCACATTTCTTTGCCATTTTCATTAGTACTTCTTTATTAAGCATTCTTTCTGTCCACGATATTTTTCACATTCCCTTGTAACACAACATTTCAAAAGCTTCGATGTTCTTAATGTTTATCTATTACAAAGTACATGCTTCCACGAATACAACAACCTAGAGCAAACATTCTTAAGATTTAATTTTATATCTCAGCAGCATAAGAACCTTTTCAGTTTAATAAAATATTATCTTGGTATTTTTATTTTTGCTTTAATTTATTTATTGTGTTTTATCAGTTTTTGGTAATCCATGCCTCTAGATATTTGTACGGCGTAACATTTGTGGGCTAGAAATTGTTAAATTGACGTCAATGTTTTCCTTTATTTATACCACCATCAATTTCGTGTTTTGAAGGTTCAGTCTGAGACCGTTATTACTGCTGTGGCTGTTTATGTTTTCGAATAGGTGCTGTATTTTTTTAATATTTGTCACTAAAAGTGTATCGTCAATATAACGTATTTTATTATTAATAGTTTTTCCGTTTATAGTTATTCAGGGTTTTCATTCTGATGTCAAATAGGGAGTTGATAAGAACACAATCTAGGCGAACGCGTCAAAAAGGTCTTTGTGTTAATTTATTTTTGACCATAACGTTTGTTGCTTTGTGTCACTACAAACTGGTTATTATTTAGTATCTCCACCATCGATGTTTGATTTTGCTTTTAAGTCACCTTTCTCTAGTTTATTTGGTACTAATTGACACTTTTTTATTCAAGACTTTTTGACTACTTCACTCAATCGATCCGTGCTCCCCCTGTATACTTTTCGAAAATGCTGTAATAGCTTCTTTGTTAACAATTTAAATTCTAGGTTTATTTTGCATTGATAAAGCCTGTGTTATTAATATCTTTGACTGTATTAACGTCGTTGTTTCGAATAAACGTATCGTTAATGTTTGGCATTAGCCGTTCTTTTTTTTTTGTACCTATTATCTCTTTGTAACCTGTCTTTCGTAGCAGCGCGATTGCCCCATATAGCTCAGTAAATGTGACACGATAAATTGTTGAACCTGGAGCTAGTATCTAATGGATTACTATTGCTTATCACAATTAAGTAAATTCACTAAGCATTCTTTACACATTGCGACCCCTATCCTGTATTCAGTTTGGGCATTAACGTATTACAACGTTTATATTGAGCAGTTTCGTTTACTCGTTTACCGTGTTTTTTCTGAATTCCAAGCTTTAAGATATAGGGCTATCGCCTCAAGTATTTACTCAAACCCACGTGCCACGCTCTTCAAAATAATTCAACTATGAGGTTTTAGTCTTCTTTATTGCTGAATTCTGGTTCACTTAGACATCGTTTTAAAAGTGAAGTAAGTGGAATATCTCGAAAATAGTTTGGGCTGCATTAATGTAGACTTGTAGGTAGAAGAGCGTAAAAGCAACCCCAGTTCAAAATAAACAGTATAAAGAACATATCGAGGAGACATAAAGAAGGAAACTAAATACTGAATATAGCCATTAGTTTAGCAGATCGCACATTTTTAATCCCAACAAAGAATTGGGTGCTCTATTTTTTTAAGTTGTGGTGTAGGGCGTAGACAACCAACTTTTTATGTTAAAACAACTAATTTCCGTACAGTAAAGGCAGCAAGTTCTACAAATCAAATGAAGAATAGTTTCAACAAAGGTAGTTAAAAAATGAAAGATAAGCCGAAAATCAATACAATAGCTTAAATGATCACTAGTAAACTTCAAAAAACTAAAGTGCCCCGTCATGTCATTATAAAGTTATAAAATAGGCTCATCGGCTATGACAAAGCCTTTTTCCGATTTAAAGTCACCAACAAAAAGCAATAACAGCACTTTTAAACATCAGCTTATTTCTTACCAATTCTGCACATCCTTCCAATTATTTTTTGTCCAATTAATTTAATACGCCCTCCGTATAATACACGGTGGGTTGCAGGTGGACCTGCTTTAGTTTAATTGCATTATGCCAACTATATTTGGCGCTTTTGGACGTGTTCGGTGGTAAGCCGCGCGGTTGTGGTCTTATTAAATTTAAAATCCAGCGGTGTGGTCGCGCAGGAATGCTGATTTGGGATGATTAAAGCAGCAGGTGTCAGGGTAATAATTTGATTGATCGATTAATTGATTTGAATTATAGGTATCAATTACTTAGTTTTTCTGCCGTTTGTGAATTATTATCTTGTTTATAAACGCATACACCTCCGGGACGATAGGCTGCCGCTTAGTTGTCAGCTAATCAGATAGGGTGCGAAATGGGCCAAATTCCGCTGCGAATTCATCAGCGTGCTTTTTCTCCGTACAGTAGAACTTCCTGTGGATCTAAAATGCGAAATAATTAATCAGCTATACTGAACAATAACGAGGGCTTCATATACATTATGGTAGTATGTGGGAATATTACATATGCTGAACGGCATATAAGTATAGTACAGCAAAGGTAGCTTGGTCCTTAAAAAATCCATTGTAAGCAAATTATAGTATTTTACGTTTAACATATGTAAACTACTTATTATACAGTTTCATAGTATAATAAAAAGTTGTTTGTATTATTTTAATTAAATACTAAGTACGAGGTCCTATTTTCATGAGCTTCCTTAAATTCACCGTTTCAATATTCAGCAAGGGTTTCGATTGGCTTTTTGTGTAATAGAAATTGTAAGACGAGATAAATGGACAGAGTATAGAACTTGAATACTTAGTATATAATCTATATTTAAAAGTATTCTTCGTTTATGTTTTATTAATTATTTCCCAATGTTATCTTCCCTATTTTCCTGACCAGTTTTCCATAATCTGGAACAAACTATTCTTCTTCATATTATACTCTTATTGTTCGGTTATAAGTTGATGATAAATTAGACACTTTCCATTAAATACTCAGGTGCCATGCAAATGTCAAGGATAAGGCCCTAATTTATTCCTTTTCAGCGAAAGAGGGAGTTCATGTACCTATATCAGAATCATAATACCCATTAGGTACATTACTACAATGCTATGTAATTAGTACAGACTATAAACAGCTACCTAGCACCACAAACTCCTTTATTGTTGCATATATAAGTTTTCTTTTCGTGACATGTTTTACTGTGATTACTTTTCCAAGTCAGGAAAAAATTTAAGATATAAAGTAATTGAAATAAAAAATCTAAATGTTCTCCATCACATCATACATGCATTGCATTCAAATAAGGGGCTGTGAGCCGTTTACTTTAGAGTTTTGACCTTTTAGTAATTCTATTCAGGGGCGTCTCTAGCTTACCCAACGCCGGAGTGCAAAGTCACATTTGCCGCCTCCCCTGATTTGCGAGTTACGTGGTTAGAGACGATGAGTGTTTAGTTCAGTGAAGCTAAATCGAGAAGCATCCCTAATATAAATCAAACATATGTATTTGATATTTTGCATTTCATTCAATATATTCTCTTTCCACATATAATTAGTGTAATGATTAATGATCGATGATTTTTTACTCGTTAAAACCAAAACAGCAAATTAACTCGTGTTACGCACTCGTTAAATTGAAGTTCTAGTTTTAACTCTAAAAAAAAATCATCGGTAATAATCATTCCACTTGTTATATTACAACTGATAATAACTTAATAATCTACCTATCCTAGCCATAAAAATTAATTAATATTACAGCATGACAGCAAACGTCATTGCATCATATTAGTATTCTACATTTTAATATTTTGCTATATGCTTTCGAATCCTAAATTCTCAAGAAATAAGATCAAAAATATATTGACTCTATTCAGATGTGTCGGAGAAGAAGACTCTTCATCCCATGGGCCACTCGCAGAACAAATGAATCGACATTTAATATAAGCCATGGACCGGTCAGATTATGATAAACAATAGAAAAATGGATTCTTAGGTACTTTGAACACGTACAACGTAGAGATTATGATTAAGATGCGTGAAGATCATGTGGTAGGTTTCATTCGGATGGACCGATGAAGTGAGGAAATTACGAAGTAATACCGAGAACCGAGACTGATAAAAATATGTGTTGTACGAAGAATAACAAACAACAGGCAATGATGCACCATCATGACTCTTCTGAAAAAAAGAAACGGAGGAGAAGAAGATTTACCTGTATATATTTTTATGTAGTGATAGCTCACTTTTGACTAGCTATTACTTATGCAATGACTCAATTCTTGATAATAAATATTACAATTGAGACACTCAGGGGGGTTCGTCAATCTAGTTATCTATTAATTGAAATCAAATTTCATTATGATTCTATGACTACTAACCGACACCAACTATCAGCTTGACTTTTAAATTCAATTAAACCAAGAACAACTATCCTTTACAATAACACTTCAATTAATCAATTCACCAAAGTAAGTACTGTATTCTGTTTATTTCACTCTTTCTTTTTATTGTTTGTTATTCAACCTGCTTTTATATTAATTAACTAAAACAAACCTGACCACTTCTCAAGTTGTCACTACAATTATCCAAATATGACAGTTCCCAATGTCCACAGCTCCAAATGCTCACAGTCAGCAACTACGACAGCTTACTCCTCCAATAGCCAAAACTACATCGCTCTGTCACCCCTCAAACCACATCTAACCTGTAAAAACTCCAACTGTCCGTATAATCTGATCCTGCTCCTTTCATTAATATTACTGCCACGCCAATAGACTTCTGGTAAGTTTCAGTATTTGTAGATGATTCCAAACTAATCGTCTTTATTCTTCAGCTAGTAGTTTGGATCCAACACTACCCACAGAAACTGTCCAAATCCAGTAAATACTCCCATCAACTTCCCTCTAAACGATCGGTCCGTCTTCCAAACAACCACCAATGTCACCAATGAATATTAATTATATCTTACATGAACCATTAAATCCAAATCCATCCAATTCTTCTTGCACAATCTCTTTACCGATTGTAATGTCTTATTATTTCAATGTTATATTTTCATATTTTACCAAACAATTGTACAAAATAAGCCATAATTTCCAAGTTTTTATTAGTAAAAAACGTGTTTTCAAATTTCTATGTACATTTTTATATGAGTTGTTATTCTGACTGTCTAAACAAAATATTATCTCTGGTAGTTCGATCCATGGTTACTTTTTCGGTCAAATCCCCTTGCTAGCATTGCCTCCTTTATGCCATCCTTCCAGCTCAGCCTGGGCGCTTTTTATTCGCTCTGCCGGTATCCAAGTTAATACTTGCTTTGTCCATCTCTTCTCTGGCATTCGATTTACGTGACCAAACCATACCAATTTTCTTTTACACCTCTTCTATTATATTTGCCTTTATATCCATCCTTCTTCTGATTTCCTCATTCCTAATTCTAACCGGTCGTGACACTCGCACACTTCTTCTCAAATAATCCATCTCCAGAGCTAAGACTTATATCTTTTTACTTATGACCCAAGATTCACATCCATATATTGCTATACCCTGAACTATGGTATAATATATGCTCTTCATTGTGGTCCTTTGTCTGTTCTTATCCCATATACCTTATTACACCGTTTCTTTTATTAATCCGTGCGTTAATCTCTTTCTGACTGTTTCCCGTTTTATTAAAAATTACGCCCAAATATTTATTTTTCTCCACTCCATTTAAATATTCTCCTTCAATTTCAAGATTATCCATTCCTTCTTTTCCTACCCTCAAGTACTCCGTTTTTTTTTTCATATTGATGCCAGTCTGTATTGCTCTTTCAGTTTACGCAAAATATAATTAGGGTCGTCTTCATTTTCTGCGACTAGGACTTGGTCATCCGCAAATAAAAAGCGTAAACAAGGTGTTATCGTTTATATTTAGTCCTAACGCTTTACACTGCTTTTGCCATTTTTGCAGTGACTGGTCTAGATATATTTGAAAAAGTATTGCAGACAAACAGTAACCTTGTCTTAGTCCCTTACTAATTTGTATTCTAGCAGTTAAACATCCTCTCACTTTAATGCTCGCAGATGCCTCTGTGTGTAAATGTTGGGTCCTTTTAATTACGGTGTCATTTATGTCGATAGTCTCCACAGTTTTCCTCTTCTCATTCTTGTTTCTAATATAATTTTTAATGTAAAGATATTGTCGTTAGTGGGATCGTCCTGCTCTGAAACCTTGCTTGCTCCTCCAGCTCTTTCCTTCTATATCCTTTTCTTTTAGGTGTTTCAATATTTTTGTATAGAGTCTGTTTACAGAACAGATCTATGCAATTCCTCTGTAGTTCCTTGGATCTTGTTTTGAATCCTTCTTGTATACAGGCGTTATATTAGAGGTTCTCAACTCCTTCGGCAGATTTTCATCATTTATACATCTTAACAGTTGAAATAGTTGATCTATGCATACCTTTAAAAGCTCTGCAGGTTATATTTTTGGGCCGAGAGATCTATGCCGTTTCATATCTTTACAGGGCCTTCTTACATCCTTCACTGCTATTTCATAGTGTTTATTTTGTTGTACCTCGATCCAATCTTCGATGAATCTTGCCTAGTCTTTTTAACTAACGTATCAAAATGCTTTATCCACTTCCTCTTTGGAATATGTGCTAACTAACGCAATTCTTATCCGATGTTCTCATACTTTTAATTGTCTTCCATGCCTCAGAGTTTCTTGTACTACCGATATATTGATCTGTTTTAATACTTTCTTTCCCATACGTAATTTTTCTTCTTGGTAACGTTTCGTTTTACTCTCCCATTCAGTATTTCGTATTCTTCTTTCGTCTGAAAAGCTTTGCTGCTCAGCCACTTAGGTAAACTTCTTTATTTTATTTATTTTGGTTTCTATACCTTTATCTCACTCTTATGATGTTTCTGATATGTACATATTCCTGCTCTGTTGTTCGTCCAAGTATTTTAAGTTTTTCATCTAGTCTTCTTGAAAAAACTATACAGTGCTCTCGTCCTTCAGACCCCTTAAATAAAGTTTTCTTTGTGTACTATTTCTGTCAATTTTTTATCTGTGTATGTACCTATGTATGTCTTGGTTACTTTTTTGCAGGGATATATATTTTTCAGATTACAAGGTGATGATCCGGTCCACAACTGGTACCTCTTTTTACCGTCATATCATGCACTTTCATATTTGTGTGTTGTTTTATAATAAAGTAATCTATAATATATTTTAGTTCTCTAGTGTGTTGGTATCAGTAGGTAACCCTGAGTATGTTTTTATGGTCAAAAGAGCTATTGAAGATAATCCAGATTATATTGTTCGCCTGTATTTATTGGCCTACGATCATTATTATTAATTGTATTTTCTCAAAAATTTTCTACAACTTTGCTGTAGGTGCTTTTTCCACTTGACCGTTAAAATCACGTCCTAAGACAATTTCGTGTGATGCAGATATGTCGTCCAATGCCGCTTGCAGTTGATCTTCGAATTGCTCCTTGGTAAGAACTCATTGGATGCGTAGATGCTGATAATAGTTGTATTTCTTCCATGTTTCGCGTATAGTTATCGAAATTCCCGCCTTGGCTTTTTCACTCGTATTTACTCCGCTGTAGATGTGTTTATAATCTTTAAGAGTTTCACTACCTTATAATTTCTTTTTAGTTTCGGACAGGACGGCAATATCGATTTTTCTCTGTTCTAACTCCTTTATTACTTCTTGTGTCTTAATCATTGTCTTGAGTATTCCATATACCCAAGTTCATTGACCCTTTTCTTTACGTTGTCGTCTATATCTGAATCGGTTTAAAATGCTTTTTCCCGCCAATTGTCTGAGATATTCAGCATTTTTTCCACTCTCTTTAAACAGAACTGCCCCCCCCCCCATTCCATGGGGCTCGTTCCTTGGAAGTATGAACTTCCCTTCCTTTGGACTTTTCATTTTGTTTCTTTTTTGTTTTGAGGGGTGGAAGATTTACCTTTGAATTAAAATATTTAGCGAAAGAGTCTAAATTATTCCGATGACTATTATGCGACAGATTTCATAATGTATTGCGAGGATTTTGTGTGTTGAAAACTAATATGAATTGAATAATTATATGGAAAGATGGGGACGGTCACCGTTATTGAGTTTTACTAGCTCAATAATACATTTACATTCATGTGATATTATTTGGTTTACGTTTAACGAATAAATCTAATACTAGAAATCCTAATTCACAATTAGACTAAAATTCCACAAGTTATTTTTATGGGAAAGTGTTGATGGGCCACTTTATTTTCTGTTCATTCATAACATGGTAGGTAGTTCAACAAGGCAGCAAAGGCATAACCAGGAAGAAGAAAACATGATTAAGGACAATCCAATGAAGGCAAAATTTTATAAGGTGGAATTTGGTTGAACAACATAGTAACGAGCATGAAAAAGAGTGCAGGTTTGGTATATGGACTTTTAATGTGCAGAAGTGAACAGAAATTGTGCAGATTATTTTTAAACTGTGTTAAGAGGGGCTACGCTTGGAATTGGGAGTGACAAAGACTTATTTTGAACTGCTAATACAAGTTGACATGCTAAGATTGAAAAAAAAATATATTTTAATGTTAGAAGTTAATTTAGTATCTTTAAATTAATAAAATTAAAATTCGACGAGTAACTAAGAATATGATTAGTAAGTAACCTGGGTGCTTAGTGAAAGTATTATTTAAGCATAATAATGTGTATTTTTATAATGAATGGAAATATACATATTTTTGATATATTCCAAAAAACGATATTGTGTTCAATCGTAAATGATTGAATAATTGCTTATTAAAATAAATTTTAATAAATAATATGTTGTCATTTGGCACGAACCTGATAATGGGAGAGTCAGTGTAACGGTAGCTGCTGCAGCAAATTATAATTATACATCAAAAATGTATTTAATTTTGTACATCGCGTAATGTAGCGTTAACATCTATTCGGCGCTCGAACTGATGATAAAAAATCACTCACACGCTATGCGCCAAGACACGAAGAAGCAAGCCCGGCGCCGCTTCCCACTCAATGGACTCGAAGAAAGAAGACTGCGCAACCATTTTAAGTCGATTGAGTCCACCGATCCCGACCAGTCCGACTTGAGTCTCTGAAACTATTCTTCTCCAAAATCCTCCCCTAGCGTTAGAATTGTGATAGCATTTATCTGTCTCCTAGCGCATTTTCCTGCTAATTCAAAACCCCACGTCCTCGATACGACCGAAACCGGCAATAATAGTAAAACCTATTAATAATCGTACCTGTAGGAATCATATTGCTGTCCCGCACAAAGGCAGCACGAACAATATAATCGCATTAATTAATTCACCTGGAGAGTCAACAATGTACTTCACTTGAACCCAAACGTAGATGTCCTCGCCGCAAGCGAAGACCGGAGCTGTTAAATCCATTTGCCGCTAAAGCGAGCGAATTTCACTAAGTACAAATTCACGGCACAGTACTCCTGGAAATAACGAACTGCCATCCAAAGGCACCACCACAAACTACACCAGCCCTTACACACTCCCGGAGCCGCAGGTATCTCATAATTTCTTTAATATCTGCGTGCGTTTTGCAGAACGCAAAGTGTAAACAAACCGTGCTTATCTCAGAAGTCACGTTCCGGACATCCGACATACAGGGCCGAATACATACTTCGCGCTATGAAAATGCCTCCTCCACCGATACTTACGTGCTGAGTGGGTTGCAGTACACAAAGAAACCGAAAAAACATATTCCCAAAGGAAATTGTTAATTTTATTGATGTACGTAACAGTTCGTAAGATTAAGCCTCATTTTTGTACAAACTAAGTTAAAAACATTCTACCGTCGGTTTATAAATTGTTTTCCTGGCCATATATATTTGAGTTTGAGTGAACATTTTCTGTGATTTGAGCTTATCCGAGGTAGAAATTAATAAACGTTTGAGCCTTTCCAAAGTCAATCGAAGTCATATCACAAGTTTAAACCGTTACATAACCAGAATTAATCACCAGGACTAAAGTTAAATTCGCTAAAGTCAAAAACGTTACATAAGAATTATTGAGTATGATGCAGTAGGAGCAAAGATCCGCATAAATATTTTAGACCAATATGGTATATGGAAGACTGGATTAAAAGCATTTGAAAGAAAAAAATGGTGATAAATAAATTAAACTATCTAATGCCTAATTATTAATTATCTGAAATAAACTGAAATGCGATATCCACAAGGGCTATTGAATTATGAAGTAAATGGAACTGTCAACGTACACTGTATTAAAGAAATCTACATAACAGATATTAAGTTTGAACAGGAAAGAGTTGTTACACATATATTACAATTATAAATGCACGTCTCAACCTGAGTAAAAGGATTTCATGTTTTAAAAAGTATTTACTGAGCTAGCATATAAAATTACTTATCATAACATAATTAGCACTCCGGGTAGTTTAATAAAATTGAGAAGTAGATATTTTAGGTTAAATAAAGTTACATTTAACAGAGTAAAGGTTGGAGCACGCTAATATTGAAAGTAATTTTGTTAACAAAATTCAACTAAATAAAATTAATTTATACATATATCCACAAAAGGATAATTCCAGTATCAATAACGTGGAAACTTGGACATTGCATTTAAAGCTTTAATTAATTGCTTAGATATGTTGTTTAAACAAAATACTTTTATGATATTATTATTTCTTTAGATAAAATTAGAACCTGTTTAGACAATATAAAATGTGTTTAACATTTGTAAAAGAGTTCTATCTAATCTTAATAATGTGCTGAACGTAAGAAAAAATATAATCTTTGCTCAACAGGTCTGTTGGGTATTCCCTATAGAGAATGCTAAAGATTGTTTAGTTCCTGGAGCAACCCTGAAATCGCACGTATGAGTTATTCTTCCTGGGATTTACTTGAATCACTGTTTATAACTTTAAATTCTTACTAATTACGTCGGAAATTGTTGAAAATATAAAAGTTTGTATCTTAATATCATACCTGTGGTTTATTGATCTTGAAGCTGAGACCAACCTACCTGAGTTTCCACAATTCAACCTTAGGATAACAATCGTATTTTCCATACGGAGAATCGCAAGTGACTCAAAACAACACTAATTTTCTAAAAAACAGTGCGTCATTGTTTCCGAGCAAACTAAAATTAGCATAACAAATGCACTTATAAATAATTTAAACAAACGGAGATGTTGCGATTTTTTTCCGGCGGATTTTAATTTTAGCTCTGGCTGGCTGGATGATGCAGCAAGAACGAACGTGCATGAAAAATGGCATAGAACGTAGTTGTTTAAGTGGAAGATTAGAATAGATGGGTACCGGTTATTATTTATGCACACGATTATTATTTATTATGTGAAAGGTCCTTTTAAAAGCTTCTATACTTGCGTGACCTCTGGAGCTGGCGGACAGAAAAGTGCTCTTATGTAAAAGCATCTTTATCGCAGTTTATCTTCCAGTGGTACGTGCGTATCTAACACCAGTCAGCCTATAAATTAGTAGCTATACGCGAGTATTCATTTTGATGCCGTTTTTTAATCACGTTAATAAAGCATAAAATCGACAGAGATACCACGTGAATTTTGATTATATTGTAAATGGTAATCGTGAGAGCATGTGTTGGCAAACCGTTCGGAATTTAATTTCAAATGGGAAATATAGGAGCAGTATGTATGTTGATTAGATATGTAGATGTAAACCGGCTCCGGGGGGCCGCGGCCTCCGGGGGCCGATGTGAGTGCCCTTAGGGGCAAAGCCTTCAAGATGCTCAGCCTCACATGTTAACTTGTCTTTATGCAAGAGCTGTCACACGCTCGTTTTATTCGATATTACTCCTTATCTCGCCGTTGTTGAGCCACGTAAAAAGTGCCGTAAAATATTACTCGAATCCGTTATTATCCCAAATAATTATTATGGCCGGCAATAAAACTGCTACGTTATGCCTTCCGAATCTTTTGGGACCAGTAACTACCTAATTAATTACCGAACTGTCTTCGGGCGAATTTTGGACACATGCATGGGAAAATCTCGGAGATAATATTTATCATGTTTGCATCTTCTTCGCCTTTTCTATTGCCACGGGCCAACTTCGTGAAGCGATAACATCGGATTTAAATTGAATTTCAACAATGCCGACGCTTCTGTTAGACAACAGTTACAATAGAGATATGGATCTAGGTCGCTATATAGAACATCAGTTCAACCAAAAAAAAAAATATAGAAAACAGCTAGAAATGATGTTCTCAAACTTTTGAAATGCGGTTTGAAATGGCCGTTTTCAGTTATTAATTGGAGAATTATACTAGATTATTTTGAATTTTATAATTTTTCCCGGAGTAATGAGTTTATAAGTAATTATACAACCAGCATTAACATTAATAAGTTAATCTACAAATATTGTTTGTTACTCAGTAATTATTCAACAAAGACGAACTATTATATAATTTCTATATTGATCTGTTATGTTCTTTACAATATCTAAAATAGTTACACAAGCTTCGACTACTTTTTGATTTTTTATGATGGGAAAGAGTAGCAGAGTTCACACAGCTCGTGAAATCAATACAGTACAATAAAATCAAGGGTATTGCAAAAACCAATAATCAACATACTGTTGAACAATTTCGACTGTGGAAGACCACTCTCAATTCATATTTAACATAGTCTTTGCTTTGCTAGTACAGGTAGAAAATGTTATCAATACTTCCTGATTCGATACAGCATCTGTTCATTGCTGTTGAGCACACAATGAAACGGAATTACTTACAACTTGGCTATTTTAATGATTTTAATGTTCTTCTTCGTATGACATCTCTCTCTGACGTTTTATCAGCAATGAATTTTTCTGAAAGAAACGCCATACGATGTATTATACAGGCCGGCTCTAATTTCAATCTAAAGAACAAAAAATTGCTTGTAAATGTTAAATAAAATACTCATTCTACACTTCAAGACCGCTCAATACTTATAAAAACTAAATAGCTATTTGTGCAACAAATGCTAAAAGTGAATGTTTATGCACGAGACATGAAAATTATGAAACGAAGCCGAAGGCTGAGCCCGAGTTTGCACACAATATTTTTTATACGGCCTTAAATTTACTGTTATTAATCCATAAATGCCGATTTAACAAAGGTTTGCACTTATGACGGTTATAAATTATGTCATATTAAAGAAATGGCCGTGACGGCGCAGGTGACTGTTTCTGCAGACGGTAGCTGTCAAAGTTAGTTATCAAAGATAATTATAATATTACATATTTTACTTTATTGATTGCGTAATGCTTTAATTATTTAAAAGCACTTTACCTCTAACGAAAGAAGTAACTGGAATAACTTTACAACCTCACTTCCTGTTTAAATTCTAAATTCAACACCCGCTGTTTACTTTTAGCACATGTGTTAAAAGTAAACAGCTGATTTCACTTTTAACACGCTGATTTATAAAACGTCATTTTTAGTGAAACAAGCTAGTGCTAAAAGGCATACTTTTAGTAGTGGTCGTAGAAAAAAGTTATGAGAAAGCGTATCTTAAAAATGCTTTTGTTTATTTTTGTAAGATTTTTGATGAAATAATTGAATAGATCGAAAGGATAGGCAGTCGTTTGGGTCACTGTATACTAATATTAGCCGTATTTACTCAATCAATGAAGCCAAAGTATACCGAAATAGGGTAATATTTATCGTCTATAAAACGTATCCTCTTGAATGCATCAAACAAGACAATCTTAAATACTCAAAAGCTGAAAACTTTTAGACTTGATATGTTCAATCAAAATTATTGGAGTGACTTTAATAGAGATCAAATTTCATAAATATCACAAGTTAGAAGTTACGCAATTTTAATAACATCTAACAAAATAGTATTAACTTACTATTAACGTTAAAGGTGTATTTAGAAAAATCTTTCAGCAATTTGGAAGACGAAATAGTAACTGAAAATAACAGTATGGATAGTGGTGTTTATGTTTTTTAAGGAATTAATTTGGCGAAGCATGCACAGACCTAAGTGCTAAGAATCGCCGTCTTTACATTTGGAAATCTCCTCAAGACCAACCATGAAATATTGTGAGAAACCAAATCGATTACATACTGATAAAAGATCGATACAAAAATACGATTAAATCTGTAAAGGCATAGCCCGGTGTAAATGTCTCCTCTGATCACAATCATATAATAGCTCGATTTAGCGTTAAACTGAAGAGGAAAACAAATAATCCAAAAGCTAAAAACTTATACGTCTCTCGCCTGAAGAATAAAGATCTAAGGCAAGAACTACAAAGAGAGATCAACAAAAACCTAGAAACCCCTAAAATAAACCATTTCAATATTTCAGATGCAATAAATACAGATTGGGATGATGTTAAACAAACTCGTATTGAACCCAGTAAGGCAATTCTGATTAAGAAAAACACGGAGAAGACAAAACAAGAATGGATGACGCCTGAAATCCTACACCTAATGAATAAACGTCGAACTATGAAAAAGAATATTAATGCATAGAAGAATATTCAGAAAGAAATACGAATAAAACAAATAAACGGAGACAGGCCACTGTACTAACTGATAAGAACGGCAAAATAATAACGGAAGTGCAAGAAAAACTAAAAACATGGAAAACATATATAGAAGAGCTAGTTGAAGACGACAGACGTACAAATATATTAGGAAATCAACAAGAAGAAGAAAACGAACAAGACAATAGCGGATCAGAAATAACGAAACAGGAAGTCAAACGTACCTACTATTAAAAATATAAAATGTGAAAAAGCCCCAGGACCGGATGGATTACCGTCTGAAATTCTCAAGATGATAGAAAAGGAACTTATACACATCCTTGTAGAACTGTTCAATGTCATATACAGAACAGGAAGTATACCTAAAGAGTAGCTTCTATCAACATTTGCCGCTATTCCGAAAAAGATAAACGCCAAACAATGCACAGAATACAGAACAATTAATCTTATGAATCATGTGCTAAAATTCTTTCCGAAGGTGATACATGAAGGAATATACAAAAAACTATAGCAGGATATCAGTGAGACTCAGTTCGGGTTTCGATATGGACTGGGTACAAGAGAAGCACTTTTCGCACGGAACGTTATACCACAACGATGCTTAAATATGTATCAGGACTTCTATGTTTGCTTCATCTATTACAACACAGCCTTCGATAAAGTACGTCACCAACACATTATCCAACTTCTCAAAAAAGCACCTTAATACTAGGATAGAACAATAATTAAAAACCTCTACTTTAATCAGAGGGCTGTTGTGAGGAAGGAAGAAGGCCACACAAAAGAAATGGAAATTAGAAGAGGAGTCAAAGAAGGCTGCGTGTTCTCACCGACGGTCTTCCACATGTACTCGTAAGGAATAATGAGGAAAGCACTGACAAATGAAAAAAGAGGAATCAAAGTCAACGGTGTTCCTGTTTACAATACTAGACATGTAGATGATACGGTTCTGTTGGCAGATAATCTTGATAACTTACAAATACGAGTCAACAAGGTAGTCACATCAAGTGAAGAATATAGACTGTCACTAAACGTAAAGAAAACGACATTTATGGTAATAACAAAAACACCAAGAAACAATGGACATATTTTACATAAATAACAAACCTATAGAAAAAATTAACAGATATACCTACTTAGGCACAATTATAAATAAGGATAATGATTGCTCTGAAGAAATAAAAATTAGGATAGCAAAGGCCTGAACAACGTTTTTTAAAAATGAAGAGGGTATTTTGCAGTAGTGACCTAAGTTTAGACCTGGAAATAAGATTAATAAGATGCAATGTGCTGTCAGTATTATTCTACGGTATGGAAACATGGGCGCTGAAGAAATTAGATACTCACAGACTACAATCATTTGAGACCAATAAAAAATAAAATGAACAGACAGGTCATGAGAGGGGAGAAGTATTTTCTGCTCCAACTAATAATATAAAGAAAAATCCAAGGACATATGGGTGCGGGAAGAAGGCGCCATTCGTGGCTGAAGTATTTGCGAGACTGGTTCAACTGCACGTCTAACCGACTACTTAGTTCTGCTGTCTCAAAAATAAGGTTTGCATTGATGATTGCCAACCTTCGTAGCGGAGATGGCACTTGAAGAAGAAGAAGTATTAAAAACCACTTCATAAAATTAGCCGCTGATTTCATCATTCGACGAGGTCCCATCGAATGCATACGATCACACATGTAGGGGTACTGTTTGTCGCATTATAAAACAAGCCCTTCGATAAACAGATAACAAGCGTATGTTACCCTTTACTATTTTAGAAATTCAAAAATTCAGCAGAAACTTATAGAATAATGTAAGAATTACAACTAATTAAAATAGATATACAATAAGTAACCTCCATAAAAATTTTGTTTAACAAGTTATTGGACACAAGGGCGACAGCTGCAAGCGGCAGGGTTTTTCACCGACGTGCGATTGGCAGCTAAATACTCGAAGTCCACAGAAAGATCATCAAAGATAATGTGAAGAATGTCGAAATAAGGCCTGAGATTGCATGTGGTCAAAAGGTATATTTCATTTCAAAGATACCATTAAATCCTAAATCAATCAGATGGGTGCAGCAATTTACCAAACCATTCTACCAAATCGTAGTCCATTGCTCACAATTTGCTGGATAAATCTCCTCGTAAGCGTCAAGAAAAGTGTCTCACGGCATCGGAAGTATAGCGAATATTTGTAAACATTCAAAAATGGAAACCGAAAATATCTCTACCCTGAAGTTACAGCAAATTTTCGAAACGGTGAATTTTAATTGCAAATTCAAAAATTACGAAAAGCTATACAGGGTGTCTTGTAATTCGACCGACACGCTTCTGGGGTTTACAGAAGACGTTGAAACATAAAAATTGTCCATACAAACTGTTTCTTCTAAATCCCTCCCCGCGGAGTTATACCCTCCTAATGAGGGTAGTTTTATTAGAACTTTTTGATGGACAAGAATTGATTTGCATCATAATGTATTTTATTTCTTAACGCAAAAGGTATTACTTGCACATGAAATAAAAAAAAAGATCGTTTAAATTACTCAGGCTTTTTATTACATATTTCTTTATAATCAAATTCATGTCAATTATCAACATATCTGCCAATTTTTACTTTCATGTTTAGGCAACACACATACTCCACTGCAAAATCAAAGCAGAAGCGTAGGAAACCAAAAATAACGGCCAAATATTCCAAACTTGATGAAAATACGGGAAAGCATTTTAACACTATTACAAAATTTATGTAAAATTTAAAATATTTACGTTTTTTTTTTTTATATTTCTAGTTATACTAATTTAGCTTATCTTAGGTACACACTATTCTTAAGTAGGAATTTATATTTGGTTTGATTAAAATTAATCATTTTATTTTTTGTCACTAGTCTATTTTTGTCATACACATTTATGTATTAAGAGCATAAGCAATAGATTATAGCACGAGGTAATGTTTAAAGCTCGACGCGAATGAGAAAGCTATAAATTTCGCAAGTTCTATAATCGTGATCAGGCACGTGGTACATACAACGGTTTATTTTATTTTGGTTTTCAAAATCGACAAAATTTAAGGATTCTGTATTTTGGTTACAGGTTGTATGCAATTGCTACATACAGGCCTTTTAGGCCCATAGCTTGGTGATCCTTTTCCACCTATTTCGGTTTTGAGCTTTTCGTTTCCAGTCTTGGATCCCTTTTTCCACTATGTCCCTCCTTATTGTATCCATCCATTTCCTTGTTGGGCTTTCTTTTCGTCTTGTTTCTCTCATGTCTACTTCTAAAAGTCTCTTGGGTATTGATCCTCTGGTTGCCTTTATAGGTGTCCTAGCCATCTGAATCTTGCTGAATTAGCTTTCGTGCTAAGTTCTGGCTCTCTGTATAAGTTGGCAACCCCTTCGTTTGTTCTTCTCCGCCACATATCTCCTTCCTTTACCCCTTCTAATATTCTTCTCAGAATTTTCCTCTCCCATATGTCTAATTTATCTCCCTCTTTCTTATTAAGTGTCCATACTTCGCTCCCGTATAACACCGTCGGTCTGATTACTGTTTTGTACCGTGTATTTTGGTTTGTATGGAAACGATTTTTGCTCTTAGTATTCTATTTAGGGCTCCTACACATCTATCTCCTTTGGCCAGCCTTGCTTCTATTTCTTCCTCTTCCCCTCCCGTTCTTGTTATGGTGGTTCTTAAGTATACATAGCTTCTCACTTCTTCGAACCTTATCGTGTTATCTGTGTCGACCTCTTTGTTCTTGTATTTACTCTTCCGGTCCTAGTTCCATATATGTTGATTTATTTTCATTCACTCTCAGGTTAACTATTCCCGTCGCTTTTATGAGTTTTTGGCAAGCGTATATCAGCTCGCATCTTGTTCTGGCCATTATTACTACCTGGTCGGCATAGGCTAGTATTTGGTGTGATCTTGTTCTTAGAGTACCTGACGCTTTTTCTTAGCACCCATTCCAAGATTATGTTGAAAGGAGTGGTCGATAGTGGATCCCCTTGTTTCAATCCGTTGTCTGTTTTAAAGCTTTTGGAGGTCCTGTCCTTTACCTTTATCTCGTTGTTTGTCGATTCAAGAAATTTTGAAAAATTTACTCTTAAGGGGGTGAAAAGAGGTGAACTGTATTTTCATGAATTCCTCAATACCTCTTAGACCCAGTAAGATATACTTTGTGTTTGCTTACATAGCTGTTCAATGCAAATGTCCAAAAACATATTTCAAAATTGTGCCCTAATTAATCCTTAAAAGGTGCGAATCTGCATTCGGGGTGAATTATATCTCCCTTGTTTGTTGAGTTAGAGAATTCTATTTTGGCATACAGATATGTTTTTAAAATTTTAGAAATTGGCTTTAGGAGTTTTTTAAATTTCACGCTTAAAGCGGTAAAATAAAAACTGGAAAGGGGTAGAGGGTTAAAACTATATTTTTTTCGCGCTGGGTTCATTTCAGGATTAAATGTGCTGAAACAATTTTTAGAAATTTCACCCCTGAGGGGTGAAAAGGGTAAACTGTGTTTTCACGAATTTCTGAAACTCCACCCCCAAGTGGTGGAAATGGGTAACATATATATTTGATTTTATCTCATTGTTATATTAAAACTATAGTTTTATCAATCAATACAATGGTAACGACAATGTTATACACATTTCTAGAGGGTACGTGAAACATGAAAGAGTTAAGGAGAGAGGTTTTCGGAAGAATATTGTTTCCTTTTTACCTAGAATATTGTTTTGCAGCCTTTGTTAGTTTGACATATTGAATGAGGGGTGAGGGAGCACTCCAGAATTAATTTAAGATGTTGAAGAAAAAACAAACATTTGTAGTCCGTACGAAGGACGGGCATCTTTCTAGTATCTTATAAAGCGTAACGGCTCCACTGCATTTTACGTAAAAATACCCAACGCCAAGTTTTCTTGTAATATATAGCGTTGTCTAGAGAGTCTTCCACAAATAGGTTTTTTTCTTAATGCTTCATCAAAATATTGCGCAATGAAATATACTTATTAGATATGAGAAAGTAATAATGTACAGATTGGAGAAAGGAAACGTAGACACTGTTGAAAGTAATAAGGAATTGTAAGAAACAGTTTTCAAAAATAAATAAATATATCCAAATATAAAATTATAGACTCCCATCCTAAAGAACATATTTGGTCGTTGTTTGACTTGCTCTCATCCCCGTACTAATTAAAATTCTCTTTTCGTCATAAACAAGAGGAATAATTTTATTACATTTGGTTCATATGAAACAAATCTTTAGTTCCTGCTATTTGTTTCGCCATTTATTCATCTATTCCGGGCCAGCTTGTGTATTCCCACTTGAATTATTCTTCGCTGTATTTCGAACGTTAGCAACGCTTGTCCGCGCGAAAGCGCTGATTTTGGTTTTTCCGAAATTCATTTGTTATCGCTTTGAGCCAGCGAACCGCGATTCTGCTATTTTGGGCCATTTGATTCTGGCATTTGTTAGAAGTAACTTGCTTCTACAAAAGCACGTGCTACGGCACCAATTTATAAGTAACTTCGCTTGTGAGCTGATAATTAAAATCAGGTATGTTTACGCTAATTGCTTGTTATTCATTTTGGTAATTTCTCGTTTTTTTTTGTTAGCTTCTTTTTGACGTTATTCGTTGACGTAATTTTTCAACGTCACCTTCAAACGCCATTCTTTGATGCCGTTTTTCGGACGACTCCTTATTTGGGTTCCTAATTAACACCCTAATCAACAACTGGGACCAGCAACTCTTTCGGGAATGTCACCTTGACCTGGACACGGAGCATTCATTTTCTTATCAACTTTGGCCACGAGGTTTGTGCTGCTGAAAGCTGCTACGTTAAAAATCCTGGACCATTTATTCATCGCCTACATGCGACTTTTTTGTCACAACCAGGTTAGTCTCATTACAACTTTTGAAGATAACTTGCCCGCCCATGAATTGTCGGCGGAATCGATATTAATGACGCTACATCACCGCTAACTGATTTACCAGTCCCAAATTTAATTTACACTTTATAAATTGAAAACGCAATGTATTAATTGTTCTGACTTATAATTTACAAATTTAAAACTACCATTTATAAATTTAAAACGTAATGTATTAACCAGTCAGAAACCTATGTTTTATAAATTTAAAACATAATGTACTATTTGTTCCATAATTTACATTTCACAAATTTAAAGTTTTGTTTAATGAATACGTATTAAAAATCTTGTAAAAAGTGCCTTCACGCCATTTTAATATCATTACCGAGATAACGGTTAATACATATGACAGTGGTAAGCTTGTCCCTTCATTGAATTGCAATCACATCCAACCCACGCGCCTAAAAGAGGTTCGCTTATTTTTTGTGCGTGCTGCATTTTCAGCATTCAGATTATATCGTATTATTTACAATATCTTAACCTTGCAATAAACAATTTACCGACGTAATACAGATGTTACAACCAATTATGACCTGTTGATTAAATAAACTTAATTGTTTGTTATTATTTTATTTATTTCTCGAAATCAGTGATTTCTGGCGCCCTGTGTTTTTTTATTATTATTAAAAGAGCTTGTAGCCGATCAGCTGATGATAGAAATCTGCGACCTAAGGCCATCGACTTTGAAGCTAGCTACGCCATTGCGGTGAGTAAGTACATTTCTGAGCTACCGTGGTATATAAATGATAAGGGGGTTGATCTGCAATTATACTGCCATAGATTATTATTAGTAATCGATCGCAGATTGGCTTCTTTATTGTTTCACATACTTCTTCTAATCCTTGTACAAATTGTGTCCTTCCGGTTTGAGCAAAAGTTACATGAATCGTTCTTCTTAAATAAAACTTCCAATTGGAAGTATATTTTATTAATTTGAAATCGTTTGCAAAATTTCCCCATGACTAAATTGCCCCCGCACAAAGAAAAAGCAGAGAAGGAAATAACTAGCTAGTGTAAAATAATATGACCATGAATATAAATCAAACACAATCAATCAGATTCTGATAGCAACATCTTTGTTACTTTTTACAACTTACCATGCGAAACATATCATTTTGCTGAAATGTATAAAAAAAATAAAAAGCTTGCACGAGTGGTCATTTAGTAGATGATTGTTTTAATGACTGCTTCAGCACTTTATTTTACTTTATTTTGAAGACTGTTATCAGCTTTACTGCTGAAAATACAAAGTTGTTACTATGTGAATGTGAGGAAAATATTTTGTGTATAAAACTTAATTACCACCTATTAAAATAATGCAGTACAGTTAAAAGTTAAGAAAAACATCTAACCGGAATATAATATCATGACTACAGTAACGAACTGTATACTGAGGTCATTCTGCATGTATACCCGAGTGTTGATAACTATAAATATACGGTACCCCCCCACCCAAGAATAGCGCCCTTCCGTGCTTTCCAAGAATACTTCGACACTCAGCATCACTCCGTTTCGCTAATAGAATGAAATGTTATGAACCAGTTATTTATTAAAAAAAAAATTTTTGCCGACGACCATACCTCAACAGTTGATGTTGCCTTCATTTTAGGAGGGCCTATCGTATGAAAACGATCCAAGACTTCAGGAAGGTTCCTGGTGACCAGAATCGTGTACACATACGAACATACATACCCCGCACAGCACGATTAGGAAACCCCCAATACGAGGGAGGGATCTAGTGGGCTGGGGTCTTCACCAAACGATCAGCCGAGACGGAGATTTGGTATAGTGGGTTCATTAGTCGGTTGGGTCGAATTTTAGAGATATTTGACTCAGAATGGTTTTTGATATGAGGGAATTTCAATACTTCGTACACTTCGTGTCGAAGTAACTAACTTCTTCCTTATTTTATACATACATTTAAAACCCCTTTAGGTATTTAAAGAAAACTTGGTTTTATTGCCATGTTTACATTCCATTAAAATGTATAAACTACCATCGTTAAATAAATAATAAAATTGGGAAGCATTTATAAAACAGACTTTTTATATCTAGTTTGTTAATGTTAAACCTTCATTTTATCACTATACGTTCTATGAACTAGTTTAAACACGAAACAACAATTGACGTCTTTTTCTCAAAATACGTAGTAGGAAGAAGGTGCCAGGACACACTGTATATCGTAAAATCAACGTGTTACAGAACACGCACGAACGTATTCCTCTCCGCCTTCGAGATAATAATTACCTTAATTCAGGGGTAGTCCTGTCTTTGCACCTGCAAATTCACTGGTTGCCTTTTCGATAACTATCTGCGCATTTCTTTTTTGCTTTTACTGCAGCAGTTCAAATGTGGCCACATTTAATCTAATTTTACACCGAGCAACAACCTCTTTGAAATTTTGTAATCCACACTTGCAGATTTTATCTGACAATCGAAAATTAATTTGAGGCTAAATTGGCAACTACCACTGCATTTCAGATATTTTATATTATCTTCTTCCATATCTAAGAATTTATTTGCGTAATAGTTGTGAGTAGATACGCCGCACACGAATGGTTTTCAAATTAGAAAAAGAGTGTCTAACTACGTATTTATCGATTCATAAATTCTTGAAATTAACGACATGTCCATTTGATATCACGACACGATAAGGCTAAAATATCGATTTTGTTTCAGGTACCGATATATTTAATAAGTTATGGATTTATGTGAATAATTTAACTGCTTCTTAATAAATGGTCGCGAATATATATGCAATAAAAAATATATCAAAAGCAACTTGGCACAATTTTTCTATAAGAATTTCAGTTAGTAAAAGCAATTATGATATTTTCTTTTGACTTTCAAATATAATATCAAAGATATAACAATGGTGCAGTTGCAATAAAAATGTAATAAAAAAACTAATGTTGCAGCAATCGTCATAGTTTTTGTACTAAATGAATCAAAAAACCAAACCAATTATTATTCTTTGCAATTCAGATGACGTATGCAAATTAAAATTATAAAGCAAGCTGCCCATACTGTACTCCATGAAAGCATAAATTATCGAAGCAGCTTTTTATTACTATTTATTGCTTATTGAAATATTTTACTACCTGCATAATGTTTAATAATGAAGGCGCAATGAAGTTGCTGATTACTTTAATAATTCGAATACCAAGTTCAACCGTTTTTATACCAATAAATTTTGTCTGCTCGAATAGCTAGTAAAAGTAGTAATGAATTATTTGTACCCTATACAAGCATACGGTTCCAACTGTTAACGAGATTTTAGTCAACTGATGCAATAGCGCTTAAAAATACTGGAAAGGTGAATCCAAATTCACATTTGAATATAAGCGACAAATTCCTCTAGATAAAACTGTCAACAAACAAAAACGGGTAGTCTCCTGTCAAATTTCGCAGGTAAGCCACAAAATTTCGCTTTGAAGTGTGAGACTATTAACATGGCGATATAAATGTCGCGATTAATATAAATAAAACTAAAATCTCTGCGTATCAAATTTCTAATGACTAGAATGAGCGGCGTAAACTACCAAAACTAAAATAAAGTTCAAATGTTTATCTTTCCCAACTTCGTCTTCCCATGCAGATTAGGAATTATACATCCATAAATATGGTAGGCCGTCGTTATATTTGTTAAATAAATATCAGGAGTTAATTTAATGAACCGAAATGGCAATAATATTTTTATTTATTTATCGAATCCATTTTACTTAGGTTACTATAATAAAAATTAAGTGTTGCTTGCCTAACATTTAAAAAAGTGTGAAATCGAAGAGTACGTTTCGTGTAAAATAATTATGAGGAATTGAACAATGCAAAATTCTTGTAATTTTTGATAACTAGGAATAACGGTGTCCGACTACCACTTAGGCACTTTTGTTCAATTAATCCCTTCTTATATCCTCGGATCAACTTCCGTTATTCGTATACAAAATCACTCGACATCTTTCAAATTAGATTATCCGAAAATTAGACCTACTAAAATTCAATTAAAATTTTCTAAAACTCCCGAAGCATTATTCATGTGAGTTTCTTAGTTAGGACCGTCACTCGGGGCCCAATTTTCTTGCATCGAATAATCTGCACTGGAAGTCTTTTGTTTTTATGATCATCGACATATAAGGCACCGTAAAATAAGCGTTTACAAAAGAACTTTGGAAACAAAGGCGACAGGCGCGAAATTTAGATGGATGCTTATGCCTTTTAAGCTAGAAGATATTTTTATATGATTTATAGACCTATATAAGTAGGTGGAGGCGATTTAAACTGTTGTGGGAAAAATAGCCCGGACACTAACGGACAAACGAGCATCGGCGATTAAGCAATGTATTTATTGCGCGGGGCATTCCTAAATTCTGGCGTTGCTTTGATTTGAGATAACAGTCTGCATTCTGAATTAACACTTAGAGGGAATTTATAATTATTCAATTGCTTAAACTTTTAAATTAAAACAGCGCTAACGCTGATACGATCGTCGATTAGAGATAATTGGCGTTTTCTGCGTCCAGTTTTGAAATAAGCTGCGGTTAGAACTAATCCGAATTAATTCAGAAAGAACAGGTTGAAGCAACTTCGCATTTGTAAAATATTAGTTAATACAATGTTTAATGATGCTTTATTTACGGTGTAAAGTACATTAATAACAGATTCTTTTTTTTGTTAATAATATTACACATTATGCATTGATAGCTTTGTTATTAACTCTATTAAAATATAATTAATATAATTATTTTAAATTGCTAAAAGTTTCAAGAACTTGCAGGTAGCCGTTATAACTCAATTTATACTATACCAGATTCTGAATATAGAATACAAATGCCAGGTTCGGCAAATTGCAGTACGATATTCAACTTCGTACAAGAAATAAACAAATATTAGTATTGAATTAGTAAATTTAGTTTATGCGTTTGCGCTCCTCGATTTAACTACAGAAATTTAGAATAATTCTTAGTTCATATTTTTCATAAATCTTACGTTTGTGTACATATAGTTTGATGGTTTTCTGCATTATGTCTATTTAATACTACATATTTATTGTAGCTATTTTATTTTTTAATAATCGAAGGCTTGTTATAATAAATATTGATAACCACGATGTATTAGAAGCTTTAATAATCTATTACCAATTATTCGAATTTGGAAGAAGAATAGTAACATCGCAGTTACCAAATAAATTTGTTAGGTGAACCTCCATCAAGCACAAATGGTACTTTCGCAGATTGGTATGCCACACCGACAACAGCAAGAGGTTTGATTGCATGGAATACGATTAAATGTGGGAGGTGCTAACCGCAATAGGTGTACCTACAGACTTAGTCTGCCCAACAAACGAATTATGTATGAGCAAATCAGCCAGAGTGCAGACAGCAAATTTAAAAAGTTTTATCCCAATATTTTTCAATACCCACAGAAGTATTTTATCATCCCTCAGGTCATTTAATGTTTATGGTAAATATCTCAGTGACGGATAATCGGACACAATAAAATTACGAAGTAATCGTTCCCTACAAACACAAGAATAATTATAATCTAACCATAAAGGTATTCGTGGAAGAAGAGAATGCTGCAACTTTGGGCTTGTATAAAAAAGATAAATAAAAACATTTCATTCTTAAGGTGTTCACACTGTTGAGTCCAAAATACGCCAATTTTTGTCGAGGGTAAAAACCTGAGCTAACGTGCAAAATATTACTTTTCTAAACTAATAGCAGAATTTAATTTTCTTAAGGTGCTCACCCTGTATATATTTTACCGAAAGTATATTCGATTTCGAGCCAGGTAGACGTATAATCCGCGTGGAAAATATTGTCTTCCTCCAATAAATACCTTTTGAGCTATACCACCAACAAGCGGACAGACAGGCGGAATTGAGAAAATGTGTTTTTTCGTAATATAGAGACCATGAAACATGCAGATCTGAAGAAATCTCACAAGGTGAGACGTCTAAAAGCCGAAGTATTGTAATCGTGAATAAATCACCTTTCGATATTTCTCCAGGTCTTCACGTTTTAGGGTCCCTAGATGACGAAAAACAGGTTTCATCAAATTCGTCTGTCTGTATGCCTGTTGGCGGTATAACTCAAATATTATTTGTTGGAGGAAGACGATATTTTGCATGCAGATTTGATATCTACCTGACAGGAAACCGGAAATATTTCGGACAAATATATACCAGGTAAGCATATTAAAAAATAAAATATTTGCTTTAACTGAGAGATAAATAAAAGTAGCAATTTTCACATACTTCAGGATTACCCTTAACGAAATTGAGGACCAACATATACACAACAAATGTTCTAATAAATAAAACATTGGTTAACAATAAATGCGCTATGTTTAAGGCAGCCGTATATCACAAGTAGAAGGCGTCGTTGACTCATTCGCAAACGCTCAAGTTGGAATTCCATCTCCGGTATTGATTGTTTTTATTTGAAAATTTATATAATTTGCATTACCAAGTGTTTTCTTTTATTGTTTCAGTATTAATACGAACGTGAAATTATTTTTACCCCTATTTCGTTAAAATTGTTTAGTGTCACAAGGTCCACTTGCGAGGGAAGTTCTGAGTAAAATAGATTTTTTTGTCTTTTAGACGAGGAAAATAAAAACTGTTTTATCTCAACATTCCCAACATGGAAGGATGGAAATAACCAGATTATTATACCTATGAATGTAAATAAAGAATCTCATTCCAAATGTGTCATAAGTGTTTGGAAACAGTAGACGTGAAGTTTGCCCTACGAACGCCAGCGATTGGGCAATACGTTGTGTGTGAAAAACACTAATTTTGCAATGTGTTGCATAGAAAATTTTCTGTAATTTTGAGTCATACTAATTGTTATTGTAAATAAATTTACTTACATCTACAAAGTTGTTCTAAATTTTCATATTAGCACTATATGTGTCAATATGAAATCTGATATTGCAACTATTGCGAATATATACATTATTCTGATGACGTTAAAAACGACAGCAAAATGTCATTATATTAGGTCAAAATTACAGAAATATATTTTACGTACTGTAGGGAAATGTACTGTATTTTTAAACACAAAATCGTTTAAAAGAGTTGTACTTTTCTACATGGCAATACTTTTCTGCGTAACAGCGACAAATCGTTTAGGAGAGTGGTACTTTTCTACATAGTAAGACTTTTCTGCATAGAAATGTAGAGCTGAATTTTGAAATGCATACTATTTCAATAATTTTTGATATTTTTATATCAAAATTTCTAGGAATTTCCCTAGAGTACCTGAAAAAATATCATGTGCAACAACCGATAAAATTGTTTTTCCGTGCTTGGCGTGTGTTTATTCTCGGCTTTGCCTCGATTAAACAGCTCGCGTCTTGCACGAAAAAACTAAATTTTTCTCAACTTGCTGTACAATATACTATTACCAACTTGAAAACAATATAATAACGCAAAGTCGCAAATTTTGCATAAACTATATCAATTTGACGTAAATCGCTTACTCGTACTTGCAGTGGATAACGATGATAGCTCTGAAAATGAAAATACTCAACCACAACTCATTATAGTTACAATATTTACTGAAAAAATGGGACTTCCGGCCTAGGCCGGAAAAATATCTAAGGTAACGTAACGTAAGATCTTAATTTTTGGGTTTAGTCTTGTAGTTACACAATATACTATGAAGTTGACAAGTTTATCAAATGCCTATCTAAGAAAAACTACTTTTCTGTTCCTTCAGCTATTATATTCAACATCAGATGCAAGCATCCGCAACGTTGTTTTCATTGTCTGTTTGAAGCGTTTCTCATCTAATCGTAACACACCTGTCGTTTTCATCATCTACCCTTCTTGTTTGGAGACGTCCAAAATTTCGTTTATGTCTTCGAGGGTTCCACTCTACTACCTATGCGTCTTTTCACGAGAATATCTTGAAATCTGGGAAGATAACTAGTCCAGTTCCATCTCAGTTTGCATATAGGGTAGTTAACGTCTGTTATTTTTCATCGCCTCCTTATCTACGCGTTTTGGTATAGGATATATCCAGCATATGTGTATCAATTGTATGCTCGTATGATTTTACCTAGAGCCCAAGTCCCGGTTCCTTATTCTAATACTGGTCGCGAGTGTTAATTTGGAGGTTCTGTTTTGAAGATCTTTTGCAGCTTGCTGAAACTAGCCCATGCGAATGATATTCTTCTGTTTATATCTGAATTGAGTTTGTTAATTATTTCTACATGTTATCTTACATGCAGGGTGTCGCTGAAAATTTAGTAAAAAAACGTTACCATTGATCCTTGAAGTCAAAATACGACGATTAAACTTAATTTACCAAAAAATCGACGATTTTTTAATTTTTTCTTAAATTAAATAATAAATATAAATAGAACCTTTGAAGATAGAAAGTTGAAATTAGACCAGTAGGCGCTATTTGGTACGGAGAAAATTGTTGTGATGGGATTAGGTGTTGAAATTTGGAAAAGACTGCGATTTAAAGATATCGTTTAAAGTACGAGGGAAAGTCAGTAATTAGGTCGCAAACTGATGTGGGATATTCGAATAACGTATGTCCCAAAAGTTTTCGGAAAAATTTCAGTTAATTTAGTTATAGCAAACAGTGTCTTCGATCAAGGTGCCTTTGGTAACAAAATGTAGCAAATACATTAACGTTGATTATTAAGTGTCAGTTTTGACAAGTACAGGCTATTAAGATGTCGTATAAACTTAACATTCGTAGAAGTATATATCAGTTAGTTGGACAATTGCCTAAGCGTGATATTGTTAGAATATATAGAGACCAAAATATTGGAAAAATAGCCGTCGATATATTTAATACGGCTATTAATTTTCCTAATTACAAGTTTATTTTCACTCACGATGAATTGATATGGTATTAATTTATGGGTTTTGAGCAAAGAATGCTCTGCGTTCTATAAAGGTCTATACTGAAATATTTCCATATCGACAAGCGGTTGGTCATGAAACCATGTTAGAAATGAAAGGCGTCTTCGAGAAACAGATTCGCTTAACGACAAGGAGGCGAAAATGAAAATTCTTGTTCGGGCTTAAATTTTAAGCAAAAAAATTTAAATAACTTTTTTGACGATTGGTCTTTATTTTTTATGTATTAGAAGGCTGTTAAAATTAGGTTTTTCGACTATCATTTCCTAAAGGAGGCTATTATTTAACATTTTCAGATGTCAAAAGCATGTTGTTATTGCATACTGTGCAATAAAAATATTATTGAACACATCTGTCACTTTATTGCACACTTCAGTCACAACTCTGTATTAAATGTAGTGAGTTTTAAATTTAAAACAATGAAAGCATATCTAACATGTGCAATGGTTTACTGTCCACAGCCATTTTGGTTGCCTAACTAACACGAAAATATAAGATTTCAAAGTGAGCACAAAATTAATATTTTATTTATTGCAAGACAAAGTTAGTATTTTACACTAATAAATGCACGTGACATGAGTAGCAGTAACTATAGTTTGGTTGAGAAAGGTTAGCATTAGAGAAGGCAGAAACAAGAGGGTTACGTTCAGCGTTTTATTCATAATTGATGTTTTCAATGGCAAACCCAGCTTAATTTATGTAGCTGACAGGTTTGAGTTTGGTGAAATCGATACAATATTGTGAATTTTAATAATACAGAAATGGTTTGTGTAGTTACAGCAATTATATGAGCTTTATGATTAAAAATTGTATCACCAGCAAACGGCAAGACAACTGACGGGTAAAGAAACGATGTAAAGCAGTACAAGGAAATAAAGATTGCAAAGAGCAATTAGGCTACCTATCAAAGGACACAGACATGCGACGTGCTAAAATAAACATGTGAAACAGTGCATTTAAAACTGAAGTAACTAAAAGCAACAAAAGTGTTGCGTTTGAAAATTTCCAAGAAAAAGACAGTATAGTTCCCAAGCTAAGAACATTATATCAAAACTTTAGTTCTTCAGTAAAAAGCATGATATCAAAC
Source organism: Agriotes lineatus (assembly GCA_940337035.1). Classification (NCBI taxonomy): domain Eukaryota; kingdom Metazoa; phylum Arthropoda; class Insecta; order Coleoptera; family Elateridae; genus Agriotes; species Agriotes lineatus. The sequence goes on along the minus strand of OW679197.1, from coordinate 124,327,264 downwards.
CCTATTTCACAAAACAATTGTAAATTTAGGTTACTAGGATACGAGACAGTCAATTGTTAAAAAGAACAAAACAAGCCTTGTAAAATTTGTGTTGGGTGCAACAGGTGCTCCCAGATTAGTGTAAAATTGTAAATTAAAAACAGTTATCTGTGTCAGCCAAATACTGGTTGTTCATATTCACCAGTGTGCAGAGCATCTTTGAGTATAATTTTAATCTTGGTCACAGATCCCAGTGAATAGGACCAGCTCTGCGAAACATCATCCAAGCGCGTCCGACATCGGGGCCCCTTTTCCAATAGATAGAGGTATCGGCCAGTAAGAATAGAATGTGCAAGGTATAGAACAAACTTTCTTGAGTGTTTGGGTGCAGAAATTTGGAGCAAGAAGCCATCACCAAATTCGTAAGTGCCGTGGCGTCTTTTCATTGTGTGAAGCCAGCCAACGAAGACCACTTTGCAAGGTAAATTTGATAGGGAAGAAATTGCAGAAGATCCACTAGCTGGGTTTCATCAAGATTAAACATCTTACAAGGTCGTGAACATGGTTCCAGCTGCATAGATTCATCTAGATTCGGGTAATCGAGGGGTCGTCCCCAGGAAATGCAGAGATTTGTGGATTTGGTAGAAAATTAAACAAATGCACATCGCGTGTCGTTTTGCGTCACTAAACCAAACCAGGTCAGCCGGAAACTACGTCACATAATTTGCATTATATTTTACCTTATGTGATTTTTCCATTTTGGTGTTCAAATGAATTCAAATTACGCAAATTTTTATACATGCAGATCATCTTTATGTTTACAGTCAATTTAAGGTTAGAGCTGTCAGAAACGAATTTGAGTAATTGCCATACTGGTTAATTTGTCATACACAAAAGTATTTGTAATACAAGTTGTTGAACTTATCCCTGTTGAAATCGAGTTTTTCTCATGCTAGGCCGGAGCTTTAATTTAATTAATTGAAAATAGATAAAATACAAAGAGCAATAAACCATTTATTTAGCAGGTAATTACAACATCATTTAAATGAACCCTGAGATTGGCACAGAAATTCTTGATTAAAACTATTTCAATTCCTAGATTGTAGTGATTAGCCCTATTTTATTATTTATATTTTTACTAAAGCCTATATAGTTAAGGGCATCATTACACATGATTTGTAATAAATTTGAAATGACGTTGACGTTTTGTAATCTCTTTTAGAATAAATATGTGGTAGTCGAAAAAATTATGCATATAACTCGTATCTAAAGCTTCTTTTTGCACTTGTGAGATTTAAAGAATTCGCCTTCGGCTCATTCTTTAAACCTTCTCACTCGTGCCAAAAAGTGGCATTTTAGCTACTCGTTGTATAAATAACTATTTTGTCATTTTACTGCAAACTGGGATAGAAAAATAAAATTCTATTTTTTAAGATACTAACTCTTTATATACTTGACCGAAGTTTTAACGGTTTTATGCCTGGCAGATATACAATCCGATGCATAACATCGTCTTTCTACAACAAATATATTTTGGAGTTATATCGCCAATAGATGAACAGTCAGACAGACAGACGACAAGACAGATGGACAGACAGACAGGTGGAATTGCGAAAACTAATTTTTCGTCATCTGGAGACCCTGAAACGTGAAGGTTTGAAGATATCTCGGAAGGCGTTTTTTCACGATACACATCCTTCGTTTTTTAGACGAGAGAAGTAGAAAAATCTGCCAATGTTCATTTTAATAAACTTTCCCAGTTTTTAGTAAAATGACCAAAATCTAATTTTAATCCCACTTCTAATGTCACCAAAATAAAGGCCAATCTTAAAAAAGGGATTAGAAATTATTTGCTTAACGTTTAATCCTCAACACCAATATTCATTCTGTACTTCTTGATGTAAATCACTTTGTATAAGAATCAACCTTCTCTATTTGTTGATTTTCCATTACTAGGCTTGGATTATGGTTTTCTTCTACTTTGTTTTTGGCCTTGTATTTAGTTTTGCTTAGGTATATTTTCTTTGATCTTATTTAAAGTGCATCTATCATTGATTGTAATTCCTTTCTGGTTTCACTGTATATTCCGGTGTCATGGGCAATCGCAGGTGGTTTAACGTTGCACTATTTATATTAACTGTATATTACATTACATTAACTTATTAACCACCACAAAGTTAAAAAACTATTAAAATTTAATTTTTTTATTCAAAAGTACTCAATTCTCCTGATGTGATGTATTTAACACCTAAGCTATCAATTGTCTAGTGATATTCATCTCCAAACGGAGTATTGCTGTAGATACATGTTTGAAAAAGATATATTATTTTATAATAGTACCAACAAATATTTCATAATTAATGCATACGTATTTATTACCGGAGTAAAATTTTCACCAAAACTCAAAGTTTTTTACAATTTATAATATTGGTTTAATGTTCTAGAATAGATATGTCACGTCTCTGTATTTATCAGATATGAAAGTTAATAATATTAAATCAGTAAATATTATAAAAAGGGTAATTTTCAGTAATAATTACAATATTATTAGACAACTTTGCAACAAAAAATATTTTAACTACTTCTATTTGAATCCACTTATATCTAAATGCAGTGTCTCGTTAGTATAAACAATTTGCAGCACTACCGTAATTTGCAGAATAGTTCCTTTTGTTTGTTGGTCACATAATGACGGTTGCTGATTCAAGAATTCAAGCAAAAAGTAGCGTTAAAATTCCAACAGAAAACCTCTTCCTAGAACATATCATCGGTTAAACATATAAGAATGAGAATTCCTCTATTCGGTTCATTGTTCCGTTTGAGGAGAAACGTGATACCTTCAGTTACTTTCTTCAGAAAGTACTAATCATTCACTTCGCAACTTTACGAAAGTCATCAGTTGGTGATGGATTGGTTGTTGCTAAACGAAGCTTTGTCCAAAACCGCATCCGGAGCAGCCCCTCGAACAACCGTCGGAATGAAGATGACACAACGGTCGATTAAGACTTCTGGCTGTTTCACACCTGGCTAATTTTGCGTTAGAAGTGAGACGTTCGGGTCGGTATTCACTGGACCAAGTCCAGACTCCTTTGTTTGAATTGTCCGGAACACAATGGCACAATAAAGACTGCCCGCGGCTTCCCCCCTTTTAATTTCTTAGCTCTCCAAAAATAACTTTATTGCCTAAGAGACGCGGAATGCTCTATGAAGCACGAATTTGATTCAGCGTAGGATTGGCCCACCGGACAACTGGGGCAATGATGGGCTGCCACGTCACAAGTACTGTAATTATTCAAAAATTCAAAGTTAAGCTGTTTGTGGAAATATGCAATTTTAAGCCTGAGAATCTCACATGCTTATAAAATGCTTGGATAGATTGGTGGGTAGGAGCATTTCCATATACTACATAACTACATAAGGATTTAATTTACTTCCTAAAATACAATTTAGGTATTATTGAACATTTTTCCACAAAATTATAATTAATAAGGGCACAGTGGGTAGAACGATAGACTTGCAAATAAGCAAGTTCCTCGGTTTAAATATGTACGTAGAATTTTTTCGAAGTCTACTGGATCGGTGGTGAAGCGGCGACCATTCGATGTTGGGGTAGCAATTACCGTTGCTCTTCTCTAAAGACGGATCTATGAGGTAACAAGAGTACACACAAAACAGATATACAGACGTGACTTGTAGGACTATTCTAAATTAATTTCACAGTCAATTGAGAACCATTATCTATCAATCACCGTAGATTTTTTTTTGTGCGGGGCTTTGTTCGCGCCAAGGTAAAACATGTATTATGTAACTTAAATTATGTAGGATTACTAGCACTAAAATTCTAATTTCCTTTTATCATCTGAAAATGCTTTAAACCTCTACCCTTCTGCTAATTTTTTCCATAGCTTTGAAGGTTTCTTTTCGAATATCTTTTAATGTTGCTATAATTCCAAGATTATTTTTTTATGTGATGCATTGGCATTATTTATTACTTAAAATATGTCCCCTATTAATGGATCTCCAAGTCGCATTCCATTTTCAGAGATAGTTCCTTGAACCTTTACTCTCGTTGACATGTTTGTGAGAATCCGTTCGAATTAATTTCGTAAGGCTTTGTTGTAGCTTTAGTTAAAGAACTTGTGAAATAGGTTATTGTCTAATAATATGTGGTATCCAGTGGCGTGGAGTTGCAGCGAGCAGCCCTTTAAAATTTTACGCCCATATCTTAATTAGTCCTAAAAAAGGGAGACTAAATAAGATCTGAAAGGAGGAAGTTAGAAAAGAAACAGAAGAGAGGTGCGGGGTCTGGGGTAATGTAAGCGAATTAATATTTTATCACAAAGATGAAAAAGTTTTTTGTGAATTATTTCAGCTTGGCGCCAATAAAATTGTACACCACAAGCCCTGGCTTCTTAGGACTCAGCTCTAATGCGCCACTAGCTGGTAATTATGTAATGTACCGAAAAATATGTTTATAAATTATATCTGATATTGTTGTGTTGTTGTTGCATAGAGCGAATCATATTTATTGTGTGTCCGATATAAACTGAAAAAGTTATTGTGCTGCCAAGTATTATAAGAGTTACAGATAGCTTTAATAAATACTGAACCATTTTTTTATAAATCCAAATCTGACTAACAAATTATGATATTTTAATCATTCGGAATTTCTTAATTAATCCAAATAGGATTTAGCGAAATAAACAACCAGTTTTAAAAATGTGTAGGTTTATTATAAAGGCACTTTAGTCTTCACGGTTGTGTTATTAAACAAATACGCGTTACTGACACCATTTTCAGGTTTTAAATTTTCACCATTGACTGTAAAATGTCAGATTTTGTTTGTTATGCATTAATTTATATTAAATTGAGGCATACATAAAGTTCAATGCTAATTAACAATTTTTTACAGAACTAACATATTATAGATATGAACAGAGACAGTTATTGTGTTTTTATCATTTACGTCAGTTTACTATTTGTAGTCCGTACACAAATAATAATAATAATTATTATTATTATTATTATTATTTATTCCAAAGTAGAATATTAATACATAACTTAATAATACAAATTACAAATAAATAAATAGATGCGGAACAAAAAGGGGAGAGTTCACTATCGTTAGGAAATATTGTTCTTCCACTTCCCCGTGTGAAACGTAATCGAATAATTGAAACCAGTAGTAGAATAAAATAAACTATATAATAAAGAAACATCAATATCAGTTAGACAAAGCGAAGATACAGTGTATGTGTAATACAAAGCTGTAGAATGGCATTCTAAATAAACTTACATACTATCATCTTCCAGACAGTACAATTGTAATAGACGAGATACAATGAAATAAATTCAGTAGTTCTAACCAACAATAAAATAAAATATTCACGAAAATACGTATAAGGTATGGGTAAACATAGCAAAACTAAAATGTAAGAGTAAGATAGGTATATGCAATGAAATGATATTCCAAATAAACTTAATAATATCAGCTTGCAGACAATACAACTAATCTATATATTGGTACTAGAAACGTGAAATTTGGGTGGCAGGTTCAATTTGTTACGTAAGGTAGTGCTAAGAAGGGATTTTTTGAAATTCGACCCCTAAGGGGGTGAAAAGGGGTAAAATGTGTTTTCACGAATTCCTCAATATCTCTTACACCCGATAAGATATATATTTGGTGTTTGCTTGCAAAGATTACCAATGCAAATACCTAGAAACGTATTTTATGATTCTGTCCTAAGCAACCCCTAAAGGTGCAAATCTGGATTGGGGGTGAATTAAAGAACCCTTCGTATCTCGTATGTTTATTGAGTTAGAACATTCGTTTTTCAGCATATAGATGTATTTTTAAAATATTTAGAAAGGGGTTTAAAGGAATTTGAAAATTTTAACCTTAAAGGAGTAAAAGAATGAAAAACTGATAAGGGGTAGTGGGGTTAAAATTATTAATTTTTTTCGCTATAAGTTCCATTTCACACTAAAATTGGTTAAAAGGATTTTTTTTAAATTCCACCCCTACGGGGGTGAAAAGGGATAAAATGGTTTTCACGAATTCCTCAATATCTCTTACACCCGATAAGATATCTATTTGGTGTTTGCTTGCAAAGATTACCAATGCAAATACCTAGAAACGTATTTTAAGATTTTGCCCTAATCAACCCCTACAGGTGCAAATCTGGATTAAGGGTGAATTAAAAAACCCTTCGTATCCCCTATGTTTATTGAGTTAGAACATTCTTTTTTTTGCATATAGTTGTATTTTTAAAATATTTAGAAAGGGGTGTAAAGGAATTTGAAAATGTTAACCCTAAAGGGGTAAAAGGAGAAATAACTGAAGAGGGGAAGGGGGGTTAAAATTATACATTTTTTCGTTGTGAGTTCCATTTCACAATAAAATGGGTTAAAAAGGATTTTTTGAAATGTTGCCCCTACGGGGGTGAAAAGGAGTAAAATGGGTTTTCACGGTTTCCTCAATATCTCTTAGACGGGATGGGATAGCGACTCGGTGTTTACTTCCAAAGATTTTCAATCAATGCAAATACCTAGAAACGTATTTCAGAATTTTGCACTCATCAACCCTTAGAGGTGCAAATCTATATTCGGGGTGAATTATAGAGCTCTTTGTATCTCCCATGTTTATTGAGTTAGAACATTCATTTTTGGCATATAGATGTATTTTTAAAATCTTATTAAAGGCATCTAAGGTTTTTTAAATATTACCCCTAAAGGGATAAAAAAGAGGCTAAACTGAAAAAGGGTAGAGGGTTAAAATTATTGATTTTTTTTCTTATGGATGCATTTTAGACTAAAATGAGGTAGAAAGGGTTTTTAGAGATTTCACCCACAAGGGGATGAAACGGGTATTCCGCTATAATCTATATGTATAAAAGATAAACCACCAACTCAACAACGCGAATCCGTAGTAATCCTTGGTAACCAGGAACTTGAAATTTGGCAAGAAGAGTCCTTTACTTACGTAGCGAAAAGCTAGGAAAGGGTTTTTCGAAATTTCACCCCTAAAGGGAAGGAAAGAGGTAAAATGTCTTTTCACGAATTTCTCAATATCTCTTAAGGGTCTATAATACCTATATCGATTGGTTTTTACTTAGAAAGGTTACCTATACAAGTTCCTAAAAACGTAATTCAGGATTGTGCACAGATCAACTCCTAAAGGTGCGAGTTCGGATTCAGGGGTGAATTATAGAACCTGTCGTATTTCCTGTGGTTCCTGATGACCATTGTTTTTGGGCATATGTGTGTTTTTCAAATCTTTAAAAAGTGGTTTAAAGTTTTTATTCTAAATTTTACTGTGAAAGGAGTAAAAATGGGGCAGAAGTAAACAGAAGTTAAAAAAGAGGTTAAAGTTATTGATTTTTTCCGTGTGTCCAGTTTAGAATAAAATAGAAGGATTTCTGAAATTCCACCTCCAAGTGGTGGTAACTGCTAGAATTTATGAATACAACATTTATAAGTACATTTATTATTTTTATTCTCATTGTTATACTAAACCTACAGTTTTATCAATATACACAAGGAGAACGACAATTACATACACATTTCGAGGGGATACGTGAAGCATAAAAGGGTTACGAAGAACTTTTTTCAGAAGAATATTGTTTCCTATTTACCCACAATATTGTTTTACAGCGTTTGTTAGTTTAGCGTATTGAGTGAGGGAGGAGGGGAGCATTCTAGAATTCGTTTAAGATTTGGAAGAAAAACATTTGTAGTCCGTACGAAGAACGGGCATCTTGCTAGTTAATATATAAAAGATAAATGAAATTGTAAGTACCCTGTTCTACCAGCCTTCTTTTATATAAGAATTTGAATTTAGCCAAAGATAATCTAAGAAATTCAACCAGCAACCTATTAATGAACATGCAAATATTGTATGAAAACGCTGAAAGATGGCCGTAGAGTGTAAACGAGTAGTTTAAGACACCTCTGAAACGTAAGTTAAGATTATGTTTGTCAGTACGGTAGGTGATTTTACGACATAGATATGTGGGTTTCTCAAATAAATAAATTTTATAGTCTAATAATGCAGTATGAAAGTTTCTTCTCTGCTGAATCGGCCAATAATTAGCTTCTTTTATCGTTTGTATTTTGAAATACCGTATAAAGTATAGTCAACCACATATACAGGAACAATACGTACCACTTGCTTCAACTTCTTATGGAAGGGAAAATAGAAGGAAGAAGTATATTAGACGAATGAAATGCTCCTGGCTTAAGAATATCCAGGACTGGACCTGATTGGAAACGCATTCGCTAATTAGAACAGCGAAAGACAAAGAAGAATTTGCCAGAGTTATTGCCATCCTTCAATAAGGAAGATGGTACCTTAAGAAGAAGAATAAGTCAATCAGAACTTCAAAATATTCAAGCTCGTCATTCAAAGGGAAGAGAGTATTATTCATATCATTAGAAAAAATTAGAATTTATGGAAAGCTTCCATAAGAAAGTTAACGTTGGTTGTTTTTGCGTATACTCCGGTGGGTAAGCAGTAATTTATATGAGTGATAGCAGGTAACACATAGGAACAAAGTTTTAACTTATCAATGGAAATTTTATCAAGGCCACTAGCTTTCGTTTTAATGCTGTTAATGTAATTCAGAATAATTTCGTCAGTTACTATCTTAAATTTAAACTTATTTATGAAATTCGTCTTGTAGTTGTTATTGTAGACATTAATTAAATTGTCCTTGGCGATAGTGTTAATGAGATATGTAGAACTAATAAATAGCGATTAATTTTGTTAACGTATCTAACGTTAAGATTTTGAAGTTCTTGCCACACGAGCTTGTTATTATTGGCATTTCTAATTTTAAATACTAAATACTTTTTTTTTAAATAAGTTGCCTTATTAGTCAAATTTCTTCAGCTCTTGTAAAAATCCCAATGCTTGGGCAATGCTGTTTTCTCATATTTCGCTCCCGCTTTATAACGCAGTGATACAAGTAATTTAGGGTTATCTGTAAACGATGGGGCATACTTTTGCCATGATTTACAATTTTTGAATGCATGCCTACAGGGTGAGAATCTTAAACATGTTTTACTTTTAGTGAGGAATATATAAAAGTAAAAATTTGCACATAACCCAGGCTTTACCCTTGACAAAAATTGGACCCAACCTTCGGTCCAATAGATACAGGATGCGAATTTTACTTTTTAAGGTTTAAAATTCTGTCTATTTTTTCTTTATCTCAGGAATAGAGCGCATAGCTCAAGTTTTTACCTTTGATGAAAATGGGACCCAACAGAATAAACATTGTAAAGTGAGCGCGCCATTTATAATACAGACAAAAGTGAACGTGATCAGTGATCACTCTACGAACGTGGTGGACTGTTATAAGTATCTGAATAGTAATCATATTTCGCCGGAGCTCCAATTCGAATCCCACCCCACCGGCTGTATCGTATTTGCAAATTTATGTAATACACTACCTGTTTTTTGCAATTTCAGTGTTATTAACAACGTTAAAATATTTGTACCTGTATCGTTTTTTATTTGTAAATTAATGTAATACTCATTACTAAGTATTTCCTTTTACAGGTTCAGTATTATTAAGAAAGTTAAGATATTTGTCCGTATTTTGTACAACTAGCTTATTAATTTTATCTGAATATGTATTTCTTGTAAGCTGTATTTAACGGCAACTTCCAGTATTCTTCCTTATGTCTGTCTGTCAGTATGTCTGTTGACGCTACAGCTCAAAAGCTGTTTGATGAAGCTAGACGATATTTTTGAGAACAGTAAATACACTGTTCTCAAAAACGAGTATATTTTAGGTCAAATACATATAGGGAGGGCACCTTAAAGTATACCATTTTGTGTGTTGTTGTTTTAATTATTCGTTCAATAAAAGTAAAATATTTCGCACATAGCTCAAATTTTTACCTTTGACGAAAATAGACATTTTTTGACCCAACAGATACACCATCTTAAAAGGATATAAATGTGCAGCAGTCGATGGGGCAACTCCAGAACTATTGGTTAGAGAAAGATAATAATTTCCATATAGCTTATAACTTTACCCTTGTTCTACAAATGTAATCACTCATATAGTTTTTCAACGTTTAAAGCAAAATTTAGGTTCAATTTTTTTAAGGTGAGTGACAAAGGCAATAACAGAGACACTGCATTTTTATAGAAAATAACACTTTTTCTTTGATGGTTTCAAAATGTTAAGTTTGAAACCTTTGACTTGTGAGGGAAGTTCCGTCTAAAGCCCTCTACAGATTTTTTTAAAATATATGGAAATTGACAGTTTTCAAAAATTTTTTGCGATTTTGAGGGTAGTAGTACTAGTATAATGTTGAACCGTAGCTTTTGCTTCATACGTGGTTGTCGTTAAATTACATACTACATATCTTTCTCCGCACTAGATAAACGTACAAATGAAAATCTTGCATATGCTTTGTATATTTTTATGTCATTTGAATGTGAGGGAATATCTAAGTGATAACATTCCTAATTGCTGGATTGATCGCGGTGGCACTATCAACTGGCTACCAAGATCTCCTGATTTGGCACCATGCGACTTCTTTTTGTGGGGTCATCTGAAAAACAACATTTACAGAAAACGCCACCCAAATATTGACCCTTTGCGGGAAGCAATCGTTGCGGAGTGTAGGCTAATCACAGATAGACAGTTGGCTAATGTAAGGCAGGCATTTTATAACAGATTTGGTTATTGTTTACAGCAGAATGGAGAACTTTTTGAGTACTTGCTATAAATTTGCTTGTAGTTTCAACTTTTTTCACAAACTTGTGAATTGTTGATACAGATGGAATAGGTCGATTATTAAATTTAACCGAGAATAAATCACGAACTGCGCGTAAACTGTCGCCACTGTAAAATGTTTTGATAATAAAAACCATTGCTTTATTAGAATATTCAACATTATTATTCATAGCAATTAGTTAAATACGTGAATTGATAACATATTTATGATTCACCATTGTCACCATGCAATTACCTATGGCCAATAGAATATTGGTCCCGGGTGGGGTAGCTTGAACAAGCGTCCACGTTCGATCAGTTTAGTTCAGCAACGCTCTTTCTGATCAGAACTTGGATGGGAGTTCCACGGCTGCTTCTCTCGGCGCCTCGTGGTACGGCTGCCATGAAAGTAGTTGGTCCTGGATGTCATAATAACATTATGACAGTCGTTAGTGGTGTTGGAAGTCCCGCCTATAATTGGCCTAACGGCTGTTGGCTGAGTACAAAATAAATAAAATAAAATAAAATAAAATATTTTGTATTGTTTAAATTCCAACACATAAATACTTATCGAAGTGATTTTACCGAACCTATTTGAAGAATAAGTATTCAACTTTTAGAGAGAATAGTAACTACACAAACACGAATCATGGATACGCCGCTCTCAGGAACAAACAGAACAACTCAGTACAGATTGGAATTATCATCCTTCATTGATTGCAGTTAACAATCAGGTAAACTATATAACAGGTGGCGCAAAAGTAATCACCCTATCGGAACATGCTCTCATTTTTGCAAATGGCATCATATGTCATCGCGACTTTGACATTCATGAAGCAAACAGAAGCAGAATACACATAGACAAACGATGGATCGCTATACTCCTCAAGAACGCGGAATAATTTGTGTCAATGTTTTTGACAAATAATCGGTCAGTGCTTTTGGCTCCACGTGAAATTTGTTGTTGATTCCCTGGTCGTGTGGCATCAAATGTGCAAACACTGTGGCGTTTAGCCACTCGCCTCGACGAGACTGACTCAATACGGGACAGTTCCAGACGTGGCCGGTCCTGGAGTAGCCGTTCTGTCGAGAATATCGCTGCTGTGGCTGCAGATGTCCAAGAGGACCCTCAAACATCCACCAGACGACAGGACACGCACTTGGGCATCGGTCGACGGTCTTTACAGCGAATTTTGGTGAAAGACTTAAAGATGTTCCCTTACAAGTGCAACCGCACACACAGCATGAACAACAGTGGATATTCTGAAGCAAGCTTTTCCCGACCGCTTCATCTCTCGTTTTGGAGATCTGCACTGGCCAGCAAGATCGGCCGATTTGACCGTTCCGGACTTCTTTCTTTGGGGTTTTCTGAAGTCACGGGTCTCTGCAAACAAGCCACAGACCTTGGCGGCCATAAAGGAAAACATCTGACTTGAAGTGGAGAATTTATCGCCAGAAGTTTTGAGAAAAGTCATGAAAAATGCTGTGAAACCAGCCCGAATTTTCATCAACTCTGGCGGTGTCCACTTGACCGATATTGTCTTCGAGACTTAATGGAAAAAAAATGAAACGTCTAAATAAACATAATCAACAAACAGAACCAATTCTTTTCATTTACAAGCAAAGTTACTGCCTTAGGAAATCGAGTGAGGACTTTTGCGCCACCTTGTAGAAAGAAATGTCGGGGTCTACTGACAAAGAACTGCACGACAACAGTCAGCCACATATAGCACAACTGACAGCATCTACATTTCACAACATCCGCTGTTATCTGACTTATATCCATCCTTTTTGCCCTGTTGACTTCTACATCAATATAAAATATCATCCTAAAAGCTTTGTTGAATATGAGATGAGAGCGCCGAAACATTGAAAAAGTGGTGTAGAAAGAAGGCAATAATGTATGATTTTCTTTACTTTTATAGGAAATGTGTTGTTGTTCGTGGCAGTGAGGATGTGAACATGAAATCTAACAAGGATAAGGTACACGGAGCCAGAGGTTTTCCTAGTCCAGGCAAAACAAAAAGAACTCGACAAATTCAAAAGGAAAGCAAACATAGTAGTAGATATCCACCAAGTATCATCGTTAAATAATAATGACCAACTATCTGAACCTAGCACCACTATAGAATGCCCATGAAATAACTATAGTCAGGAAATTCAAATATGTAACACCAATCACAAAAAAGATATCCTAATATCTAAAACATATTTTACAAGAAAATTCTTTATTAAAATACAGGTAGTCAATTTATAACACTCAGCTCCCTGGTGGCAAGGTCCATAGAGGAACTTCTATTATCATTAAAGATTCGATAAAACAGTACGTATCACCTATCAATGTTCAATATAAACACATCCAGCGACCAGTATTGTTAAGAATGGTTAAGCTGTTAGGACCTGTAAGTAAAACATAGAACTATTTAGAAGAAGCGTTCCAGTTTCTTGATTCTAAAATCACAGATAAAGAACAAGTTGACGACAGCAACTTTTGAATCAACTGGTTCTGTTGGAACAGTCAGTCAAAAAGTTTTCAACAGCAGTGTGGATTAGAATAGGTTTAGGTTCCACGACTGCTTTTTGCTGGCATGCGCACGTCAACCCTTTGGGCTTTTTGTACTGTCGGGAGTTTTCAAGTTAGCAGGCCGACATCCGTATCTTTTACTAGACTTGCAATGTCCCCTACTAGCTTACGGTTGTCAATAGAATTGACGCTCCAATCGAGTTGGTGTCTTTATACGCTCTAATGCTGGCCATTCAAAGAGGATGTGATAGGTTGTTTCATCATTCTCTTGGCATAGTCTGCAAACAGGTTCATCTCTATAGATATTGATCCTGTGCATAAATTCTCTGAATGCTCCAGTGCCTGTTAGTAGACTGACTACTTGCTTGATTCGAGTTCTGTTCAGTCTCAACAGGGTTTTGGTGGTTTGGGGATTCGGAGTTTTTAGCAATCTTTTGCAATGTGTTGCTTGATTACAGTTTCTCCACCTTAGTTGGTGTGCGGTATCCTTGACCAGTTTCGATGAAGTACTGAAAGCGTTTAACGCTTTCAGTGCTGCCTGACTGAGAGAATGTGTATGTCTCGATTGAGCAGTTTCTTTTCTATGCTGATGTTTGCGCATACGTTAATAGCTTGTACTTCAGTCTAAAAGATGTTACAAAACTTTCCTAGACTGATTTTTTCGTTGGTTCTAGGATTGGTACTGTACACACCGGAGCCTGTACCCCCTTCAAGCTTAGATCCATCAGTGTAAAAAATGATGTTCTTATTTGTTGGGGTTGGTAGTTGAGTCGGATTCCAACTTGTGTGTACAGTAAAGTTCTTTTCTTTTGGTATAAGATCGGAACCCATTTCTAATATAACAGCAGTGTAAGATCTCATAAATGGAAAGTACTGAAAGAAATGCCAACAGTATAGGACTTAAGTGCATCACACAAGTTTTAAATGCCACGCTGAGAATTGGACATTTTCTAAGCTAATGAAAAGTTGCTACAATAATAATAAATCCTAAACTTTCACACCATCAGATGTAGTTGTGCAAACATATTAGTCTACTCGCCATTGCATTAAAACTATTTGAAAAGTTCTTCCTGAAAAAAGAAAGACCAATACTGAAATAAAAATATCTTATGCCAGATCATCAGTTGTGGTTCAGACCATCAATCAAAATACAAAAATGACTGCTCAGCACTTTTCCCTGTTATCAGCGAATAGTTCGATATATTTTCGCATATGCAACTATTTTTTTAAATTAGAAAAATTCTACATTACATCTTTATTATACTAAGATCATACTTGCAGTATGAACTCTTCCTTGTAAAATTTCAAAAGCTGTATACAATCATGTTTCTAAATATCCATGCCAGAAGTCACACAAGAGAGCGTATCTGGACCGGTACTATTAGTTACTTTTTAAGACAGATCTACAATGTCCTATTGTGCCAATGTCCTAACAATCACTTCTACAGACTTCAAAGTTAGAAATATTAATTAATCCGTTATCCAATTATTTGTATTTGAAAAACCCCCGTATATGCTATTATAAAAGGTTAAAAATGTAGCAGACAGCAATTTCTATAATTTGGAAAAGTTTTCTTTGCTTTTTAGTTTTTTCCGGTGGGCCATGCTGCCAGTCCGACGCTGATTTGACTTCTTTTGTGATCTAGGGCTCACCTCATTTTAAACCGGATCGGAATACACCGATCCCCTTATCGAACTCATCAGTATTCGAACGTCGTCTTATGTCATCTTGAGCATCGGCGGTTGAGAAGGCAGTTTATGTTCGCAAAGCCGGGAAAAAGTGCGATACAACAGAAGAAATGAACGATCGAGATCATTACCATGGACGACAAGCCGCTGACAAGCGCGCTGTGATATCTGGGAGATGTCACACGGTGCATGTTTCTTTATGTCACCTTCTCTAATGTGTTGTGAACAGGTATCCCACGGCTTTGTGGCGTGCCCGCGCTTTTTTTATTAATTACATTGTTTCCTCCAACGCAATTAGAAATTCGCGGATAATATTGCCCATACACGGACGCTTTTTGCCGGTGTGAAAGTCCCTTGTTGTGGCCGTTCGCTTGCGTGGGCGACCGCTAAATTAGCTCGCCGCTATTATGACGGTTTCTGGAAAAAATAATAGAGTCGCGTTAAACTAAAGATGGCTGTGCCGGTTAAATATTTACTACCTGTAAATTAACTTTACGCTGTGTCTGCACCACACAATAAATTTTCTCCCAGATTCTAGATATGGACTATTCCATGCTATTCCTTATACAGAAATAGAACTTTTTATAGGGCTATTTGGTAAATTCTCAACTGAGACAGGTAGGAAAAATGGTATTCTACTAAGGTGTTGCAATTAAACTGTGCTATAGCGGCCAGCCTGTTTTGATAATTATCAGCAACTGTATTTTTCGCAACTTTGTTGTTCTCTCACATGTTTAGATAATATTTCTGTTAAAATACTTAATTTAGCTATTATTAAAACAACTGCTGTGTTGGTTTATTAATTCTTTTAACGACCAAAAATTAACAGTTTTTTTAAATTGTAATACTTGTCTACGAAAAAATTTCATTTTCAAATTTGAATGATAGAGTAAAGCCCAAAAATATATTTGAAACAGTAAAAATGATTTTTATTAAAATGTTTTACTACCTTTTCAAAGTAAACAGAAAATTCTTATACATAAAAAATTAATAGGAAGTGGCGTACATGGGTTCCACTGTCAGCATTCCCGTATCGAAATTGGTAGTGATGGCATAATATTTGGATAAATAATAATCTCTACCTACACAATGCCATCTTCTGGAAGAGATGTAAAATCACGGATTTGCTTTACTACGATGTAGCATGTAAGAGCCCTTGCTAGAATTGGAATAACATAATCTCGGCAAAATTATAGGAAGGCTTTGTTCATATGACCTTAGTATAAAAACCTGTCTTTCTATAATACCTTTAAGATGTTCTCTTGCTGCTGGTTATCTACCTAGCACTGCTATGTATGTACAAGTAACTCTACCCATTGAGAAATTAATTATAATCATCAAGCATCAAGGCAATCTGGTTCTTCAATTTATGTGTAACATTCTTTGATCAGATTTCCCGTTTGAACACTTTAGATAAGATACGAATTTATTTTTTACCCATCCATTTGCTGAGTTTTAACTTTTATTGAACAGAACAGTTTCAACAAGTTTTTATTATTCATTTCAGGTATGTCTTTCCTATTTCTACATTATTTTAAAAATCAAGAAATTTACAAGTTTAGGTGACTTGTAATAGTTGGCTAGTATTAGGCAACAAATCAAAAAGGACTTCATTAGCTTTAGAAGAATTTGTGTAGGTTGAGTATACTCTCAGAACTAAAGGCAATCGGTTCAGGTATATATTATCACTAGAGTCCGTCAAAATATTCACGTATTTTTTCAAAATATAGCATAGCAAAATGGCATTTATTTTTTCAAAATATGGCATATAAAATGGCATTTACTTCAAAATAAAGCATAAAAAAATGGTTAGTTTTATTTCAGAAAGTTGAAATTTTAGAAAAAATGTCACCAGTAATATTAAAAATCCTACAACACAAATACAAAAGACAAAGTGATCTGATAAAAACGACGGGCACATGGCAAATAAGTGGAACGTTGGTATCCGTGGTGCAATGAAGGGAAGGGGGAGAGCACGGGGTTATTGTTGACGAGTAGACTTAACGGAATACTTACCTGAGCGTTGAGGGGCGCGACGAGTGATTACCCTCGCCCTGGGTCATCGACTCATCGACCTTAGTACCTGGCACTTACCAAAACTTCTGCATGTTTATTTTGAAATTTGTAAGCCCTTTTGTCGTGAATTGGCCACATAATATTGATTTTGATTGAAATATAGCATTAAAATATGGCATTTATTCAAAATATAGCATTTATCACGAAAAAGTGCATTTTATAGCATTTATAGCATCAACAAATGTGGTTCATTCCACCCCTTACTACGTGAAACGCCTAAATTCGAAATCTGGCCCTAAAGGGGCTTACAGTAAGAAACATGGCAAAATGGCATTTGACGGACTCTAATTATCACATATACAGTGACCTAGCCCGGGGAAGGGCTCGATGTGATCAAACCAAAATCTGAAAGTGTCTGTAAAATCATCTCTTACCTGTCTAGACTGAGAATTAACCCTTCAACTCCGTGTAGTCTAAAGTTACATCAATGTAAATTTGTACATTTTTCTTCCCAAGCGCGTAAATTTATTCCAATACTTACTTCAAATGTGTTTTCTCATTTGCGGGTATTTGTAAACCTGCTGCTTTTCGAATCATGGTAGAGAATAGATCAAGAAGATAAAACTGTAAAATTAAAATACCTATACCATTACTAATGTTTATGATTATAGAGATACATCATCTGTACCTACTTTCCATCAATAAATTTCTGATTGGAAAAATACAGTAAAAATTTATTTCACTTCCTTATAATAAATTGTAATACACAAACCCTCCCCTATGTTTTAGCTTTGAGAGGGCAGTGGTTGAAAAAAATTGAAGGATGATTGCCCCCCCCCCCCCAACCAAACAATATCAAAGTATTATCAGTACCATGATTGCATGCGTAGTCATCGTCTCCTTCACTATCAGTTTCTTCTACAAAAATTTATTTACATTGTAGCCCGAATCCATGCCCTTTTCAATATCTAGGTTTCCTTTCAAACAGCGTTCTCTTTCTCGTATATATATTTGACAAAAACACCAACACAATCAATCACATTCCATCACCCAAACGAAAATTAACATATTTAACCTTAAAACTAGCTTGCACGATGTACACCCACAACGGTCGTGATACCAATAAAGCCTACAATCGCTGAACACAACTGGGTTTTACCAACATAACTAATATGGTTATAACGACTATATGTCGTTGGTCAAGCGCAGTTCAAGCTGAGTTAGTCTTTATCCGTGAAAAGATGTACTTTACGAAATTTAATGGTGTATAGTATTCAAATCATATTAAGTCAAATAGCATTTATTAAATAAAAATAGCTTCTATATACTACAAAAAGTTTTACAATAGTATTCTTATTTCAGAGGCACTTACCACTTTACGAGCAGCGAAGTGAGCCCATTATTACCAGTGTGGGCACTGTAAAATTAGCCAAGTCCACCGACGGAACTTAGAATTTTATAGTACTGTAGGACCACGTTATTCCTTGACAGAATATGGAAGTTGTAGTTGTTGCTATAAGAGATAATGCGAGTTGGCCAGGCCTAACCAACTCTTTACAGACAATTTTAGCCTTCGTCTATCGTTACCAATGAATACACTTTCATGGTTTAAAGTATATTGATTTAAAATTAATATTACAGAAGCTTATATACAATTAAATGTGTGTCGTGTTTTTTAACCTACTATTAAAAAACACGAGAGTATACATTTAGTACAGCGTAATTGTATACATTGTTTGCAATCGACCTAATACACATCGCGTAATGCAGACGTTGTCGAATGCTCGCTGTAGTAATTTGTAATATGACCTAGTGCATTTGATAAAACTGCCGAGTCTTTGTTTACAAATATCCAACTGGCACGTTTCACTAGTTCTTGTAACCTACTTGCAGGCACTTTTGTGTTTACACGATATCTTCTTCTTCTTCTTCTGGTGGGGCTTGTTGTAAGCTGGACTGAGACCTATTGGTCCATTGTGCTCCCATCTAATTTGTTATGGGTCTCGTTCGAAGAGGCCGGTTTCCAACGCGAAGGAAAGAATCCTACCCATCCCTTATCGCCTGGGGTTCCACGAGGCCGGCTCCAAAATGTTTATGTCTCAGTGTTAGGAAAGCGACATATTGACATAGAACATGAATTCAGGTTTCTTTCTCCAACTGGCACTTCCTGCAGGTGGCTTCATTTACGATTCCAATTGTGAATAAGTGCTTCTGTAGGTGACCGTGTCCTGTTAATAAACCAGTCACGATCCTAATGTTTTTCCTGCTCATTGACAGGAGAGTAAAGGTGTTGGCAGGCAACATTTCCCCGATGAGGAGTTTTTACACGATTTCAGTTTGTTTTACACTTTTTATGTTAAATTCATGGTCAAACAAAAGTTTGAACTGGCACATTTTATGCTTAATGATGGCTGAGTTCGCAACTGCTACTTAAAGGGTTAAGAAAAACTTGACATAGAGTGAGGTTATGTCCAAAGAACGTAAACTAAAATTAGTTTAGTATTATTTATTTATTTATTTAGAACGATGTAAAGAACAGAGGCTTAAGCCTATATTGATCACAATGCTATATGTATGTAATTTCGGGTACAGTACAGAACGTTGTCCTTTAATCGTCAATCTGTCACCGCTGAACGCTTCGCAATGCAGTAGCGATAGAATAAACTGACAAGAACTGTGCAAAACTTCAATGTAAGCTTAATAGCGAGCTGTGAATACCCAACACAGTCTCTTTACCAAAACAACGAGCTGACTAAGCTACTTCCAAAGAGAAAGCGAGTTAATACTAAGATCATTCAAACTAAATACGGACGCCACCAACTTAATTGTTTAAACAATTTGCGAACCAAAGTTGGAAGATTTCTCGGTAATATGGTAATCGCAACTTACAATGTGAAGGTCTCAAAATTACTCTGACTCTTTGATACATTTTAACGTATTATGGAAATGAAAAGGGCACAAATACGGTGCAATTAAAGTGATATCCATTTTCAATGCCTACATGCAGATAAGAAATATAAGAGAGTACTTCCTTGTACCAAAATTAAATATTGTATCTATGATGTTTAGACGCAAATAATTGAGGCAAACCGAATATAAAATCTCGGAGGTGTACACAGCAGAACTTGCATAATTTCTATTTTCAAATTGATGTAAGTTTTACAAAGCGCCAGGTACGCAGGTACTACACATGTAAATCACTGTCGCCACTTCATATACTTATTCGTGCCCACACATTTTTGAATTGCAACAAAATTATTTATTTAAAATACAAGGTAATAGTTTATCTGTTGAATTCAACGTTGATCAAGAAAATTAGCTTCAATCTCATCTAGGTGCTGGTGGGACTAACGTAGGTTAATGGTGCAAACTACACAAGCAAAGTCGAAGCTGAACCGTAATCATAATCAAATCCGTAAACTGGAAAAACACAGATGCCCAAGACCATAATAAAATGCTAAATCTATAAAGAAAAGAAAAGCATTCAAGGGTAATCCAGGAAGCCTTCCATATAAAATTCAGAAACTCTCTCAACAAGGAAATATGAAAATACGACAAGCCCTAGAATAATAAAACGCCATGAGCGTAAGAGCGAGAAGTGCTTAAAACCCACTCACTTCTTACGTAAACCGACTCAACGTTCTCTCCTACAATTATCAACTGCAACCATATCTTCTTAAATTCGCATAACAATTAAGTAGTTTAAGATAGGAAACATTCAGGTGAGGCAAATCATTAGGACTAGCGTTAATAAATAGAACAAAATGAACGTAACAAATTTCTGTACATTTTTCGAGATGAGAAAAAAATTACAAACTGTTTTTAGGAATTGTGAACTGTAAACTTAAACTGCCAACTAAAAGTCAATTTTACAAACTATGTTAGATAATAGTATATTATGTAACAAGAGCTATAAGAAGCATATTATGCACGAGTTGAAAAAGTTACCCACAAGCCGCGTAGTGGCGAGTGCGTAATTCCACGAGTGCTTTTTGCACAAATTGAGTACTATACTTTTTCGACGACCACACTCATTATATTAAATAGAAATAAATATTTTATTAATTTTATCAAATCAGTACTGTCACAGCACATTAAAAACAGGTGGCTGCAATAACAGCCGTTCGTCCCTGCACCGTTTCATACAAATAAAAACTGTAAAAATATACATAATTATACTAACCAAAATCAAAAACCATTCTTGCTACCAACATAATAAGTCATTAAATCCCTAACAGTGCGATCGGTCCATTTTCCACACGCTGTGCATAATAAGAACACGCTTACACAGTTTGTAAGTTCTACAATTTTGACCATTTACAACAGTAATAATAATAATGGTGAGGCACTAACACCCCATGAAGGAGCTTGGCCTGCAAGGCGGAAAATCAGAGCTTCTGTATCCTCGCTTTCACGGTCGTAGAAAAAGAATATTTAATAGTTATTTACCTAACAAGTTCAGCAAGGTAATTTTCCCAAATGAGCACTTTGTTTGCAGCACGACCAAAGGGAGTACTACATGTAGTGAGAATTCGTGAAAATTAGCTAAAACGTTTTTTGTAACGAATAACTGAAAACATTTTTAAAAATAAAAAAATTATTTAGTGTTTTATTACTTTACTGAGTTGACAGCAGAAATCAATGAACTTTTATACGTAACCTACGCACCTGTTAGCTTTTGTCGACGTTTACAGCGTCTCTGGTGTTTGGAAGCGCAATTAAACCAACGAGGGGCAATTATGAAAATTTACAAAGAACACACAATTGCCCATGTTTTTGTTGGAAAGTAAAAAGCTCAGTGCGGGAATATTATATTAAAATACAAATTTCAAAAAGCATCTATTCAAGCACGAATTTGAAATTCCGAAACGAGCCGCATAGCGGCAAGTTGAGGAACAAATGAGTGCTTGAAGGACCTTCTACAACGAGGGTTTTATACAATTTTTTCTATTTTGCATACCATTTTATAAATCAAAAAATTTAAAAAAGTTATATTTTGCGTTTAGAATAACTTCATTCTAGCACCCAAATGATGTCATTTCATAGCGACTTATTCCAACACTCAAAGGAGTTATTCTAAACGCAAAATAGAAAAAAGTAACTTTCGGCGCATGGGGAATGACCGGGAAATATGAATTTTGAAGTCATGAGTACAAAAACACTATTTATGTTCATTGGTGTTTACTTTTTGTTCGGAAAGAAAGAGTATCTCTACACACTCATGGTACGGAGGAAATATTTAAGCTTACAGCTCTATAACAAGTTTTTGTAAGTGTACTTACTTAACATTTATTTTCATAAGTCTGTACTGCGTTTAGCATTATAAGTAAACAGAGATTTTAGGCTATGATGGAATTAATGCATATTTAACCAAAATTTACTTAGTAGGACTAATAGTACAGTAAAATTGTCGGAAAATACCCCGTCACCTTAAAAAAATTGGTCGCGGCGATTCCTCTTGCCTAGTGGTTTAGGGTCATTAGACAAGTGTAAAACCAAAAAGGCGTCACCCCACCCCTTGCCAAACAGCCGCCATCTTGATAACAATTGAATTTGTTTTTTCTCGCGATCCATTGGTCGCACAGAAAAAGTTATTGAACAAAAAATGTTGGAAATAAAATTGTACACATTTTTAATCCGGGCCGCGATACCGAGAAGTTGGTATTTAAAACGGTAGAGGGCAACAAAGTTATCAAAAATCTGTTTCCGCCATTCTAGCTCTGTGGGGGTGGTTTTTTCCGAAAATTGCGAATGTGAAAGTTGTAGTGCTTGAAAAAATGTGCACGAATCTCTTTTAATAATGGGATTGATTTAAATAGTCTCCGAGTGACAGCCCTTCAAAGTTCGCGCAGCGTGAGAAATGTACGATATATTCCGGCGCAGCGAAGTAACCATTTCTTTTTTGCGAGATAAAATCGTCACGTCACTCAAGTAGTTTCAATGTGAATAGGTTTTCACAACCTACAAAAATTCTACACATTTTTGGTCATTGCCGCGATACCGAGAAATTGATAGAGGTAAAAGAAATGAAAATGATGGGAAAGGAGTATATGAGCTCAGAATGATATCATTTGGCTCAGATCCGTAAAGCTCTTAAATTTGCTGGTGTAATATACCGGGTGTCCATTCTCAAAGTCGAACATAGGCAATTAACATTAGCGCATTCACTCGTTCTTCATTGAAATAATTCATTTTTCTGTAGATAATTTTTACAGACGTTGACAGAAAATACCTGATTGACGCCAACTAATTACCAATTTTTTTGACAAATGCTATCGAACTTGAAAAGCAAGGCATGACATATTTGAAAATTCTCAAGTTTTAAATTAGTATTTTAAAATAAAAATCGCACCTTGAATATTATGATTGGTATCATTTGATGCGTAATAATTTTATCTTTCCATTGATACCATTACCTTCCCTGTAAGTTGAATTGGCGAGCAGGAAACGGCAAAAACGTTCAATACAATGTTAATCGCCTATGTTCGACTTTGAGAACGGACACCCGGTATATTATATAATATGATAATTGCAATTGTTTGTAAATTTTGCCACAGGAATGACCAAAATTCAACAAATTCACAATTGCTTTACCACGTGCCATTTCTGCAAAAATAATACAGACACCCGACTGTCTATATGTTATTAAACAACTAACATCTTGTTTCACTTCAACTAAAATATGCTACGGTGAACGAAATTATATTTTGATCGTTTGGGCCAAATGAAATGAAGCGGTAATTTATTTTATTCAATTTTGACAGTTTAAAGTGACAGTATTAACTCCATAACCTTCATAAACAGTTTCAATGAAGAACAACATATTTTATTATCTACAAATATTTACATTCAATTATTCTTTCTCTTTGTAGTGTGTAATATATAATTACTAAAATTTAGATCAAATCGAACATGAATGGGCAAATTTAGTTTGAACATTTTTTAAATTTCTTATTCAAAATTTCGTCAAAATTGAATAAAAACATATATACGCCACGTGAATTAAACATTTATTAACTCAAAGATATGATCTCACTCGCACTACGTGCTCATGAGCTCAACAGCTTTTCGTGTATAAACATATGGTTAATTCACTTGGTGTATAATATTTATTAAAGTTAGTGTTTCCCGACTACTTTTTGTAATTTGTTATTGTTAAAGCTGTTATAATACTGCTAAAAACGTCTACAATTACGATGTAAGAATATTGACCAAGAAGATTTTCTTTTGTGGGTACAAAATAAAGATACCGGGAAAATTTTAACTGTGCCAAATGATTTGATTTTGGGCTCGTATATTGAAAGTAATTTCTTTTTGCATAAACCCTAAGATATGTTGTAGTCTACTCAGACACGTTTTCTTTTTTTGGAGTTGTTTCTTCGCCTTTGTTCGGAGCCTCGGACACAACCGAGTCATTATCGACCATGATAGAAATGTTGCTAAAACTTTTATTGAAAAAAAGAGCTCACAACTTGTTATAAACGCAATGTGAAAAATTCTTGGAAAAAATCCGTGAATACGATTGCGAGTGCTGTTTCGTGATTGTATTCTGATTAAAAATGGATAATAGTACGAGCGATAATGGTTTTCTTTATGTTAACCAAATGGCAGACATGACATCTCGCTAGTTATAATAAGTGCGGGATATAAATAATTTACATCCCTCCACTTCTCCGCGCTGCGCGGACTTTGAAGGGCTGTCACTCCGAGACTATTTAAATCAATCACATTATTAAAAGAGATTCGTGTATATTTTTTCCAGCACTACAACGTTTACATTCGCAATTTTCAGGAAAAATCACCCCCACAGTGCTAGAATGGCGGAAACAGATTTTTGGTAACTTTGTCGCCCTCTACCGTTTTAAATACTAACTTCTCGGTATCACGGCAATAATAAAAAATGTGTAGAATTTTATTTCCAATATTTTTTGTTCAATAACTTTTTCTGTGCGACCAACGGATCGCGAGAAAAAACAAATTCAATTGTTATCAAGATGGCGGCTGTTTGGCAAGGGGTGGGGTGACGCCTTTTTGGTTTTACACTTGTCTAATGACCCTAAACCACTGGGCAAGAGGAATCGCCGCGGCCAATTTTTTAAAGGTAAAACGACAATTTTACTGTACTATAACGAAAAGTACAATATTATTAAATGCATTATCTTCTGAAAATGTCATGATAATTTGTAATATAATAAATATTGAGTAAAAGTATACATAAAAGTAAAAGTCTGTATACACCGGCTTACTTTACACAATTTATAATGAACCGCAAGCAGATTATTTCTGTATACTGAACAGACAAGTATGCATACGGATTAATTACAGTAAACTCTCGATTATCCGGGAGCCGACTATGCGAATATCTGATTATTTGGTTTGCAGGTTAACCGTGTTGGCAACCAGTGTCGGCGATTATTTCAGACACGAATAGATTCACCCATAATGTTTGTGTGTACGTTTATAGTTAGCATCTTTATTGCTTTGTTCTGCATTTATAGTTAATTATTGTATAAGTGTGCAATACAACGTTTTATTCTACAACTCAATAAATATCTAAAAAAACATACGTTTTGTATTGACAGCCATGAAAAGTCATAGTGACAATTTGGAAAGTACCGAAAGATTAAATGTTATACGTTTGGCAGTACTGAAGTGTATTGTCAGTCTATGTCAAATTCGAGAGGTTAATAGGTTAAGTTTTGTTTGTTATTTGACACAAATTGACGCAAAACTTAACCTACAAATTTTGAATTTGGCGTAGCTTGACAGTGCTACCAAAAATACAGTAGTAAGTGACATGGTTTTATCCCACTAGTGGAATAAAGTAATTTCATTATTCCACTAGTGGATAAAGTGGTACTTTAGACGGTTCATAAGTGTGGATAAAACTTCAATTATAAGGTGATTGTGGATAAAAAACATTTATTTGGTAGGACATAGTCCTTTGCGTATATACCTCCATTTTAAATTCTGGGTGTACCCCCTCCCACTCATTACTCCGAAAAATTAAAAGCCTACTGTACATAGAGAAAACGATCTTATTCTATTTGGTTATTATGCGAGATTTTAAAAATACTATCAAAAAATAGTCGTAATCTCGTATTGAATATTCGAGAATTTGATTGATCTCGCTCGTATCGATTACTCGAAATTGAAAAATGTCGATCTCGATTTCGAATTTCGAAACGAGATCGAGAATTAACTGTCTCGGCGGCATCGGGCCGATTCTACTACGTTTTCATAGAAGTTTTAAAAATGCTATTGAAAAACTGCCGGGAACAAAGATTTATTTAATCTCGTCTCGAATAATCAACAGATCGATTAATCTCGTCCCGAAAATACGAGATCGAAAAATATCAATCTCAATCTCGAATTTCGAGACGAGACGAAACGAGATCAAGAATTCTCTCATCTCGGCTGCATCACTCGTTCACAATAATAATAATGTTCAAAATGTATTAAATTAGAAAGAGCATTGTAAGCTAACTGCATGCCAAAATGTATTATCTCTTTTTATTCGGAACAAATGTGCCCCACCCTTATATATATAAACGTACGCTGTGTCTGCCTGCGTCGCTTTTCAACGCCACCCAACGGCAGTAGTACACATTATATTAATACTGCATGCATCTTTATTTACAATTCATTTAAAAAAATGCGGAAACTATTTTAATTAGAATAAGAACACCTACGTGGGGCCCTGAAAAGCTATTACATCTTATAAGTGGAATTGTCCCCCGGGACTATAAACTCAAAAAAGGGCATTGAAAGAGAGGTTTATGCAGAAGCAAAAGTTTTAAACGTTACATGATGGTGTGCAAAAGCAATTTGCATAGGTGACAAGGTTGTGCTTGTTTTTTGTCATTGTAACACATCGGCGGTATCTTCTTCGTGCTAAAGATGGTTAGTTTCGTTCATCACCGTTTCTGCCTTTTTTTATCAAAATCCCCAGATCTTCGTTTTACTACATTATTCTTTCTACCCAATAAAAAAGTAAAGTTCAGGGCGCTTCATTCCACAGGTAGGAATATGGCCTGAGACTCGGCGAGTCAGGGTCTCCGAAATATCTCTTTCCGAAACCCAGTCATCTGGCACATCGTGAACGGCGTACTGGATAATGTGGTCAGCATCACTCCTTCGATAACTGCCTTACTTTCCCTACTTCCATAACCGTGGTTTCGGTACCCAATTTTTAAAGCGACTGGGTGGGCCGCCCGCCAATTGCCAGATGTGGGAATTGAACCCCACACCTTAGCACCGCAGTCTAACTCCCTAACCGCTCGGCCACGCTGGTGGTTCTTTCTAGCCAATGCAATGGGAAAAACAGCAAAAAGGGTTGTTTCGATGATAATTCATCATACGCCATAAATGGAAATTCACGTCTGCCGTCATAAAAAGTCTTATAATACTATACTCTATAACAAGAAGCTAAATTGGTCTTTTAATCTCGTAGGTAAAGTTCGTTTACGAAGAAAGTAAATATATTTTCAATGGCTTCATTTCCTCAGTTTGAGTACATATAAATAGTTTAGCAATTAATAAACAAAATTAGGAATTTTCTCAGGACATGACGGTTCTCTTTACTACATTTATACAAATTTGACAGAGGTACATTTTTTAACCAGCTAATAATTTTTATTGAGTTGTAACCATCCTATTATGACTATCGTCCCTTTATTTTAAATAAAAATGAAGCTTTGCTCTGAAATAATAAAGCAAAGGGTACAGCTAACTTTCTTGGTATACAAATTTAAAATCTTCATTCAGCCCCAGTTTACTTAGTCACAGTCGAAATTGCGCCTCCCTTGTTTGAGCTGGTAACAATATAATTTCAGTTAATTTTTAATAGGCGACAACGCAGAAAATGCTACTTCATAACGCGATTATTTTTGACATTACCTACTCTGAATTTTAAAAGGGTGTTTCATAATCACCTAAAAGCTCGCTTAATTAACGTGATTGCCTTTATTACCTTTGAAAGAAACGCTTTTATTTTTATTAGTTTTTTAATACTCGCTGAGAAAACATCGTTTAGGCTTTACGGGGATACAACTTGAGCATTTCAAAGCGTACAAAAGCTCTCTCGAGTCCTAATCCTTTGTTATTTCGTAAGAATTTCTCTGAATTGTTACGTAGGAAACGCTAAGCGTCTTAGATTAATCGCGTCCATAAATTTCGTGGCACAATTATATTGTTTGAATGGACCTTATTAAGTTCCTTAACGCACACCACGCTTTGTGATCTTTTGTTGTCAGCACCGAGTCATTACGACCTTTCTTGTTTAAATTTGACTTTGAAATATTCTCGTTATTGATGTAATAATAATGGCACCAACAATGAGTCGGTCCTGAAATCCTCTTCGCCGAACCCGGTTATTATGCAGAGTTCCTCGGTTTATTATTTCGGGTTTTTTGGATCTTACATTTGGCGGTTGTTAGTCAGCCAAGGACCACGGCATAAATGCGCGCATCATTTATTTCGAGACAACAAAAGCTTGTGAAATTAATGGACACATGCTAGGTTATTTATATCAGATATCCGGTTACGGCTAGCTTGGAATTTCTGAAATTTAATAGTTGTCATTTGTTTTTAGCGCTTGAAACAATGGAACAGCGTGAACGATTATTATCTGCAATTATTAACCGTTGAATCGAAACGTGAAGTACCAACATGCAACACGTGAATTAATATTTGTACCTCATTATAAAGCCTAGATAACTGTTATGCCCCCATATAATTTATTGCCAAAATTAAATCTTCCAAAGGAAGAGTTTTATAGATTACCATAATTAAAACCGGCGGCCGTAGAAATTAAATGTCTGATGCAGCGCCTCAGCTAGACAATATTCAATGCCGTTTCGCACTCACAATCAAAAATTGAAAGCGAATAATTTATTAAAATCGCTGTGAAATGAAAGACTGTCAAAAAGACGAATCGCGCTTTTTTGTTTGAGTAGCAATAAGTTCATTCGATTCAATCTGGTAGGCATAGCAGCAGGTGATTAGTGCAATTTGGAACCATAAACTTCGCGTTCTGCTCAGGTGTTGTTGACTGCACCCATATTTGAATTAATGCGTTGTTTAATATAATCAGTCTGCTGCATGGATTAATAGCACACATCTAAAACAAAACTGGCGAAACTGTGCCAACTGTTGCAAACATGCTATGTTTATGTCAACCGAACTCATGTATGTTCAGTAACACTGTTTTGTAGACCGTACTTTATATGAAAGCGATTAAAAGCGTATGCATAGAATGGCTGATTTAATATTTTTTAAATACTAAATGTCATCGAAGTTTGGTTAGTAATTGCTAAAATAAAGAAATAGTTATTTACTTATCTTACATATAGAATAGAATTTGTTTATTTATTTATTTATTTATTTATTTATACTGTAAAACTTACAGGCCTTAGGCCCAATTACAAGTTTTACAAAGAAACAAAAACAAAAAAATTAATATGTGCAAAAAAAAGTAAAAATAAAGATAATGGGTTCTTACCAGAATGTCAGAGACTCAACTTATTTATTGTTACAAATTAGCTATTTATACGACAATATTTTAGTACTATTTTTAAACTTAGAAAATGTACTTCCAAAAATGTCTAAAGTAAACTTTTCCGACAGACTGTTATAAGGACGTGACAATGCAACAACGGGAGATTTTAATCTAGCAGAGGTGTGACAGTGACCTACTTCCAGCAGCTCAGAATTTCTAAAAATACGAAAAGGTACACGAAATTGAATTTTAGACAGAAGAGGCGGAGAGTCAATAATCCCGTTAATAAGTTTATACAAAAAGTGCAAAGCTTGAATTGTTCTTCTGTTTTCTAGTTTAGGCATATTAAATTCTTGTCTAATTGGCTGAAAAGATGAAAATTCCGGGTTAGTTTGATGCTTTTTGTAGTATACGTATTTTAAAAATTTATTTTGAACTCTTTCTATTGCTTGTACGTGATTCCGTTGAAGTGGTGCCCAAATAATAGAACCATATTCCAATTTTGATCGTATTAAGGACGTATATAGGGCACACAAACTCTCATGAGATTTAAAATTTGCACAATTACGCATTATAAAGCCAAGGGATCTGAGACTATTGTTGCAAAGGTTTTCTATGTGCTTGCTGAATTTTAAAGTTGGCTCAAAATATATCCCAAGATCTCTAACCGATTGCTCTCTTTTTAAAACGATGCCATTTATAGTATAGTAATCATTGTACTGAAAATTAGATTTTAATGAGAATGTCATGCTGCAGCATTTTGTGATATTGAAGTCTAAATTATTAGTAATACTCCAAGTGTACAGATTATCAATGTCTTGTTGAAATGATTCTACATCTTTGAGAGTGTTTATTTCCTTGTAAAGTTTTAGATCATCTGCATACAATAAACAAGAACTGGACACCAGACAATTTTGAAGGTCGTTTATGAATAAAACAAATAACAATGGCCCCAGATTAGAACCTTGAGGTACACCAGAGGATGCAAGGTAATCATCAGATGTAGCATAATTATATAACACAAACTGAACCCTATTATTTAAGTAAGAACTAAAAAAATCAATTAACTCTACTGAAAAACCATATTTAAAAAGCTTACTTAACAATATGCCGTGATCAACCTTGTCAAATGCCTTTGAGAAGTCTGTGTACACTACATCCGTCCTTCCCCCGCGATCAAGGTTAGTACTGACGTCTTCACAAAAAACAGTTAAATTAGTAACAATAGATCTATTCTTTACGAATCCGTGTTGAGATGTAGAAATATAATTCTGCACGTGATTATAAATTCTGTCGAACAAGATAAACTCAAAGATTTTAGCTGGTACTGAAAGTATAGAGATGGGTCTGTAATTTGAGAAATCTTTTTCATTGCCATTCTTATAGACAGGAATTACCTTTGTTTTTTTCCAAGTAGTAGGAAAAATGTTTGATAGTAATGAAAGGTTAAATAGTATAAGTAACGGGTAAGTAAGAACATCTTGGTACATTTTAAACAAATATGGTGGCAAACCATCTGGTCCAGCTGATTTCTTAGGTTTTAATTTATTAAAGGCATTTTCTACTTCTTCAACACGAATCCGTTCACAAGTTAGAAGGCCGCTGGTGATAACATCATCCTCAAAACTAAAAGTATCAACTCTTTTTGTATTGAAGACAGATTTGAAATAATTTTGAAAACCATTGGCTATATCTTTCGAATTATTAATTATACTGTCATTTGTAATAAATTCTCGAGGTGAGCTAAATTGACTTTTTTTGGTTTTAACAAATGCCCAAAAAGTATTAGGATCATTAGATATATTTTCTTCGGTCATTTTGATGTAATTAGCGTAAGCTATTCTAGTTTTTCTTTTGACCAAAGCCCTAAGTCGATTATATTCTGTTAAGTGATAAGTTGATTTTTGTTTATTTTTTAAGAAAAATTGTTTTAATTTAAGTAGCTGTATTATTTCACTGTCAAACCACCGCGGATATTTTGCCTTTCTAGGTTTAAGAACAGGTATGCTTGCATTCATGCACTCAAAAATAATCGAGTAAAAAATTTCAACTGCTGCATTAATGTCTGAACACACATTCAGTATGTTCCAGTTACTATTCTCCAGCAGATGCCGTAGTACCAAGTGATTTGTTTTACTAAAATTATAACGCTGTTCAGTGAAATTAGGTAGAACTGTAATTTCTTTATTAACATAAAAAAGAGCTAAGAGAGGAGGATGATGATTATCAGCAGGCACCAAATGCATTTGTGCTGCTTCCACTTGTATATTAAAAGTGCACAATACCAAATCTAAGGTTCTATTATTAATATTTTTAATACAATTAAAAGATTTTAGATTAAAGAAATTTAAAAAGTTAGCTAAACGTTGAGAGATATGAGAACCTTGTGATAAATCGAAAATATTGGAATTTATTTCAGGGACGTTAAAATCACCACAGATTAAAATTTCACCTTTCAAAAGGTCACGTGCATGTTTATCAAACATATTGAAAAATAATTCATATCTTTGTAGCGTACTTTTTGGTGGTACATAAACAGAAGAAATAAAAAGAGTTTTACCTGCAAATATTATTTTAATCAGTACTGACTGCTGGTCGGCATTCAACACATCCACTACGGAAGCAGGGTACTTTTTACGCACGGCCACTAACACTCCACCTCCTCTGGATTTACCTAAAGAAATATTATCTCTGTCACACCTAAATATGTTAAAGCGATCATCAAAAAATTCAGATACGCTAATACTGTTGTCAAGCCACGTTTCAGTGAGTACAATAATGTCATAGTCCTCCAAGATAAGATTTAAATGAAAGTGATGTAACTTTGTTCTTAAACCTCTAACATTCTGGTAATAGATCCTTAATTGCATTAATGAAAATAAATAAGATAAACTAACAACTAAGGAAAACAATACAATTCTACTGCACTCCGCCCAGCACAGAACCAAAATATGTAAATTAACAAGCTACTCGCAAAATACTAGTTTATAGATTCGCCCAACACAAGTTAAAATTAAACGAAAATGATGTACTTAACCGAATTCATTTTATATTCTTATTAACTCTTAAAATATCAGTGTAAATTACAATAAAGACTGAAAAAATAATACTGTCCTAAAATAGTAAAGAAAAGAAACTTATTTTCAACAACTTATTACCGTAATTAAATTCAAATAACCTAACAAAATACAACCTACAAAATAACAAAATCAAATATTATTTAATAAAATAGCTAAATCAACGTATTGATAAAGAAGCAAGCTGCTGAGCGTTAGTTATGCGATGTTTAACATTGCCGTCTTTTACAAAAATAATACCATCCATCGTCCAACAGTTTCCTCTACCAAATGTTTGTGAAACTTGATTCAGCAACTGGTGACGAGTTTTTGTCAAATCTTCACTAACTCGTATTCCATGAGGCAGTAATTTGCGATTTCTCATAATAACCATTTTAAATTTGTGGCTAGTGAATTTCACAATAATAGCGCGAGACCGACCTTCAACATGTTGGCCCACACGATGACAACGGTCAATATGATCACTGGATAAGTTTATGTTTTTAGATATAAATATATCAGTTAGTTTCACTTCGACATCTTCTCCGGGACTTTCTTCTACTCCAAACACCCTGATATTGTTGCTCCTTGAGTATTGTTCTAGATGGTCACATTGCAATTTTAGCGATTCATTAACGTCCGTTAATCTCTTTATATTGGTATCGTAGGTCTCAAGACGTTTGTCCAAGATTATGTTAATTTCTGTAGTCAATGCCATGGTAAGTATTTTGACATTTTCTTGGGATTGAAAGAATGTTGCAAGGCCAGAGGTAATCAGTTTGGAAATTTCTTGCTTATCTTCCCGCGTTAAAACCATCTTGGGAAACAAAAGCTACACTATAGGGGCACAGCACTTTTAATACACAAGGCAAATAACCCACTTCAAATAGACAGACGGAGGAACAGCAAAACGCGTCTACTCAACGTGAAAGCACATCGACCAATCATCGTTAGCCTAGAACATTTCTCATGAACAACAAAATCAAATGAGGTTTATTAATTACACCAAGTATAGTAGTCAAAAGTGAAACTGATTGCTTATTGTGAACTTTCGAAAAAAACATGTCAGACAAATGTTTCCAGTTTGAAACGACTGTACGGCAAGCAAATTTGTGAATTAGGATCCATGTCCTTTCGATGGCACTATAAAAATTAGATTGCTAAGATCAGGGCGAAAAAAACTTAACATTTAGAGAAGATAATAATTCGTTATTTATTAAGGGCACAATCAACAAATGGACACGAGTTTGAAAAGCGACGCGAAGCGGAGAGCTTTAAATTTCCCGAGACCTATAATCGTGATTGGACATGTAAAAGGTAAAGGTTCAAGGTAATTTCAATTCCTCCAACTGAAGGCGGACTGTTATAGGCACCTTACGTCCCTCTTCATTCCAAGAACGGGAATTATAGGATGGGCGAGAGAAAGGAAAGGTAGAGAAGTAGGTACTGCCCCGGAATTCGCCTCAGGTAAGGTACTCTGTTGACTGAAGAAAACCACCTAAAACCCTGAATCAGAGTAGACAGTGGCGGGAATCGAACCCACGACCTCCCGAATGCTAAGTAAGCGTGCTAACCACTAACCTACAGAGCTCGGTATTAGGCACTTGGTACATACAATGTTCTATTTTCTTTTGGTTCTCAAAATAAACAAAAGTCAAGGATCAGTATTTTGGCTACAGACTACTGCGTCATCGTTGTGCTATGATCAGTGGTCGGAATGTACCGGAACGGACCGGAACGGCGTTCCGGTTCGTGAAATATTATCAAGAGTCGTTCCGTCTCGTGAAATTTCACCAAAATCCGTTCCGTTTCGTGAAAAATTTTCCAAAAAGAGATGGAAAAGAAAGAAGCAAATATAGCGGCGTTCACAAAATGATTGCATCGGTACAATTTGTCAGCAACCTTAGCGCAATAGTCTGATGCTCTCGATGAATTGAGCGAAATGTATTATCTGTTATGTTACCTTACAATAGTTAGAGTTTTGAATTTTGTTGAATTATTTTGATTTTATTGCCTATTATTGAGTTATTCTAGATGGAAATGAATAAACTTTATTTTATTGTATTTATACCGTTCTAGTTTTTTTTTAATTAGGGTCGTTTTACTTTGAAATAAAATATTAAATTTAACTGGTTTGTGTCGACTATTGACGGAAAAAAACACTTATTATTATCAACATTATTATTATTTTCCGCAAAATATTTCGCCTGCGGCGCACACGGGAGGCGTACCCCCCGGTCCCCCCCGACGGTTTGCAGAAAGTTCGTTCCCCACATTTCGTTCCCCACATTTCGTACCCCACATTTCGTTCCCGGGATATTTCGTCTCCCCACATCTCGCACCCGCAAAACTTCGTTCCCGAGCTAGCTTAATTTGTCTTCTAGATCACAGGGTGTTGAAAAACGAATGCAGCGATCGAAATACAGTTAGAAAATGAAAGATATTTTAATTAATTTATTTATTATAATAAACGTATAAGAACAAAATAAATTGCATTTATTAAAAATGACGGGTTAATCTAAGTATGTTCCTGATATTTTGTATAGGGCTATAAGTTCTCATTCTGA
Organism: Agriotes lineatus; assembly: GCA_940337035.1. NCBI lineage: Eukaryota > Metazoa > Arthropoda > Insecta > Coleoptera > Elateridae > Agriotes > Agriotes lineatus. The sequence continues at coordinate 124,292,201 of OW679197.1, read as the reverse complement.
ACCACTTTTCTCAGTAATATTTTGCGGTATCTTAAACAAAAGGGGTAGGTTACCCGAAAAGAAAATAGTTTTTGCTTAACTGTCAGGCCGACTTGTTTTTGAAAAACTGAAAATTTTCTTAAAATTCTCTACAAACCAAGCAGAAATTTTAATTCTTATAACATTTTTATATAACACTAAAAATAAAATTTAATTCCATCTTGTAAACTCAATCCGGGGACATACTGTATATAGTTCTTATAAGTTTATTATAATAAATAAATAATTTAAAATATATTTCATTTTTCTAACTGCATCCGATTGCTGCACTCGTTTTTCAACACCCTGTAATCTAGGAGCACGGGAACGAGGTTTCCGGGTACTAGATGTGGGGAGACGAAATATCCCGGGGACGAAATGTAGGGAACGAAATGTGGGGAGCGAACTCTCCGTATCCCCCCCCCCCCCCGACAGCGTTCCGGTTCGTCAAAGTTTACATTTCGACCACTGGCTATGATTACTATGCAGATTGCTGGTGTTGCTATACTACATTGTTGGTGCTTCTTATACTGTTTAGCAACTTTATAAGCTCTAGAACCATAATAGTATATTAAAGTATGAGTGGATAACAATGTCTTTAAAACACGCGCGAGTTTTCGAGCACGACGGCGTAGCCGGAGTGCTCGAAATAGAGCAAGTGTTTTAAAGACCAGTTATCCACGAATACTTTACGCTATTTTTTATTATACCTCCAATACTGGAAATAAATTAGGCACTAAAAACTTGGAAATAATTTTTGTCGTGATAAATCGAGAGGGCATAATAATATTGCTACTATAGTTACGAGAATTATTTACGTTTTTGTCGCGTCCATGTCCGTTGTTGCATTCAATCGTTTCCTTGACTACCTTTAAAGCTCGGCGAGCTTTAATCGCCTGTATTCGCACGCTCAGGCGTGCTTTAAACGGCGATTCTGATGCAGGTATAATAAAAAATCCATTTTACGCGCGCTATAGAGAGCCAATAGACAAAGATTATGGTTCCAAAATTTGTTGGGGGGGGGGGGGTGTAGGATCAATAAAATTAAACTAAATCGTATAATATTTAACTTCAACATTTGGTATGAACATGTTTTTTCTATCGTACAATATTATTTGGATATGAGTTAATTATCTGTTAAATAGATCCTCAAGTACCTCAACGCTCACCCAAAACAAATGAGAGTTACCACTTCCAAGTCGTTTTGCAATCGTTTTTAGACATTCTTTTGGTCGTATTGTAACTATGGATCAAACGATTACGATGCCGACGAAAAAATAAAAAAAGAAGCACTACTTTTTCCCTTTCAACAAGATTTCATGCTTAGAAATTTGCAGCAGAGTTCATAGTTTAAGTGTTTTATGACAAAGGCGGAATAATTCTAACAGATTTAATACATATGTATATCAAAACGGTGACAAGAGTAGGTATACGTACTATTTTTCATTATTAATCTTAAGCTAAAAATTATGGCGAAACGCCTGCTTAAAGTTCCCAAGTTCCTGGTTGTTTTGCAAAAAAAAATATAGCGTATTATACGATATAAATTAATTGACCACCCCCCAAATACGTCGGATTTTATCGCTTGCGATGGATTAAGTATCACCTATTTCTAAACACCAAAAAATATTTGAGAAGGAGTAACTTGTCTTCAAATCAAATGGTAGTAAATGCTACAAAAAGTTGTTGCTAGACAATGACATACAATTCTATTAAAAATCTAGAATTATTTATTAGCAGTTTTGCAAGCGTATAAAATTAAACGGGTATTAAGTTGAATACATATATTTTTTCAGTTGTACTGCAACTTTAGCTTTGTTGTGCTTAGGACGTATCTCCTCATCTTCATGATCAAATTATATATCTTCTTCGATTTTCTAGAGATCCTCGAAGAGGATTTTCCCTTCCTGTTTTAAATTGTTAAAACTATAGTCTTTTTCTGTCGCAATACCTTAGACACTAAAATCCACTTATAAAAACAACAAACATATGTCCAACGCTGGTATATAGAAGATCCAACAAATGTGTCTAATATTAAGGAATCGAACATCTACGATTGTTTAAAGGCGCTTTCTCAGAGTATTTCCCAGACAAACCAAAGCAACTCAAAAAAATGAATGGCTCAAACTATTACACAAGTATCGCTCAAGAGATAGAAGTAAAAGACGATGCGATTAGGCAGGTGATATAACCGTTATGCCTCTATAACAGACTATAACAATAGGATTCATTTAAAAACATCATACAAACAGTTTTCTAGACCATCTTTCACAAGTCTCGACTACATATTCATAAAAACTAAGAAATGTAGGGGGAGACAAGAAAACGAGAGAGAGAGAGAGGAAGAAGAAAAAATCCGTATATTCGTAGTCCACATATCATTTTAAATCTAATGAATAGGAATAGTAATGCATTGTTAGACGTTGTTTTTATATTCAGGGTATGCCATTCAGAAATGAAAAAAGAAAAGAGATCAACTAAATATCAAAATTATGTGCTAATATACTGTGAACAACGGAAAGCATATGTCCAATATAGGAATAGTAAGACACCAGGGAAACAAAGAAAATATGCCAAAATTAAGAGTAGGTTGAATGCAAAAAAGAGCGTCAAAAGGAGAATATTGGACGAAATTCACTACAGACATGGAATAAGATTTATACGTCACGAACTCCTCGGAATGCCTCAAAATTGGGGTGTCGTAATATATACTTACACTGTATGAAATTCAAATGGAGTCTGCTGTATACGGAAATACGGTTTGCTACATACAAACTTATGCAAAAAACTTTAACACTGCAAGGTTTTCTCAAGTCGCTTCCACTTATTTCACCGAAGGTACAATGCACCAAGTAACGCTCGCAAACGTGCACCCTTGAGCCGGGCACGCAAGTGACTGCATCTGTCCCCGCGAAAGATACTAAGTTGAAATTCCCGCGATACTCATTTAGCGCTGCACGTACAAAATTACACTTCACAATTCGCGAACTGGACAGCGCCGGATCCGCCCCCATTCAGCTATGTACGCTACAATATTTCAGCCTAATTAACAATAAAAACAGTATGTGACTACAAACCGGCTATGCATGTAAATATAAAAAAACACTACAGGCAAGGAAGACCAGATGCCCGTTTCAGGCGACAGTGCATGCACGTATGAATTTCATTCTTAATAATTTTGACACCTACCCCGTATATTAATACAGTACTCGTAACATCCATTACTGACTAAATAATAGGTTCCAGTAATAGCTCCTGTTTTATATTGCATGATATTCTAAGACTAAGACAACCTCGAAATACAGTTAATGACCTCTTTCAATATAAACAATTAGGATTTTGATCATCTAACACTAATTAACAATCAAACTATCAAATATTGTCACCCAATATGTTTCAGCTTACTTGAAACCTTTAAGTTTATATATGACAAAGTGGTTTTCGCTGCCATTCGCGTTCTTCGCTAGTAAAATAAATTATTTGTTTGATGTTTGAGCTATGGGGAGTACTAAGATTAGGCTTCGACAATAATTTGAAAACCTATAGGTGGAACAACGTTCTTTCCGAGGGTGGAAACGCAATTGCCCTCATATCAGTGGCGGCTCACGTAAAATTTTGAAACCTTTTCGCAAATATCTTGTAAATGGCCATTTTCAAAATAAAAGTTCAATTAAAAATTAATTATTTTAAATTTAAGAGATAGAATAGGGAATAATCATCTTGCTGGTTATCGTCATGCCTTTTGCTAACACAGAATGCAAATACTTTCATTGGTTTTCGACGTGTAGACGACAATCCAGAGCGATGTTCTCCTTCAACGTTTTTTCGGCTCTCTGTAAAAGATTTTCTTAATATTCGAGACTTTTTTTAAGTTTAACACTTTCTTTTTATTGCGTACTGTTGATGAATGTTTGCCTCCTTTTTCGTGTGATGTGGTATTATGTAACCACAACACTCAAAACTAGATATAAGGACACTGCTGCTGCTCTGAATGGACTAAACATGTTTTGGTTGTGTAAGTATCCGGCCTCTTAATACAAAGTCACACTTAGTTGTGATGCGACATTGCATAAATGTAAGAATTTCCTTCTTATTACTTTTGAGACCTACCTCGTATATTAATACAGTGCAGCAGCTAAAGCTGACTAAATAATACGTTCCACTAACAGCAACTATTACATTGCATAATATACTCCGGCTAAAACAATCTCGAAAGGAAATTAATGATCTATGTATGTCTATGGAAACAATTAGGATTCTGATTATGTAACACTAATTGCAGATGGAACAATTACATTGTCACATAACATTGTTCTGCTTACTTGAAACCTTTAAGTTTGATATGACCTGGAGACACGCAAAGGCCTCCATTGTCATATGTATTTATGTTACGCCCTCGTCGCGCAATCAGGATCAAAACACAACATTAATTAATACATCTCCAACCAAAAGGAAGCAGTTTCACAAGCTGCAGAACAGACACCGCGTTAAAAGGATTACGAGGCTCCAACGACCCCGCACGGTCCGGGACCCTCATAAATACGTCAAAACAAAGACAACAGCTCTACAAAAGAAATGCGCCGGCCACTAAATCTGCCCGCGAATTCAAGCCGCCGCAACAATTAAAGGAGCCCCGATTACACGCATTTAGGTGCTGTTGTTTTGGAATAAGGAAACGCGAGAGCATAAGCCTCGCGTGTATGGAGGAACGCGGACAACTCCGTCTCCCGCAGCATGAAAAACAAGCGTCCCAAAAGTACACCGATTGACGAAACAACAAACTCATAAAGCATTAAAAGCTTCTCGGCACTTGCCGCAAACAGCGAAATATGCAGTTTCAAAAGGAAAACTAAAAGGACACCAATAAACGCCGGTTAGAGGAGATCCGCATCACGGCCGAATTGCTGCTATTGTAGAAATAATTTAATAAATCGTAACCATGTTAATATGTAAGCGAAACATATCGAATAAGGGCTCAAAATGCGAGTTTTTAGAAGATGAGAAGACAATGCACATGTTGTCGACGATATAGCACTTCGCGCCGCGGAGATCGGACCCGCGAATCCAATTCGCATTAAATTTGCATGCGCCCCACTGCCGTTCAGCCAATCGCGAGCGAGGATTCGGAAAACAAAGTCGGCCAAACCTTTATAAACCCCGGGCTTCTTGAGGAAGATACGGAGTTTTAGCCATCAGTTCCAACCATCAACATCCAGTGTCCAGCAGCCAGCTTATCCCAACCACAAATCGAACTTAGTCTCCAGTGGTACACACCGAGCTCTTGGGAACTTAGGAAAATTTGCGCCATTGCACCATCGACCTTAGTCTCCAGTGGTGCCCGCCGAGCTCCTGGATATTAATAGAAAATTGCGTAACGTGCGCCCCTGTCTTCAGCCGTATCCAGCAGCCCGACGCGCCTGCAGCCCGCCGCGCCTGCAGCCCCCAACCTTCGCCGTCATCGCCCGCCGAGTCGACCGCCCCCTAACGACGTCCCGGATACCGGCTAACAACTCGAAAAACCCACGGCGCCACCCCGAGAGCTGTCCCCGCCTCCATGGAGTAAGGGCGTTCCCCCCCGTTCCACTAAACGCCGCCTCCAGCCTGCCCCTCCAAGGACGCCCCCCCCCCTCCACGCACTAATCTGTCTCATTTTTTTCACACGCTCCAGGACACCTTCCAGCGCTTGTTTGGCCCCTCCCCTCCCCTGCCCCCGACCCCGAGTCGCCCTTAACCATCAAGGCACGCCGGTGTCGGCAGGAGCAGCCGCCCCCACGAGCGCCCCATATCGCCGCCTTCCGGATGGACTCCCCCTATCGGAGGTACTCTCCCTTTCGGACGGACGCCGCCTCACCGCCCTGCCTTGGACTCCTGAACTCAACAACACCCCCACGGGACTAGACGCCCTGTATGCCCGGACCTCGACAGGACTCCGCCTCCAGCGCAGCCGCCAGCGCCAGGTACTCCACCGCCCCCGGAAGTTGGATGTGGAGCTGGAGCTGCACCTAAGCGCCGAGGAGACGTGGGAACTGCAGTCCTTATGGGAGGCATACTGCGCCACCGCCGAGCCGATTCGCCGCCCCCAACTCCCCACAGTAGCCCTGCCGGTCCGGAGCGAGGTTCGGGTTACACCCCACTACCGCAGGAGGGACCCACGATTGAACAAGGAGCTCCGCGACCGCCCCCGGCCGCCCCTCCGTTTCTCTCCGGAGCGCATCCCGTCCAGCAACCGCCGACACCGCCGTCGCCCGTCGCTACCATCCAGGTGCCCCAACTCCAGCCATCCGACCCGTCGAGCCAGCGAGGCCGAACGTCGAGCCCCCAGCGCCAGGTCCTCCGTCGCCCCCGGCTCGCACATCCCTCCACGCTAAAGGGAGAGCTCCGGGACAATCTACGAAGAACCTTCGCCACCGGAGCCTTCGATGCGTCTTCGACCAATTAACCATCTTTGTGTATATATGTCAGAAAAATAAAAACCTTTGTAAATATAGTTGTTTGTTCCTCCCTCTCCCTCTCTCTCTCTCTCTCTCTCTCTTTTGCTCTCGCACTTAGGTCTGCCCCGCCTACCGGGGAGAGCGCCATTGGCCGACTGGGTTGCCAGGGCAATATCAACAATAGTCGCCATTAGCAGGAGTTAACCCTCGCCCGCCCTCCAACGAGGCCACGGAATCGAGTCGTGTTAAGTTTATATATGACAAAATAGTTTGGGATCTATTCTAGTACATCGCTAGTAAAATGAAGTTTTTGCTTCAGAGTTTATGGCTAGACAATAATTGGAAGTTCTAGTTCTAGAGTTGTGACTATACTTCCTCGAAGGGTGATCATCATTTTTAGGCATCGTTTCGAATTTAAATCTACGGTACACTATCCTATTACCGATATTCTGCATAATTCTGCGAACGATGCCTTTGGTTTTAAAATAAATTACAGTTTTTACTTCCCGGGTCTGAAAGGCTAAGGAAGTATTGTAATCGTGAAAAATCACCTTCTGAGATTTCTTTAGATCTTCACGTTTCAGGGTCTCTAGATGATGAAAAACATGTTTTCTCAATTTCGTGTGACTGCCCGTCTGTCTGTCTCTCCGTCTGTCTGTCTGTCAGTTTATTGGCAGTGTAGCACAAAAACGGCTCGTTAAAGCAAGACGATAATTTACATGCTACCTAGCATGAAACCGAATATACTTCCGGTCAAATATATGCAAGGTCAATTACTTAAAAAATTAAATTTAGCCTATTTTTTCATTAACTCAAGGACTATCAGTTAAATAAAAGTGACTATTCAATTCACCTGTCATCTGTCAAAAAGTGACCAATGAAAATCCGGAGTTTGACGTTTCTTGATCAATCAAAAAAATATAAGCGGGTATATCTTCATAGAAGGTATTCAAGTGACTATTTTAAACAAATGTAGTTTTTATTAAGAAAAATCAATTTTAGTTTTCTATTACTATAGAAATAGCGTAGTTTGTTGCTAGATTTACTAGACACTAATTTAAAAAATAGTAGATTATTATAAGCGATATTTTGCGCATAGCCCAGGTGTTTACCCTTGATGAACATATACATATTGTTGATACCACGGATAGCTACAGGGTGATCAACTTGAAAAAATAATTCGTTTTTTCCTTTGATATTTTCAAAATACTTAGGTTCAAAACTTCCACTTACGAGGAAAGTTTTGTGTAAAACCCAAATACAGATTTTTTAATATAAAATAAGTACTAAAGCCACCAGGGATACATTATCCACTCTTTAATATTCTCCTCCTCAGTCCTCTTACCCCACGGAAGGGTTTGGTGATATTATGTGACGGAGTCAATGGTTGCTTTCCATGACTGCCTATCTTGTGCCGATAGCGTAGCTTCATGTAAGTTTTTCCCCACCAGGTTTTTCATTTGGTCCACCCATCTGGTGGGAGATCTTCCTCTGGGTCGACGGCCATCAATTTTACCTTGGACCATAAGTCTTTCCATTGATTCGTGTCGGACGATGTGACCAAAATATCTCAAATACGATCGTTGAATTTTCGTTGATAGTCGTAATTTTATATTTAGTTCTTCTAAAATTGACTTATTTGTTCTGTGAGCCGTCCATGGTATACGTAGAAGTCTTCTGTACACCCACATTTCAAAAGCATCTATTTTTTGTTTATCTGACTTTTTAAGTGTCCACGTTTCTGAGGCATAAGTAGCAATCGGGAAAATTAGTGTTTCTGCTAGTTTCATTTTGGTCTTCTTGGTTATGGCTGTATCTTTCCATATTCGGGTGAGCTTCGTCGTTGATGTTCTGGCTATTGCCATTCGTCGTTTTATTTCTGCTTCACTCCCCCCCTTGTTAGTGATCATAGACCCTAGGTATATAAACTGCTCTACTACTTGGTACCCAGCTATAGTTTTTACGTGTGGTTGGTTGTTATTCGCCCTGTCAATTATCATAACTTTGGTTTTTGATGAGTTTATATCTAGGCCGTACTGTCTGCTTACGTTTACTATTCTTTGCATGATTGTATTCAATTCTTCCGTGTTTGCTGCTATTATTAGAGTGTCGTCGGCATATCTTAAGTTGTTAATTTTTCTGCCTCCGATTGCAACTCCACCTTCCCATTCTTCTAGTACCAGTCGCATAATATATTCACTATATATGTTGAAGAGTAAAGGTGATAAAATACATCCTTGTCGTACTCCGGCCTGGGTGTTAAAATTTTTTGAGTGCGTGTTGTTTATTCTTACTTTTGCCCTATTGTTCTTGTATAGACTTTGTATGAGATTTGTTAAGTGTGGTGGTACGCCCATTTCAGTGAGTATCTTCCAAAGATGATTCCACTTGACAGAGTCGAAAGCTTTCTTGTAGTCTACAAAACATAGGTACATTTCCACATTAAACTCTCTTGACTTTCAATTATTTGACGTACGTTTGATATCTGCTCCCTTGTTCCTTTTCCTGGTATAAATCCCGCTTGTTCTTCAGCTATCTGTGGTAAAAGGTATGCTTTTAGTCTGGTATTAATTATTTCTAGCATTATTTTGCTGGCATGTGGGATTAGAGCTATAGTTCTGTAGTTGCTACAATCAGTGGGTGAGCCTTTTTTATATATAGGGATAAATATCGATTCACACCATTCTTCGGGCCATCTCCCAGACTTCCATATTTTTTGGCATACAGCATGCATGATGTCTATCCCTATTTCCCCCATAGCCTTAATTGTTTCAGCTGGTAAGCCATCTGCACCTGGGGATTTTTTGTTGTTTAACTTCTTAATAGCTTTTTCCGTCTCTGTGTTTAGAATATCTGGTTCCGGTTTCGTACTTTCTATCTTACTCTCACTTGTATTATCGGCGTGATCTTCAAAAAGATGATAGCAATACGTTTTCCATACTTCCGCAATTTTTTCCTTATCTCTCACTATTTCTCCGTTGTTGTTTTGGATTGCTTGTGTCTGTGGCCTGAATTCTCGTGCTAAATATTTAACTTTTCGGTATAATTCATTCGATTCGTTGTTTTTATTATGTTGTTCGATTTCTGAGCATATTTCTGTGATTTGTTTGTTTTTGTCTCGCTTACATGCTCGTTTGATGATTTTATTCAATTCTGTCATTTGTTTTTGTTTCTCTTCTGTTGCGATGGCGGATATTTTCAGTTTTCTTCTTTCTTCTATAAGTTCGAGAGTTTCTCCTGTTATCCAGTGATTTCTTTTATTTTGTCTCGGCTGAGGTGTGGACTTTTGTAGCGCATCTTTTATCCATTTTTTTGTGTCTGTCCACATTTGTTCAGGGTCTTCCCCATGTTCGCAGTATCTGTTTTCTTGTAAGGCTTTCTGGAAATCTTCTGCCTGCGGTATTGGTAGTTTCTTGGAGGCTAGTTGTTTTCTTCTACTCTGGAGCTTTATTTTCATTTGGACACATAGTATCTTATGATCAGATCCGCATTCTATATTTATTTTTGCTTTGACGCTGGTTATTGATGTTCTCCAACGGCGTCTTATTAGCACGTAGTCAATTTGATTTTTGTACTTTTTGTTAGGTGATATCCAAGTAGATAGACGGCGGGGATGGTGTTGGAAAGTAGTGTTTGAGATAGTCAAGTTGTTATCTACTGCGAATTGTATAAGTCGTTCTCCTCTATTATTTCGTGTTCCCAATCCATACTTCCCCACCGCTGCACGTATGTGATCATCATTTACTGTTCTTCCAACCTTTGAATTGAAATCTCCCATTATAATAAGAATTTCTTTTGACGGAATACTTGTGCAAATGTTTTCTATGGTTTCATATAGGGTTTCTACTTCATCATCTGGTGCGTTGGTTGTCGGCATATATACTTGTAGGACATGTAATTTTGTGGGGTTTGTGTTTACTGTTATCCTGATTAGTCGGTCATTTATTGGGTGGTATTCTGATATGAAGTCAGCAATTTTCTTATTTACTAACAGAGCGACCCCATTTCGACCTGTGGTGGGTGCTCCAGACATATATACTATGTGGTCTTTAGTTTGAAAGTGACCTTGATCTTTCCAATGTGTTTCCGATATTCCACATATCATTATTTCTTCTCGACTAATTTCTCTTTCAACTAAATGTAGTTTTCCGGTCTCTAATAAGCCTCTCACATTCCATGTCGCCATTTTGAATTTGCGTCGGAGCTGTAGTCCTCGCTCATTTCCTCTTCCAGTATCATATTTCCCATGCATTGCCTGATTGCCTGCAGATGCATGCCCAGTGGCCAATTTCACACCAGTTGACCTGGACTCAATCTGGCGCCGGTCGCTACCCGGGTCGCAAGGCACATCGCTATCCTGATTCGTGTGTATCATCATCATAATATTCTCATGGGAAGTTAATCGGGTGGTTTCCCCTTGCCTGCCCGATTCTATGCCGTTGGCCATTTTTGGTTCATCCGCCTTTGGGCTAAATCTTAACCCTAGGACATAAGAGTGCCCTGTCTATTTGCAGCCGCCCACTCTGGGTCAGACGCTGCTGCTAGTTTTGGTCCGCCCCGGGTATTTTATTTCCCGGTACTCACCATATCTGATGAGCATTCCCCTATCCGCCACTCGGGGAGGCGCCCGATGGGGGACTAGCAAAAACCCCACACGGGCCTTTAATATTATTGGCAGTTTTTTTTAACATTTTATTCTTAAAAAAATTACTTATTCTAAGTTATACGGAAAAAGGCAGTTATGTGTACTATTTGCATACCGAGGGCAAGTATTCGCAGGAGCCAAAAATACATTAAAAATGCTGCACTGACTTGATTTAAAAATCGAATTGGGGGAAGTACCGACTAATGTGTCACTTCATTCGTACACAATATGTTCTATTTTAAGATTTGCGATTAGTAGAACGTCATCTACATCGGTATACCAAGCAAGGTTACATCCAGTTTCTTTTACGTGTTAAAAATGGAGCAAACACAATTGAAGGGAAGCAAAAGAATTTTATCAACTAGTAGTGACGAAGAGTCGATTGACGCACAAGTGGTAGCGCAAACTTCTATGAACATCGACGAAGCCACGCCTAGCTCTAGTAGATTTGTGGCTAAGAGCAAGACTAATAAATTTTATTTTATTTTTTTAATTTGAAGTTACTGAAGGTGTGAAGCTTGGCGTATGTAATGTGTGCAAAGGAAAAGTTACTAGCATTAAAATGAAGGGCGGAAATACAACTGGCCTAAAAAAACATGTACTTTCTCCACATAAACCTGAATATGAAAAAAGGTTTGGAGGGGCTAATTCTCCAAAAACGATAACTATGCCGGAGATGTTTAAAAACGTAAGTACGTAGTTCTAATTAAATTAAAAACATAAAAATACAGCAAACAATTAATTACATTTGCATCATAAATTGTTAAATTAGTATACAAGTCGTTTGTGCGCTTTAGATTGAAGAATCCATGACCAAAACAAAGAATTTTGATGATCTAGCTGTATCTTGGTTGTCGTCTAAATACCTAACATTCAATTTCTTTGAGGATTATGTAACGCAAGATTTTTTTAAATTTTTAAATCCTACTGTTGTGTTGCGTAAGAAGGACGCAATGAAAAATTTGGTTTTAAATACATTTAAAGCCATGCAAACCAAGGTAATCTGTCTTTTAAAAAGTACAAAGAGCAAACTTTCGTTCACAGTAGATGGTTGGACATCTATTGCAAACAAAAGTTACTATGGAATTACTTGTCATTATGTAGATGATGAATGGAAACTTCAATCCTTGGCTGTTGACTTTGCCCTTCTCATGGGAAACACACTGGAGAAGAGATTGCAAATATTTTCTTTAATGTCATGTCGCAGTACGAAATTACCATGGATAATGCAGCTGCAAATTCAAAATTCATTGAGGAACTAGGAAAATTATTAAGAGATAGGTACCAATATTGTTTTTGATACTGAAACATGACATTTCCGTTGTTTTGCTCATTATCATAAACTTAGGAGTTCAAGATGTACTAAAATTATTAAAATGCCAAAACTTTGAAAGTGACATAGAAATTGAAGATGAAGATGAGATCGAAGATGACACTTCAGTAATCGGTAAATTAAGAATAATCTTCATTAAAATTCGACGATCTGAACAATGGAAAAATAAATTGAAAAGCTGTTGTGAAACAACAAATGTAAAATATCTTACGCCTTGCATCGATGTTTCAACCTGTTGGAACTCCACTTATGATATGATCAAAATGGGTTTAAATATGCAACTAGATTTAAACGTTCTATGCGAAAATAATGATGATTTGAAAAATTTTAAAATTCATGCAAAGGATTGGGCCTATTAAACCGAGTAAGTTTATTCCTACGAAATTTCAAATTTGTGTCGACAATTCTTGGTGGTGAGAAATATGTTACTTTGCTGTCTGTAATAGTAGCTTTTAATATGTTATTGGACAAAATAGAATTGTTGGTGCAAGAGCTTGACAATACAGAAAACAGAAGCGAAACCGACGAACAATTATTATTAGCGTTCCAAGCAGGTAGGGACAAACTACTAAAACATTATAAGAAAAGTAATTGGATTTACTGTACACACCTCGATCAGATGATTATTTTAATTCTGATCAGCTTCAGAAAGACTGTTTGATTCACACAGATGCGTGCATCAAAACCTTTTTGATTATAATTAATCACGTAATTCAAGTCATAACTGTTTTATCTCATTCAAAGGTCGTGGTAAAGTCAAGTTTGCATCTTGCCGTATTTGTTTGCCTCTGTTAATGTTGGAAAGGAATTTGTAAGCTTCTCTTAATGGCTTTTAAGCGGATGGATACATTTTCTAATAGAACTTAAGCCGACTTAGCATATTTGGGAATCATGGGTTTATGGATTTCTTTCAATTGCCTCATTGAGAGAGCTTAGCATTAAGATTTTTAGAATAAGTATTTATTCCTACGTGCGACGCTCCGATTGGCTACGCAGGATCGCCTCAGCCAATAGTGTTTGAGCTTGCCCCTCCTTGAATTGGCGAGTTCGCCTCGTTGTAAATTCAGAGTTAGTTAGATTCAGAGTCTCGAGGAAGCAAGTTCAGCTATGCTTTGAGCTGGGTTGCGGTCGTTCTAACTCCCTGGTAAAGACGTTTCCAGGTTGTTTTGTGTTACGGTTACGCGCAATTCGCTATTTTCGCGTGGCCAATCCAAGCGTGTCACAACAGTTGAAGCTTTTGTAAAATACCATCGGTCCATCAGTGACGTTTGTAATCGTTGTTACTCAATATACTCGTGTTTGTTAAGTCTTGTTTCACTCCAACAACTAACTGAACCCAAGTTAGGGTTATTAAGTGGCAGTTCCCGGCAATCCCATTGAACCGGAATTCGCAGCGGATTAACTGGAGGCCCCATTCGTGGAAGCCTCTTATCAAGTTAATCGTACAAAAAACATTGGTCCTTCGAGCCGGATGTGGAAGAAGCTAAAAAACGCGAGTGTACAAGTTTCCAGTAGCTGGTGGATGCAATCGCTCCAACATCATTTCGTCGGAGAGCGTCAAGAAGCTTCGCCAACACCAGGAAATTCAACCATCGAGAGCTTACACCGAGTCCAGGTCCCACGTCAAGCGGCAGCGATCGGCAGCGGGTTGGTTTTCTGTTCGTCAAGAAGTTACTGCGTTCTCAAATCAAAAGTAAGTCCTTTTCCATTACACCTTCGTTTAGTGTTGTTTTTTGCTTGTGTCAGTCATGGTGGAAACTCGTTCGGCATCAGCGGTCATGTCGGAAACTCACGCTTTAACCACTCGTTGCAAATTCATAAAAGCCCAAGTAGATCGTTTTGAAACTCTATTTCATAGAATTTCTTCGTCCAGCCCCGTGAAGGCTCACGAGGTCGGCAACTTGTCAAAAGAGTTTAGTTGTTTCCAAAATTTGTTGGATGAGTATAAGAAGTCAATGGAGGGCCTAATGGAGGCCGACGCTGAACACTTTGACGAACTTTTCAATGAATTCGACTCTTTTATGACTCATTTTAACGAGATTAGTAGCACAGTCGAGGAATTCTTATCAAAAAATAAGATCAGTCCGGGTATAAAACCGAATGTAGGTCAAAATTCTTTGCAAAGTGGCCCTTCAGGAGAGCTCGCTGGATTAAGATTACCACCCTTAGATTTGCCTTCCTTTTCGGGGAAATTCGAGAATTGGGTTCAATTTCATGACTCCTTTACGTCGCTTATTCATAACAACGCTAATTTGACCAACGTTCAGAAATTTTACTATTTGATTTCTTCCCTTAAGGGAGAAGCTGCTAGTTCAATCTCGTCGTTAAAAGTTACCAACGATAACTATACCATTGCTTGGGATATCCTAGTCAAGCGATTTGAAAATAAGAAATTGATAGTAAAATCAAACATAAATGCGTTATTCAGTTTAGAGAGCGTAAAAAAGGATTCACATTCGTCTGTTCAAAGGCTGCTCGATAGTGTAGTTAGAATTTTGGAAATTTTAAAGGCGTACGGGGAACCCACAGTCGACACCATACTAATACATATCATAGTTTCGAAGCTCAGCTCAGCAATGCAGACTGACTGGGAATTATGCAAACATGCCGGACAATTTCCTACTTTGCGAGAGTTGTTAGATTTTTTAGAAAGCAAAAGTCACTTATTAGGTTCGCTGGAAGCTGCGAAAATAGGTTCGAGTTTGGGAAATCAGGGATCCGAGCAAAAAAGTCATGCACGCGCTCATGTAGCCAGAGAGCAAGGTAATCACTCTTGTGATTTTTGCAAAAATAGTAATCATTCGATTAGCGCTTGCGAATCTTTTTCAAAATTGTCGGTTAACGCTCGTATCGAAGAGGCGCGTCGTTTGAAACTATGCAACAATTGTCTCAAGCCCGGACATTTCGTGGTAAAATGCACATCGTCGAGATGTCGCGTATGCAGAAAAAAGCACCATACTTTACTGTGTTTGCGTCCAAAGCGCGACGCGCACGAAAATACGCCGCGTCCTGGACCGCCAGAAACCAACAGCGACACGCGGGAGGTCGGGGCCGTCGCCCCGAGCGAGACACCCGTCGCATCCGTTTCAGCAGCTTGTAGCCGTCCTGCAATCGCGGCGCCAGCGCAAGTTTTATTGTCCACGGTTAGCGTATTCGTAGAAGGATCCTCCGGGTCATTTTCCCGGGCAAAAGCTCTTTTGGACCCCGGATCCCAACTTAACTTAGTTAGCGCCGACTTGTGTCAAAATTTGAAGATTGCGAAACGAGGTAATATCACCTCACTGTCGGGTGTTGGTGCCAGAGCTCTGAACGCTGAATTCAGAGCAAACGTTCGAATCCGCTCCCGCAACGGGAAATAAATTGAGCTGTGTTGTGTTAGACAAAATTACGGACCCTCTGCCGGTCCTTGCTTTCTCGTTGAGGGATTTGAAGATCCCACCAAACATTGTGCTAGCCGATTCAGATTGTAATACACCGGGAAAGATTGATCTTTTATTAGGCGCGAATGTCTTTTGGCAAGTGCTCTGTCAGGGACAGGTGAAATTGGGCCCAGAGAAGCCATTCTTAACAAAAACTCTTTTTGGTTGGGTTTTAGGCGGAAACATGAATGTCGAAAATCGAGCGCTCATTCGTTCAAATAGAGTTCATTTAAGTGTAACCGGCATCGAGCACGGCATTCAGAGATTTTGGGAAATCGAGGGGGCGTACGGTTCATCAGGCCGACTCTCTGCTGATGACAAATTTTGCGAAGACCATTTTCAATCGACTACGAAACGGGCGTCGTCGGAGCCGCGTAGGTTCATCGTGAGCATACCTTTCAGGAAAGATGCTCCATCGCTGGGAGACTCGCGCGGTATAGCGTTAAAGCGTTTCTATTCATTAGAAAACAAATTGTCAAAAAATCCCGAGTTGAAAACCGCGTATTCCGCATTTCTCAAAGAATACGAGTCGCTTGGTCACTTGAGCAAGGTGGACGACGAAGCGAGCCTTCCTCATCCTCGGTTTTATTTACCACATTTGCCAGTCATAAAGGAGGACAGTTCAACGACCAAACATCGCGTTGTTTTTGACGGCAGTTGTGCGTCCTCCTCCGGAGTATCGCTTAACGACCTTCAACATAAGGGCCCAGTGGTCCAGCAGTCGTTGTTTGCAATTCTTTGTCGCTTTAGGCAATTCAAGTACGTGCTGAAAGCAGATTGCGCCAAAATGTATAGGCAAATTCTCGTGGACCCCTCGCAGACGCAATACCAATTAATTTTATGGCGTGACGACAAAACCTCAGCGGTAAAATGCTTCAAATTATTAACGGTCACCTACGGTACTAAATCAGCCTCGTACCTAGCAACTAGGTGCTTGATACAAATCGCCCAGGAAATCGAAGCATCGCTTCCAGAGGCCTCATTAAGAATTAGCCGGGATTTTTATGTAGATGACCTACTGACTGGTTTTGAAAATAGGGCGGAAGCCATAAAAACGCAATTCGAAATTAGTAGCGCTTTGTCGGGTACGGGTTTGAATTGCGAAAGTGGGCATCCAACGACAGTGAAGTAGCTAGCGCCATTGGTGTGGATCGCGGCAGCGTGGAGCCCATTTCTTTGACGGAAGACGCCACGGAGAAAACTCTCGGCATTTTTTGGGATACTCGGCGGGACGTGCTAAGTTACAGAGTGAACCCTAGCTGTTGCAAATCAGTTACCAAGCGGGCTATACTCTCTAGTATGGCTCAAGTATTCGATCCCTTGGGACTACTTGGTCCAAGCGTTCTAACTTTGAAACTTCTCGTGCAACGGCTTTGGCAGTTGAAGTTGTCATGGGACGAAACGGTGCCCATGGAGATGCGCTCCAGATACGACGAACTCCATTCTTCATTACGCTCTTTGGGCTCGTTGGCAATTCCGAGACGGGTAATTTGCGATGACATAAATTCGATAGATCTCCACGGATTTGCGGACGCGAGTTCTGTAGCCTATGGGTGCGCCGTGTATATACGTTGCGTTGACGCGCGCGGTAATGTCACCACCAATTTGCTTTGTGCTAAGTCAAGGGTCGCTCCATTAAAAACAATATCCTTGCCTCGTTTGGAGCTTTGCGCAGCCTTACTGTTGGCTCGTTTGATTAAAACTATACTCGATTCCTCCGCATTTAAATTTGACCGCGTGTACTATTGGTCGGACTCCACCATAACTCTGCACTGGATAAATAAGGATGCGAGTAATTGGAAGACGTTCGTCGCGAACCGGGTGTCCGAGATTCACGAACTAAGCAATAGGGAAGAATGGTTTCACGTGCGTACAAATTGCAACCCGTCCGATATAATTAGCAGGGGAATGTTACCCCAGGAGTTACTCAACTCACGCTTGTGGTGGCACGGGCCAGAATTTTTGTCACAGACGGACTTAAAACCCCAGCCCGTTAAAATTGATTCGGGTGAGCTAGCAGCCCAAGAGTCGCGCCCAGTAGTGGCCACTCTTCACCATCGCGTCCCAGAATTTGAACTTTTCAGGCGCTATTCCAGTTTTACAAAATTACAGCGCGTAGTCGCGTACTGCCTGCGTCTCGCGAGAAACAGAAACACCGAAACGCGCTGGTCGGGACCTCCAGCCATTGACGAATTGGAGGACGCGACTCGCCGCCTGATCAAAATTGCCCAGGCGGAAGTCTTTTCCGGAGAAATAGCAGTTTTGTCTAAAAGGGCGCCATTGCCGAAAAATAGTGCGCTGCTTTCTCTAAACCCATTTCTGGACGATCAGGGCCTACTGCGCGTGGGCGGCCGTCTAGAAAACTCCAATCTAAGCTTTGATCAGAAACATCCCCTTTTGTTACCAGCTAGTCACCCTTTGTCGTTGCTAATCGTGAAGCAAGAGCATTTGCGGCTCTTGCATTGTGGACACTCGGTGTTACTAGCCTCATTGCGGGATAAGTTTTGGATCGTGAGGGCCAAAGACCTAATACGTAAAGTAATACACAATTGCGTGATATGCTTCCGGGCCAAGCCTAAGATGAATGAACACTTGATGGGATCACTACCCGAAGCTCGTGTCACACCCTCACCCCCTTTCAGCAATTGCGGGATAGATTACGCGGGTCCCGTGTTTATAAAAAACAAATCCGGGCGAGGCGCGAAAGAAGTAAAGGCTTACGGAGCCCTATTTGTGTGTTTAGCCACGAAGGCTATTCATCTTGAACTCGTGGAAGACCTCACGACGGAGGCTTTCATCGCATCGTTGAGGAAATTCATTTCCAGACGCGGTTTACCCTCCAACATATTTTCTGACAATGCTACCTGTTTCACCGGTGCCAGAAATCAGCTATCGGAATTAAAAAATATCCTGTCAGGCTCTAGTGAGCAATGCATAAGGGAAGAATTGTCGAAACATAACATTAAGTGGAATTTTATTCCGGCACGCTCTCCGCACTTTGGCGGCATTTGGGAAGCGGGGGTAAAGTCATTGAAATATTATTTAAGGCGAATATCTTGCAATGCAAAGTTAACTTTCGTTGAGTATTACACCATGCTGACTCAAGTGGAGGCGATACTAAATTCCCGCCCACTCTGTGTTCTCCCTACCGACGCCTCATTCCCCGAAGTCCTTACTCCTGCCCACTTCTTGATCGGTCGGAAGCTGACTTCGTTTCCGGAAGCCCAACTCCAGGACATACCGGAAAATCGTCTCAGCCGCTATGGGCTGGTCCAGCGGCTGTCCCAGCAGTTTTGGGATCGCTGGTCCCGGGACTACCTCCACCTCCTGCAGCGCCGGCCTAAGTGGAAGTCCTCCAGCACGTCTCTAGCCCCCCAGGTGGGCGACGTGGTACTCGTCCACGACGAGGCATCTCCAAGCTACCGTTGGCCCCTTGCAATCATCTCGGCCGCATATCCAGGAGCGGATGGTGTTGTGCGTGTGGTGCAAGTGCGCGATTCCCGAGGGAATCTCCTGAAACGCTCGGTGCGTAAAGTGTACATCCTACCCAAAGACGATCATTGCGATCAAGGGCAATAAACATTGACTTTGCTCTTAGTTGGTAGTTTTCGCTAATTGAACATTTTGCTAGGTTTAGTTGTTTCTTTGCTTGTATTCATGCTAGTTGTAAGTTATCTGTAAGGCTCTTGGATTATCATCTGTCCTTAGTTCTTGTTATGCATTTAATTATTTGGTAGTGTTAGATTTCAGTTTAATTTTGGGATTTAATCACGTCGTGCCATATTCGGCACTTCGGGGGCGGCATGTTTGATTCACACAGATGCGTGCATCAAAACCTTTTTGATTATAATTAATCACGTAATTCAAGTCATAACTGTTTTATCTCATTCAAAGGTCGTGGTAAAGTCAAGTTTGCATCTTGCCGTATTTGTTTGCCTCTGTTAATGTTGGAAAGGAATTTGTAAGCTTCTCTTAATGGCTTTTAAGCGGATGGATACATTTTCTAATAGAACTTAAGCCGACTTAGCATATTTGGGAATCATGGGTTTATGGATTTCTTTCAATTGCCTCATTGAGAGAGCTTAGCATTAAGATTTTTAGAATAAGTATTTATTCCTACGTGCGACGCTCCGATTGGCTACGCAGGATCGCCTCAGCCAATAGTGTTTGAGCTTGCCCCTCCTTGAATTGGCGAGTTCGCCTCGTTGTAAATTCAGAGTTAGTTAGATTCAGAGTCTCGAGGAAGCAAGTTCAGCTATGCTTTGAGCTGGGTTGCGGTCGTTCTAACTCCCTGGTAAAGACGTTTCCAGGTTGTTTTGTGTTACGGTTACGCGCAATTCGCTATTTTCGCGTGGCCAATCCAAGCGTGTCACAACAGTTGAAGCTTTTGTAAAATACCATCGGTCCATCAGTGACGTTTGTAATCGTTGTTACTCAATATACTCGTGTTTGTTAAGTCTTGTTTCACTCCAACAACTAACTGAACCCAAGTTAGGGTTATTAAGTGGCAGTTCCCGGCAATCCCATTGAACCGGAATTCGCAGCGGATTAACTGGAGGCCCCATTCGTGGAAGCCTCTTATCAAGTTAATCGTACAAAAAACATTGGTCCTTCGAGCCGGATGTGGAAGAAGCTAAAAAACGCGAGTGTACAAGTTTCCAGTAGCTGGTGGATGCAATCGCTCCAACATCATTTCGTCGGAGAGCGTCAAGAAGCTTCGCCAACACCAGGAAATTCAACCATCGAGAGCTTACACCGAGTCCAGGTCCCACGTCAAGCGGCAGCGATCGGCAGCGGGTTGGTTTTCTGTTCGTCAAGAAGTTACTGCGTTCTCAAATCAAAAGTAAGTCCTTTTCCATTACACCTTCGTTTAGTGTTGTTTTTTGCTTGTGTCAGTCATGGTGGAAACTCGTTCGGCATCAGCGGTCATGTCGGAAACTCACGCTTTAACCACTCGTTGCAAATTCATAAAAGCCCAAGTAGATCGTTTTGAAACTCTATTTCATAGAATTTCTTCGTCCAGCCCCGTGAAGGCTCACGAGGTCGGCAACTTGTCAAAAGAGTTTAGTTGTTTCCAAAATTTGTTGGATGAGTATAAGAAGTCAATGGAGGGCCTAATGGAGGCCGACGCTGAACACTTTGACGAACTTTTCAATGAATTCGACTCTTTTATGACTCATTTTAACGAGATTAGTAGCACAGTCGAGGAATTCTTATCAAAAAATAAGATCAGTCCGGGTATAAAACCGAATGTAGGTCAAAATTCTTTGCAAAGTGGCCCTTCAGGAGAGCTCGCTGGATTAAGATTACCACCCTTAGATTTGCCTTCCTTTTCGGGGAAATTCGAGAATTGGGTTCAATTTCATGACTCCTTTACGTCGCTTATTCATAACAACGCTAATTTGACCAACGTTCAGAAATTTTACTATTTGATTTCTTCCCTTAAGGGAGAAGCTGCTAGTTCAATCTCGTCGTTAAAAGTTACCAACGATAACTATACCATTGCTTGGGATATCCTAGTCAAGCGATTTGAAAATAAGAAATTGATAGTAAAATCAAACATAAATGCGTTATTCAGTTTAGAGAGCGTAAAAAAGGATTCACATTCGTCTGTTCAAAGGCTGCTCGATAGTGTAGTTAGAATTTTGGAAATTTTAAAGGCGTACGGGGAACCCACAGTCGACACCATACTAATACATATCATAGTTTCGAAGCTCAGCTCAGCAATGCAGACTGACTGGGAATTATGCAAACATGCCGGACAATTTCCTACTTTGCGAGAGTTGTTAGATTTTTTAGAAAGCAAAAGTCACTTATTAGGTTCGCTGGAAGCTGCGAAAATAGGTTCGAGTTTGGGAAATCAGGGATCCGAGCAAAAAAGTCATGCACGCGCTCATGTAGCCAGAGAGCAAGGTAATCACTCTTGTGATTTTTGCAAAAATAGTAATCATTCGATTAGCGCTTGCGAATCTTTTTCAAAATTGTCGGTTAACGCTCGTATCGAAGAGGCGCGTCGTTTGAAACTATGCAACAATTGTCTCAAGCCCGGACATTTCGTGGTAAAATGCACATCGTCGAGATGTCGCGTATGCAGAAAAAAGCACCATACTTTACTGTGTTTGCGTCCAAAGCGCGACGCGCACGAAAATACGCCGCGTCCTGGACCGCCAGAAACCAACAGCGACACGCGGGAGGTCGGGGCCGTCGCCCCGAGCGAGACACCCGTCGCATCCGTTTCAGCAGCTTGTAGCCGTCCTGCAATCGCGGCGCCAGCGCAAGTTTTATTGTCCACGGTTAGCGTATTCGTAGAAGGATCCTCCGGGTCATTTTCCCGGGCAAAAGCTCTTTTGGACCCCGGATCCCAACTTAACTTAGTTAGCGCCGACTTGTGTCAAAATTTGAAGATTGCGAAACGAGGTAATATCACCTCACTGTCGGGTGTTGGTGCCAGGGCTCTGAACGCTGAATTCAGAGCAAACGTTCGAATCCGCTCCCGCAACGGGAAATAAATTGAGCTGTGTTGTGTTAGACAAAATTACGGACCCTCTGCCGGTCCTTGCTTTCTCGTTGAGGGATTTGAAGATCCCACCAAACATTGTGCTAGCCGATTCAGATTGTAATACACCGGGAAAGATTGATCTTTTATTAGGCGCGAATGTCTTTTGGCAAGTGCTCTGTCAGGGACAGGTGAAATTGGGCCCAGAGAAGCCATTCTTAACAAAAACTCTTTTTGGTTGGGTTTTAGGCGGAAACATGAATGTCGAAAATCGAGCGCTCATTCGTTCAAATAGAGTTCATTTAAGTGTAACCGGCATCGAGCACGGCATTCAGAGATTTTGGGAAATCGAGGGGGCGTACGGTTCATCAGGCCGACTCTCTGCTGATGACAAATTTTGCGAAGACCATTTTCAATCGACTACGAAACGGGCGTCGTCGGAGCCGCGTAGGTTCATCGTGAGCATACCTTTCAGGAAAGATGCTCCATCGCTGGGAGACTCGCGCGGTATAGCGTTAAAGCGTTTCTATTCATTAGAAAACAAATTGTCAAAAAATCCCGAGTTGAAAACCGCGTATTCCGCATTTCTCAAAGAATACGAGTCGCTTGGTCACTTGAGCAAGGTGGACGACGAAGCGAGCCTTCCTCATCCTCGGTTTTATTTACCACATTTGCCAGTCATAAAGGAGGACAGTTCAACGACCAAACATCGCGTTGTTTTTGACGGCAGTTGTGCGTCCTCCTCCGGAGTATCGCTTAACGACCTTCAACATAAGGGCCCAGTGGTCCAGCAGTCGTTGTTTGCAATTCTTTGTCGCTTTAGGCAATTCAAGTACGTGCTGAAAGCAGATTGCGCCAAAATGTATAGGCAAATTCTCGTGGACCCCTCGCAGACGCAATACCAATTAATTTTATGGCGTGACGACAAAACCTCAGCGGTAAAATGCTTCAAATTATTAACGGTCACCTACGGTACTAAATCAGCCTCGTACCTAGCAACTAGGTGCTTGATACAAATCGCCCAGGAAATCGAAGCATCGCTTCCAGAGGCCTCATTAAGAATTAGCCGGGATTTTTATGTAGATGACCTACTGACTGGTTTTGAAAATAGGGCGGAAGCCATAAAAACGCAATTCGAAATTAGTAGCGCTTTGTCGGGGTACGGGTTTGAATTGCGAAAGTGGGCATCCAACGACAGTGAAGTAGCTAGCGCCATTGGTGTGGATCGCGGCAGCGTGGAGCCCATTTCTTTGACGGAAGACGCCACGGAGAAAACTCTCGGCATTTTTTGGGATACTCGGCGGGACGTGCTAAGTTACAGAGTGAACCCTAGCTGTTGCAAATCAGTTACCAAGCGGGCTATACTCTCTAGTATGGCTCAAGTATTCGATCCCTTGGGACTACTTGGTCCAAGCGTTCTAACTTTGAAACTTCTCGTGCAACGGCTTTGGCAGTTGAAGTTGTCATGGGACGAAACGGTGCCCATGGAGATGCGCTCCAGATACGACGAACTCCATTCTTCATTACGCTCTTTGGGCTCGTTGGCAATTCCGAGACGGGTAATTTGCGATGACATAAATTCGATAGATCTCCACGGATTTGCGGACGCGAGTTCTGTAGCCTATGGGTGCGCCGTGTATATACGTTGCGTTGACGCGCGCGGTAATGTCACCACCAATTTGCTTTGTGCTAAGTCAAGGGTCGCTCCATTAAAAACAATATCCTTGCCTCGTTTGGAGCTTTGCGCAGCCTTACTGTTGGCTCGTTTGATTAAAACTATACTCGATTCCTCCGCATTTAAATTTGACCGCGTGTACTATTGGTCGGACTCCACCATAACTCTGCACTGGATAAATAAGGATGCGAGTAATTGGAAGACGTTCGTCGCGAACCGGGTGTCCGAGATTCACGAACTAAGCAATAGGGAAGAATGGTTTCACGTGCGTACAAATTGCAACCCGTCCGATATAATTAGCAGGGGAATGTTACCCCAGGAGTTACTCAACTCACGCTTGTGGTGGCACGGGCCAGAATTTTTGTCACAGACGGACTTAAAACCCCAGCCCGTTAAAATTGATTCGGGTGAGCTAGCAGCCCAAGAGTCGCGCCCAGTAGTGGCCACTCTTCACCATCGCGTCCCAGAATTTGAACTTTTCAGGCGCTATTCCAGTTTTACAAAATTACAGCGCGTAGTCGCGTACTGCCTGCGTCTCGCGAGAAACAGAAACACCGAAACGCGCTGGTCGGGACCTCCAGCCATTGACGAATTGGAGGACGCGACTCGCCGCCTGATCAAAATTGCCCAGGCGGAAGTCTTTTCCGGAGAAATAGCAGTTTTGTCTAAAAGGGCGCCATTGCCGAAAAATAGTGCGCTGCTTTCTCTAAACCCATTTCTGGACGATCAGGGCCTACTGCGCGTGGGCGGCCGTCTAGAAAACTCCAATCTAAGCTTTGATCAGAAACATCCCCTTTTGTTACCAGCTAGTCACCCTTTGTCGTTGCTAATCGTGAAGCAAGAGCATTTGCGGCTCTTGCATTGTGGACACTCGGTGTTACTAGCCTCATTGCGGGATAAGTTTTGGATCGTGAGGGCCAAAGACCTAATACGTAAAGTAATACACAATTGCGTGATATGCTTCCGGGCCAAGCCTAAGATGAATGAACACTTGATGGGATCACTACCCGAAGCTCGTGTCACACCCTCACCCCCTTTCAGCAATTGCGGGATAGATTACGCGGGTCCCGTGTTTATAAAAAACAAATCCGGGCGAGGCGCGAAAGAAGTAAAGGCTTACGGAGCCCTATTTGTGTGTTTAGCCACGAAGGCTATTCATCTTGAACTCGTGGAAGACCTCACGACGGAGGCTTTCATCGCATCGTTGAGGAAATTCATTTCCAGACGCGGTTTACCCTCCAACATATTTTCTGACAATGCTACCTGTTTCACCGGTGCCAGAAATCAGCTATCGGAATTAAAAAATATCCTGTCAGGCTCTAGTGAGCAATGCATAAGGGAAGAATTGTCGAAACATAACATTAAGTGGAATTTTATTCCGGCACGCTCTCCGCACTTTGGCGGCATTTGGGAAGCGGGGGTAAAGTCATTGAAATATTATTTAAGGCGAATATCTTGCAATGCAAAGTTAACTTTCGTTGAGTATTACACCATGCTGACTCAAGTGGAGGCGATACTAAATTCCCGCCCACTCTGTGTTCTCCCTACCGACGCCTCATTCCCCGAAGTCCTTACTCCTGCCCACTTCTTGATCGGTCGGAAGCTGACTTCGTTTCCGGAAGCCCAACTCCAGGACATACCGGAAAATCGTCTCAGCCGCTATGGGCTGGTCCAGCGGCTGTCCCAGCAGTTTTGGGATCGCTGGTCCCGGGACTACCTCCACCTCCTGCAGCGCCGGCCTAAGTGGAAGTCCTCCAGCACGTCTCTAGCCCCCCAGGTGGGCGACGTGGTACTCGTCCACGACGAGGCATCTCCAAGCTACCGTTGGCCCCTTGCAATCATCTCGGCCGCATATCCAGGAGCGGATGGTGTTGTGCGTGTGGTGCAAGTGCGCGATTCCCGAGGGAATCTCCTGAAACGCTCGGTGCGTAAAGTGTACATCCTACCCAAAGACGATCATTGCGATCAAGGGCAATAAACATTGACTTTGCTCTTAGTTGGTAGTTTTCGCTAATTGAACATTTTGCTAGGTTTAGTTGTTTCTTTGCTTGTATTCATGCTAGTTGTAAGTTATCTGTAAGGCTCTTGGATTATCATCTGTCCTTAGTTCTTGTTATGCATTTAATTATTTGGTAGTGTTAGATTTCAGTTTAATTTTGGGATTTAATCACGTCGTGCCATATTCGGCACTTCGGGGGCGGCATGTTTGATTCACACAGATGCGTGCATCAAAACCTTTTTGATTATAATTAATCACGTAATTCAAGTCATAACTGTTTTATCTCATTCAAAGGTCGTGGTAAAGTCAAGTTTGCATCTTGCCGTATTTGTTTGCCTCTGTTAATGTTGGAAAGGAATTTGTAAGCTTCTCTTAATGGCTTTTAAGCGGATGGATACATTTTCTAATAGAACTTAAGCCGACTTAGCATATTTGGGAATCATGGGTTTATGGATTTCTTTCAATTGCCTCATTGAGAGAGCTTAGCATTAAGATTTTTAGAATAAGTATTTATTCCTACGTGCGACGCTCCGATTGGCTACGCAGGATCGCCTCAGCCAATAGTGTTTGAGCTTGCCCCTCCTTGAATTGGCGAGTTCGCCTCGTTGTAAATTCAGAGTTAGTTAGATTCAGAGTCTCGAGGAAGCAAGTTCAGCTATGCTTTGAGCTGGGTTGCGGTCGTTCTAACTCCCTGGTAAAGACGTTTCCAGGTTGTTTTGTGTTACGGTTACGCGCAATTCGCTATTTTCGCGTGGCCAATCCAAGCGTGTCACAACAGTTGAAGCTTTTGTAAAATACCATCGGTCCATCAGTGACGTTTGTAATCGTTGTTACTCAATATACTCGTGTTTGTTAAGTCTTGTTTCACTCCAACAACTAACTGAACCCAAGTTAGGGTTATTAAGTGGCAGTTCCCGGCAATCCCATTGAACCGGAATTCGCAGCGGATTAACTGGAGGCCCCATTCGTGGAAGCCTCTTATCAAGTTAATCGTACAAAAAACAAAGACCATGCACTCGATGACGTACTTGACATTGGTGCATTGTACGAAAGCGAACCCCAAACACATGAAGATAATTGGCGTCTAGAAATACATGAATATTCGTGTGCAAAAAGAGCTACCAAAAGTGAAAATATCTTAGAGTGGTGGGCGAATCATGAATGTACCTTCCCAAATCTTTCCAGAATGACGAAAGATTTTTTGTCTATCCCTGCGACTTCTGTGCCAGTGGAAAGATTATTTTCCAAAGCTGGATTGATTATCCGCAAACATATGAATTCATTAAATGACGAATCAGCACGAAGTTTGCTTTGTATTAATTCTTGGATAGAATGCGACTTGAGAAAAAAAATTGTATAAGTTATAATTTGTATTGTAATTACTAATTACTAATTATGTCTTCTGCCTTGTTCCATCGCATCTGCGATACGATTTTACATGCATATACTAATTTGGTTTTCATTTCAATGATATCTTTATCTTTTATAAAATGTTTATATTATCATATTTTAGAAATAAAAATGTTCAGTTCAAATGAAATAAATTGCAGTTTGTGTTACATGTTTAGTATAACTGTCGAATGTTGTAACATCAAATTTTACTTTGCATATAAAAATTTGTTGAGACTCTCGGCGATACCGAGACCGAGACCTACAAAATTTTTCGAGAGCGAGACCGAGACTGAGACTTGGCATTTGAACCGAGATCGAGATCGAGACCACTATAGGTCTCGACTCGTCTCGACGAGACAAAGCACTAGTTTCTAGGAATAACTTAAGTTGCTAGAAATGGTTTTTGAGGAATCTGGCTTTACTACAGGCCTGGTTAAACTAAGTATTAACATAAGTATATAAGAGTATTTTATTATTATTTATCCACAATCACCTTATAATTGAAGATTCATCCACACTTATGAACTGTCTAAAGTACCAAGTACCACTTTATCCACTAGTGGAATAATGAAATTACTTTATTCCACTAGTGGGATAAAACCATGTCACTTACTACCAGGGCCGGTGGTTGACGTGGGTAGTATGGGTAGTACTACCCACTCGAAAATATCCGTGTGGGTAATAACCCACTGGAAACTTTCGAACAAAACCAAGTTTTTCAGGTCTTTAGAAAATTTTGTAACTGGTAAAACGAAAGATGCGGACGAAATCGTGGAATTCTATAGAGAAGATTTTGACAAATCGCGACTAACAAATGATAGAGATTTTTTTTATGAGTATCATGAAGCTTGAAGGGAAAGAAGCAACTGATTTGAACACTATGGTAAAGATTCTCAGGGAAAATGAATATTATATGAAAATCGTTCCCGAGTTCGTGCGTTTTCTGAGACTAATAATAACAGTACCGAGATCTTCTTGTTCTAATGAAAGAAGTTTTTCAGTTTTGCGTCTAATAAAAAATTATTTAAGATCGACTATGGCACAGAATCGGCTAAACCACGTTTATTTTTTGCATTTCTACTCGGATTCAGTTGATGTGCTTGATTTAGAAACTTTAATGGATGAATTTATTGTTCGTAATAGAAAACGAACGTCTTGTTTCGCCCTACGAAAATGATTTATTTGTACCTTTAAACTAAAGCAAATTTTTATCAATTTTTGATCGTAACCCTGTATCCCTCATCCCTTCATATTAGTGTATTGTGGAAAAATCACTTGAACCCCCCCCCCCCCCACATTACTACCCACTCGGGCTAAAAGTGTGACGCCGGCACTGCTTACTACTGCATTGTTGGTAGCACTGTCAAGCTATGCCAAATTCGAAATTTGTCAGTTAAGTTTTGCGTCAATCTGTGTCTAATAACAAACAAAACTTAACCTATTATCCTGTCGAATTTGACATAGACTGACAATACACTTCAGTACTGCCAAACTAACATTCGATGTGTCGGTGCTTTCCAAATTGTCACTAAGTTATGACTTTTCATGGCTGTCAATACAAAACGTATGTTTTTTTTAGATATTTATTGAGTTGTTGGATAAAACGTTGTATTGCATTTGTGTTTTAGTTGCGTTTTATCCACTTAAGAAAATATAACGCTCGAACTGCGTTCTCGCGTTTAAACATTCTTGCGTGGATAAAACACCATCTAAAACACTTATACAGTAAATAACTATTTTTGGGAATCATAATATGCACAGTAAACTTTCTATAAGGAGAAAATAATGAATCAAACTGAGTAGATTCACCTTGTGAACTACATTCTTGTTAATAGTTGATACAGGTGGATTTCAAAATAGACATACAACTAAAAACGTGATAAAGATAACAATGTTTTATTTTTAAGAACTAATACAACTCTATATCATAATTACCTTTATAGCTTTAGATACCTACTATACCTACATTTCTATTATGACATACGTCAACGTCAAATATAAAAAAGAATATAATTCAAGAGTCGAATCGACTTAGTTTAATTCGCTTTTTTCTCTCCTTATAAAAATATTACTGTACCTAGATACAGTGAGAATAATGTAAGACTGTACATGGCTGATTTATGCAAAATTAGAAATAGCGAATTTACTTAATGTTACCATGGTGTTTGAAAACAAAATAACAACACAGCGACTATAGAAACTAATTGAAACTGGATTATTTCATTGTAATTTCAAAACCGACAATTGTTACTAGCTTCGGTAAATTGATTAATGCTAAAATAAAGTTGCCAATGTATAGTCTTACATTATTCACACGGTATATGTAGGAATAATCTTCGTTCAAAGTTTCAGATACAATTTCACTGCGTTATGTATGCATTCACTGAGTTCATCCTAAATAATTCTATTATATGTCAATGCTTTTTATTTAACTTTATTCTTATAGGTAAAGAAGAAGATAATTTTTAGATACTATACAAAAGCAAATGTTTAAAATTAGATGGATATATACATTGATACGAGTTAGCGGAAATCGAAGAATCAGGAACTGCAATGATTAATTGTAAAGTAGTGGCTATAGTACGTCATAGTAGTATATTTATGTGTACGCAAACGAAAGTTCGATTAACTCCCCCCAGCCTCATCTCATGTTAAATAAGCAAAGTGTCGGCTCGGTAAATTTGCAGGCTTGCTACTTAGTCAAAATTCAAAACTTTGTGTAAAAGAATTTCACAACATAATATGGGGGCTGTAAAAGAGAAACAAATATTTTTATCAGAATTGCCACTGGTGATGAGACTTGGGTTTATTACTGGGGCGCTCTGCTCTTGTCAAAAGCACTACACTCAAACAACTGCAGATTGGTAACACTGGCATTGGCTACATGCAAATGTTCACTATGGTCCAAATAAACCAATAGCTGGAGCCATTCTTAGATAACCAAAAATTATCAGTTGACTAGTTCCTATAAAACATCATAATTATGAATTTATTCAATTATTTATACATTTAGGGATCTAATTTCGTGTCTTAAAAACTTTGTCAAAAAATCTTACACGGTATGAAAAACTGATACTTTTGTTATAAACGAACAATTTGGAGGCTTCCCATTTTTTTTCGGTTAAGTACGATATACACAGGGGCGCGCCGCCCCAGTGTGCGGTGTGTGCACCGCACACGGGCAACAGTCCGTTTAGGAGCAACACGAAGGGAATTCGATATGTTTTATTCTTCTATTACTGAGTCTCCCTATCTAATAAAAATTACCAAAGAGTGAAAAATAAAATTTCATGCCTACCGAGTTGATTATGTAAACCTATCCGTCTTATCTTGATAAACGCGATCACACCCGAAAACTTTGTAAATAAATATTAAGCACGTACGAATCTTTAAAACGATTATTTATTACTGTTTTGGCTGCAGCAATTCGATTTATTTTTAGTTCTATTTTTCTTAGGGAGAAAATAACATTTTCGGGTTCATTGTCATTTCCGCATTCAAGTGATAACGTGTGCAAGTTGTGTTGAGTGTTGCAATAGAAGTAGTACGGAGACAAAAGCGAAACATGTAAGTATCAAATAATTTTCAATTTTTTAATTCTTTTTAGGTATT
>OW679197.1:124214086-124261081 GCA_940337035.1 Agriotes lineatus | reverse complement strand
GTGCTCTGTAGCGCATGTAGGAATAGCGCATTCGTTTGCAATATCCCACAAAACGCTGCGATCGATACACCTGCCCTTCGAATTCGATCACCGGTAATATTTTTTTTTAGTTGAAAATGTATGTTATTTTACCCGTAGCTTAATTTGATTTTTAAAATTATTTAGTGTTACAATGTTACATGTTATGAAACTCAGCCTTC
The DNA here is from genome assembly GCA_940337035.1 of Agriotes lineatus. NCBI lineage: Eukaryota > Metazoa > Arthropoda > Insecta > Coleoptera > Elateridae > Agriotes > Agriotes lineatus. The sequence continues at coordinate 124,260,881 of OW679197.1, read as the reverse complement.
GGCTTCGTTTCATGTCTCGTGCATAAACGTCAACTTTTCGCACTTGTTGCATAAATAGCTATTATGGATTGCGTATGCACACAACCTCACTTTGACAACTGACAACTCCAGTGACCGAGCGCGTTGAATTCTGGGTAGAGCAAAGTCATAATTTGCGTATCAACACATAACCTCACTTTGACAACTGACAACTCAAGTGTTTCAGCACACTGAATTCTGGGCAGAGCGATATAATAATCACCAACATGCAGTCGTAAGACAAAATCTAGTTCAAAGCCATCTCGACAACGGTTTTTTTTTTGAACGCACGTTAACTCTGTAGTGGACAATGCGGATTAAGTAGTAGATTAGTAGATGTTAAAACAAATTAATAAAAACTAAAAGAACTATTATCTCGTTTATTAGGAAACTTTTACCAAAGCGTTTATCGACTTTTTTTTGAGGTGCACTATCGCCCCTTAAATTGATACAGAAAAAACCATAAACACCCTGTATATTTTGCAAAAGTCTGGTTAAGAATTTCAGCCAGCAATTGCTGAAAAAATCTGAGAGAATTTCTATAGACATTTTAGCACGATATAATTTAATTCGATTTTTACATCCTATAATTTTTGATCTTCATATATAAAAGAAAAACTTTATTTGTATCATTAAACTTCCCACTTTATTCGTTTGAAATAACTTTCAAATTAAAACTTCTTTAACATTTATTTCATTAATTTATCGATTCTGACTTATTTGTGTTAATGTCACTCTGATTTTCTGCTTTATGTTTCGTTATTGTATGTGATCTTTTCTTCAGTTCACAGGAAATATTTCTATTTGTAAAGGTGACATTTTTATTCAATTATTCTTTATGCTATCATAATGTAACCCAACTTGAGAAAGTATCCTTGCTTTATGGTTGACAAATAAAATGTTGGTTTGTGTCGAAATTTTCGAACTGCATTCACTTTTTAATGATTCTTTTCTGTAACTTATCAGCACCGTCGTTCTGTTATATGTTCACATAGAAAGTAACATTACTTATATGCTAGTCCTAGTTATTTACTAAAGGACACTGATACATTAAAAAGCACAATTATTTGCACCTCTATTTTAAAATCTTACATAACATTTGACAGCGCCTTGAATGCACTTTATGAACAGAGATTGCTTCAATTATATACTGCTTAATATATATTGTAATAGCCCCTCGCCTTATAAAATATATAAGAGTTTTTAAATAAAATAATTACTGGCAAGGGATACTGCACTTTACAAAATGGTATTAGATTCAATTACGAACCTGCCTGTCAAACTCAGGGCAAATTAAAAGAGTGTAATAACAATTACGACAAATAAATGGTTTATTGCATTTTTCTTATTTTATCTATCAGCATAAAATTCGTGTTTAGCTTCGTAGAACATGAGACAAACTTGGTTCAGGGTGTAGGTTCAAAAATTAATAAAAACTTTGTATGACAAATAACTCGTTGTATGCCAATTTAACTCGGGTATTAGGGCAAATGCACAATTATATCTGACGTCTACATAACCTCTAAATTTGGCTCAGCAACAAAATAGTCGGTGGTCGCAATAAACAGCGTAAATTGAATTTTAAAACACCAAAATGGCAATGAGGCATCAGGTAAATATGATTAATACTGTGACGTAGCAACTGCTAAGCTTGTTTAGTTTCTAGTATAACGTAAAACCCACGCGCGATCGTTTGTTGTTCTACATCCGGTCAACACTGAAAAATGTCGCGTCATCTTGCATTTGCCGAATTTCAACTTCTTACCTGCAGTAGTTTCCGCTTTGGGTTGACCTGTAAATAAACACATCTACCCCATTTATCTCCTTTCGGAGTGAATTTCGAAAAAATGGCCTAACTCGATTTGTAAAAGCAACTCATTGGCCAAATATTAACTTCCTAGGCGGCCGGTTAAGCGGATAACACCGCACCCTTTTATTTTTACTTCCTCTAGGGATTTAAGAAACCCTTTAAAACTTTCTAAAGATTTTTAAAACACACCTACACCCTAAAAAAGAATGAGGAGATACGAAGGGATCCACCATTCGCCCTGAATCCACATTCACACCTTTAGGTTGGAATTTCGGAAAACCAGGTCTTAGTGAATGAGGTCTGCTAATTTTATTAAAATTTTCTGATTATCTATCAGTGTGCCAGTTTGGAATTTATATATTTTTTTATCGTATGGGATAGGAAGCCTGGCGTCAGAGTCTTGAAGTTGCGCAAAGGCGTTTGAAGTAACTTAATGACTGTCAACGAAATGACAACGGCTTAACATGCTCCCAGAGGCACGCTAGCTGCGATTTTACTACCACATAGCTGCGAACGTTGGTTAACTCTCGAGACTGTTTGATCAATCCTTGGAGCATGTGGCTATGCAACCATATTATTTATTATTTTATATATTAGATATAGATTTAAAAAATTCTTTCGTTGCTTCGATTTGATATTTTTTCGCGTTTAGTTACAGATTCCTTCGGACTGGTTAATGTTCACTTTTTACGTTTTCGTTCGTAGAAATATCAGCACATCACGATTTAAATAGGCACCAAATTCGATAACACTGTAATCTCCAGCATCTAGAAGAAAGCAATTACAGACAATATGTTCCGTGCCATAATCATCAAGCATCTTCTCTATGTGTGTACCTTAAACTTATAATTAATAAATAATTAATCTATACAATATTTAATATGGAGGGACATACGCTTTTCGTAATTTAACGGAGTGTTATCGGGAAAACGATAAAATTAATGCCAACAGTGGAGTGTATATACTCGTTTCAAACAAGGTGTGCTAAAATTTGCAAACATATATTACGATGGCATTCCTGGGTTTTGTACGAACAATATGAAACAGCTCTGAATAAGCAATTGCCATAATCTACTATTTGTGTACGTCAAACACTAACTGACTGCTGTCAGGCATGCGAGTAGTTCCAAAATTTTACATACGGTGAACTATGGCGACGCTGCAATTGGATTGCCATTCTCGAGCATAAGGAAATAAATATTCGAAATTTATAATTTTAAAATTACAAAAACTATTCAAAAGTTAATATAAGTAGAATTGGCAAATCTACAATATAGTAGAGAGGCCAAACTAAATTAACTCGTCAAATAACGATTTTCGTGGGACTGAGTAGGTTTATACCGACAAGTGGTATCTTTTTATTCATTGGTGTTTCCTGAGTATGAAAAATCATGTTGTCGCTTTCTCAGCCTGTGGAGTGAGGAGCTATGACGTCACAAAGATGGCCATTCTTGGTTCCAGGTTTTAGTACAGAAAACCAGGGTTTAACCCAAACATCCAAAAAGAAAGTTCTACCCAGCAGCAAACTGTTTAGTACCCTCCTCTTAGTAAGTTGTAAAAAGTTGCACAACATTGCGCGTCGGGTTTAGGCGGGAGGGGGGTAGAAAACTAGAAAGGTAGTAAAATGGTAGGTTTCAACAGTTTTTCGCGAATATCTCGTTAACTGTGAGGTTTAGCGCAAACTTTATCTTATATAAAATTAATCTATATTTAATTTACAATAAAAATGGTCTCATGCATTTTTGACTTCTAGACAAGTGTTACTTGTTGAGGGGGCAATGATGTCATTATTTTCTAGTTAGCTTGAGATTCATCCAAATCACTTGAAACTGAGTATGTTTCGTTATAAAAAGTAATTAGTAACGCATTATTAACATAGGAACATTTGTATGTGTGTATGTACGTATGTACGCCTATGTGTGTGAATCTGACAATATATCTACATTGGTCCCTTCCTTTGTCGTTTTTATATTCATTTTGCCTATTTTTCCTTTTAAATTATTCATCATATCGTTTTCCTCTTTCCCATTTGAGCTTTTATAATTAAAGCTACTTAAATTACCTTCATATTTTGTCATATTTTTCTACAAATATGAAATCATGTGGATAGCATTGGAAAGTGATATGTACAATGTAAGTGGTAGTTACATACATAATAATAAATTACAGCAATCAGTAACCTAAAAATCGTTAAGCTCTTTTTCATGTTGAAGATTATCTTCATCGATGCCGTCGTCAATAATTAGTGCATCTCTGTTGGTGAACCTATGTTCGAAGCAATTCTTGCACATATTTGAGCATTTCTACCCACCCTGACAACGCTAACAGTTTCTGACATACCCTGTATTACAAGTGCAAACAATGAGGGAGAGCAATTTTTCAAGATCAGCTGCCTTTGTGGTTGCAACTGGACGCAAATAACCACCAATCCTTTTCCAACCCCATTTTAGTGAATCTTTATTGACATTGAGCCATTGCTGCACATGATGGTAAACTCTATAAGAGTGTTGTTGTCCAGCTGCTGAAGTGGGGAAAGTACAGCCAACCTCAAATTTGTGTGTAAAGGCTCCTTTGCGATTGTCTGCAAGTAACATTGAAGGCGCAGAGTATCCAAATTATCTGCATTTGTTGATGCAAATATCGAAAGGAAAAAATGGTTCCAGCATCAGCTAGCGCATCTGGGTCTGCATTTGGGTTGTTCAAAGTCAACAGCTTTGTGTAAAGCTCCTTGTCACTTTGCACTTTTTCAGAAGGCGTTATTTTTCTCTTTCTATTAATTGAAGAAACGGTAGCACATCCGGCGAAAGTGTAAGCTGTCAAGAGAACATCTTTCATTTTCCCGATACCAAGCTATATGCACCAGTGCAGTAAACTTTTTCTTCTTGGTTACCTTTCTTCGGTACAATCATCTTCAACTGTTTGTTGGCTGGAGCATGAACAACCAACAAGACCAATAAATCGGTGTCATTGCCAATTACGATAACCTCTGTTTTCTTCTTTGATTCGTCAATTGCTGTAAAAACGATCTTGATGTCAGCACCACCTTCTGCCTGAATCACTTTGCAGCCAGCTTGCTGTTGTGTACAGTGATTTGAGCAATCAGTTGCATCTTGTTTTTAGTATTAGTTAGAAATATTGCTTGTTCAAGAGTGTCATTAATTCCATCTTCCACTTTCACTTCAACATGTGTAGTAGTGGATGATCTGCGCAAATGTACGAGTATGTCGTTTTTGGTGCTGGGTGCTTCACCATAACCATTTCGCCTCCCCACTTCCTTGAACCCTTTATATAATACACTTGGAGCGAATATTACGAGTTCCTAGGCGTAATTTTTGAATTTTTGCCAAACAGAACAAGTTACATTTTTTCCCCCTCCATATCTCCGTAATCCTTTACTGGAGTGCAAAAATGCATAAGACCATTTTTATTGTAAATTAAATGTAGATGAATTTTGTATAAAGTAAAGTTCACAGTAAACTTCACCAGTAACGAGATATTTGCAAAAAACTGTTGAAACCTACCATTTTACCACCTTTGTGACGTCATAGCTCCTCACTCCACAGGCTAAGAAAGCGACAACAGGAGTTTTTCTACTGAGGAAACACCGCTAATTACGATGGTATCACTTGTCGGTATAAACCTACTCAGTCCCACGAAAATAATTTTTAATTCACTTGGCCTCCCTACTAATATGAAAGCTTCAATATTAGAAAAGATGCAAACATGCAAATCGGTCTTGTAATACTCTTAAACGAACTGGAACAAAAATGAGCCTTGTGTTTTAAATATATGTATTGACGAAAATACATATTTGTATCAAATAATTTCATAGTGGTTAATCCATTTATAATTATATTACCATTTTTTAGCTAAACATATTTAACGAATATTACTTACAGATGATAAATTCCAGAAGAATATGTCAACATCAGTTCATCCAAAGTCAAAAGCCGGTTTTTTCTTAAATGTGACAAAATTACATTACATGGGACATGCTTTCTTTCATATATATTTTTTTCAACACCTACTTGTTATTCGTCAATAACAGAACTGTAGTTCTGACTGAAAAGTTCGCCATAACAACCATGACTGTTATACATTTAACAGCCAAGGTCGTAACAGAACAGTAACATTTTATCAATATTTATTCAACATGAACTCTGGCAATACTGAAATGTATGGTTGGTGACACTGTAAGTGTATGTCAAATTCGAGGTTAGCAGGTTAGGTTTTACGTCAATCTGTGTCAAAACTGACGCAAAACCTAACCTCCTAACCTGGAATTTGACATAGACTTACAGTGTCTCCAACAATACATTTCAGTATTGCCAAACGTAATTTTTTCTATAGGTGACTCTGATAAGACGAATTTTCTAACACCCCTTACTAATACTATTTAACTTTTTCATTTAAATTGCGCTAAAATTTAAATTTTTGTTGGTGTTATTAAAAGTATTTAAGGACATACGGCCGTTATCGCATCTAACTAACACGGATAAATAACGGCCTTATGTCGCTAATAACTATAATACAACATCTTTTGCCAGTCTTATGTCAAACTGGAATAATAAAAACCCAACGTTCTGGTTCACAGATTACCCAATCTTATCAGCGACATAAATAACGAGCTAAACAGTGAATTCAAATCACCGGAAAAGGGATAGGGAAGAACGGCTTGTTAGCATGTTGTACCATTCTGATATGGTGTGGTAGCGTAACGGCAATGTAATGTGAGTAATGATCTCCCGCGTGATATGCACACGTTTTGCTACTAACCTTACTGAAAAGAGTAAAACTTACATATTTTTGTAAACGTCATATCAACGTTTGACAATAACTGCTGGTCTAAAAGACACTTACAATCAACGACATCAAAACGTAATGTAAAAATCCAATTATCACGTTGTTGTATCAAAGTCATTTCCAGGTTAAGAGTCAGCTATTGATTCAAAATGCATTTTATATTTGTGTTAAATGTTAATGTTAAATTTTCGTGTGTTTATAAACGTCATATCTACGTTTCACATTAACTGCTGATCTAAAAGCACTATCAATCAACGACATAGAAACGTAATGCAGGAATGTAATTATCACGGTGTTGTAACAACATAACAATGTAACATTTTCATATTTTTATACATGAACAACAAAATAGAATGCTTGAGTAAGAAAGAGATGACCAAACGATAAAATTATTTTAGTAGGCATGTTTAACTGACTTACGTCATAATTAAAATAAGCGTCATGCCTTCTCGAATATTTGCTACTATATTTATCTCTTTCTTACTCAAGCAATACGTGTTATTTTCTTGTGCATGTTATCTAATTGCTGTTATATATAATTGTGGCCCCATCGGTATATGTGATGTCTACGTTTTACATTAACTCCTCTAAAAATCACGTAAGGTCAATGACATAAAAAATAAATGCAGGAACGTAATTATTACGTTATTGCATCAATGTCATATCGACGTTAATAGTCGGCTACTAAACTAAAAAGTGTTTTATATCAATTTTATTTCAACTTAATATGGAAAATGTTAAATTCTCTTGTCTTTACAAACGTCACGTCTACGTTTCACATTACCTGCTGGTTTAGAAAACATCAAAATTTGTCAACATAATAACATTGTGTCAAAACGTAAATAGCACGTTCTTATATCAACGTCATATCGACGTGAAGCGTTGATTACTAATTCTAAATACAACTTTTATTAACGTCATATTAACGTATCAAGGAACCGTAGAACTTGCAAGTTTTTTTAACGCAATTTTAACGTTTTTGTATTAACTGCTGGTATAAAAAAAGTCACTTAAACGTTTAGGCGTCCTATAACCGCTCTTAATAAACGTCTTATTCAGCACGTATGATGTACGATATAATTACGTAAACAGTAAAAAGAATTTTAAAAAATCAACGACTATTTTAGGTTGCGAAAATGTCATTAACTATTTAACTAGTGCATTCATTTTAACGAACAACGTGTTTTCAACTACCTCAACGTTTTTTTCGACATATTTTAAACGTAGCTGTGCCTACTAAGTATCGACATTTAAATGTTAAAATTTCGCTTGGAACCTCTACACCTGTTACCACCTATAACATATTTTATTATTCTGCAATTCAATCTCATCGAGCAAGGTTGTAACAAAACGAAACGGATTCATACTCGTACCTATTACCTAATTTAAATATCTGCAGATGAAACGTCACGGAGAGATACATTATCAACAACAGAAAGCAGCCAATATCAGTATAACAGGGTACGGACGCAGGACCAAACGCCGGAGATGCTAAATGTAGTGGAACTTCAGCCCATCCGTAAGTGATGGATGGCACACGCCCTTCTATCCACTATTCGCAATATGTGTTATTGAAATATGTAATATGTAATACACGAAATTCATTGCCGATACACTAGCAATATGAAAGAGAATTTCCATAGCACGGCTGCTTTATTGTCAATCTTTCATCCGCCAAACGGAGCGCCCTCACTCCAAAATCAAGATTGAAAAAATGTTAAATAAACATCTTCATATTGTGTACCGAACGCTCCGACAGTTCCTAAAAGAACTCTCCAGATTATTACTTCTATTTCTGTCTGTTTTTTTGTGTAAAATGATCCCGGCTCCCGCAAATCTGCTGCACGCGGACTCTTCGCCTCGCACCGAGCAACATGCAGACGGAAAGAGAGGTTAATATTTAAAGGCCATTAAAAAGTGGATGCACGCCGTTGCGGGGCTTCTTGCTTTTTGGTTTGGTGCCGACTTTTGGTGTGCAGCAAGCGGAAATAACCTGAAGCGGACCGGGAAAGCAGATGGACGGAGTTCGAGCTTCGCACAATGCAACCAGGCTCTGCTTCGTTCGAGTCCACTCATGGATGAATGTGTGATCTTTCAAGGTAGGAAGCTTTCTTGTAAAATACGATTCCGTGGTACATTATGGAAGTGTATGTTTCCCTAATAAATTGCGAGAAAATGAAGACCTAACGGAATGACGTTTGAGATACCGGAATTGTATGTAAGTGACGGAGGATCAGAAATAACATTAATCTTATCAATGCTTGTGTGATAATAATAAAGTAACTGAGGTGTGTTCAATCATAATTTTTAATTATTTCCATTATAGTTAATTTTCCAGTAATGTCTAGTGTCACTCTAATTATCACAAACCTTTACTGAATTAACTTGATCGCTAACTATTTATCCTAATAGCGAATTCCGCATGAAAGCTCATTGCTGTATTTCAATAAAAATTGTAATTTTTGAAATGCCCCTGTAAAACGTCACAGTTTGATCACTTTATATAAAAATGTGAAGGTATATTGATATTTAATTAGTCCGTTACCATGGCCACGGAATATAACAGTATTGTAATAGTAATTTATTTTATCCTATTATGTTACTATGATAATAACTCCTTAGCAACGAGTTGCGTTAAGATGCATTTAACAGCACTAGTGTTGTTAAGAAAAATAACATACCGGTACTTTATTAGTATTTAATCATATATTGGCAGTACTGACGTGTATTGTTGGTGGCACTGTCAGTCGATGTCAAATTCGAGGTTAGTAGGTTAGGTTTTGTTTGTTATTTGACACAGACTGAAGCAAAATTAACCTGCTAATCTCGAATTTAACATAACCTGACAGTGCTACCAACAATACAGTATTGAGTGACTTATGGTTTTTATCTTACTAGTGATACCACCACAGCCATAGCAGATATATTGCAATAGTCTTAGGCCCACGACTCGACTCTGCGAGCACCGCAAATTAATGAACATTTCAATAAGCACAGACTTGAGGTGTTGTATACATATAAATGCAATGCTAAACTTACATTTCAAATAACCAATGCATTGGTAAAGAGATGCCAGTACTGATAAAGTAATTAAGTAAGGAACGCAAATGGCCAGCTAGTTTTTCATAGGGGTCGAAGTTCACTTGCAAATAAATTAAATAATAGGTTTGTGCATAATAAATAGTCGAACCGAAAGAAATTAATAGTCACAAAAAGGTTTGCTATGTGCAAGTAGAAGAAGCGTAGAATTCAATAAAGCTAGTCAGTGAAATTGGTGAGGATTCTAAAAAGGTAAAGAAGCCAGAATAAGATAACAATACATTGCGAAAGAGCAATCTGAAAAAGCAGGTATGTGGAGATGAGAAAGCAATTGGAAAAGCAGGCAACAGGATATGAAGAAAGCAATTGAGAAGCAAGGAACTCTTAAAATAATCAGTGCATTTAACGTGAGTGAAAAAGCAGAGCAAATAATAAAACGTGTTGGTGTGGTGGCGCAAAGAGACGATTTTTAAGTATAAGAAACAGACAATAAATTTAGTTTGTAAGAAATTTGAAGATTTAAATAGTTATTTAACCAACAAGTGTGTTAATAAAGGCAATTAATAATCGAAACTGTTTAAAGCACGAACGAGCGATAGCGAGTGAGTGCCTTTAATAGTTAAGATTATTAATCGCCCATTAACATCCGAGTTGATTTTTTCGTTGACTTCAAAATATTTTTTTTTTGTGAAAAGTTTGATTAATACAATTAACCTGCATGCAAAATATCATGAAAATTTCAAAATCACAAAAACAGTTAATTAATGAAAAAGAGTGTATTAATCAAAAACAGTGTATTAATAGATCTATTAATCCATCCTTTTTTAAAAAACAGTTAATTAATGAAAAGGAGTGTATTAATCAAAAACAGTGTATTAATGACGTCTATTAATCCATCCTTTTTTTAGGAAAATAATTCATTAATATTGAAATTAACAAGCGGTCAACGAAAAACTCTGTTATCAAACTGTTTTCTAGAATGCATATAAATTAACCAAAACTTATTTCTGTATATATTGTAACCATAGCAATAGTTTCTATTTTGTTTTAATAACGGAGGAGAACAAATGAATAATTAAATTAAGCTTGACAGTGTAAATTGTGCTCCACTTTAATTATATTTTTAATGCAATAAATGAGCATTTTTCAAGCCAAAAAGTATACCATTTTGTTGTGTGCATATCCGAGATTGAGTGGTTTCGTTTCCGCCACAAAAAAATAAAATTTTTACAAGACCGTCTCCGAGGATTTTCGCCAGCCGATCCAGCTCAAGATTCCGATAACTGCTTCCAGCCAAAATAAGGGGTCTAAAGCCAGGGTCTGTATTGCGATACTTAGGACAGAACTGCAGGAGTGCGACCGGCAGCTTCTACAGCGATAAAAGCCGTCCCAGGGCTAGAAACACACCAGGAGTCCTCTCCGAGCACCGAAGCAGTTCCGCCGTTATAAGGTACCACAAAATTTACCTAAAATATAAGAGTAAGCGGGGATTTCGACGTGCATATGAGAGGAGGCCTTACTGAGGAGGATTCGACCATTTCCACGACCACAGCGTCGGCGCAGTTCGAAAAATAAGCGGTTTTCCAAATTTGAAGTTATGTGAAGGTAAAACAGTTGCAAGCTCGAGTCGGCGTCCCTTCCGACGTCACGAAATAAATTAGTGCCTGAAACAAAAGCTGATAATTACCGCCAAGGCGCGAAAATTTGAATAAATACATTTTCGAATGTTCATTATTTCACTATTGTTTAACGTCATCAACGCAGACTTGCACCCGCGAACTTTTTTGTAGGTTTTTTTTACCGTATTACAAAAGTTTAGCTACCGTGCATTGGAACTAAATGCGGTGAACAGAGCCGTATCAGAAAACTTGTAATTTCTCAATCAATTAGGAACCCACCTGAGTTAAGAAGCTTGTTGTTCTACCTGAGCTAGCGTTTTATTATAATTAATTGCAGGTAAGTAAAATATTAAAAAGGCATATAACCATTTATTTTGGGCAGTAAATAAGTACAGCTCACATTTTAATCAGCCTAATAAATTGATAACAGGCAAAAGTTCCGTACCTACACAGTAAAATAGTAATTAAAACCCAGTCATTAATAACAAATTTTCATATTTCTTGAAAAATATTAGTATTTTAAGATAAAATAACCTTGTTACGATATACGTAACGTTATCTGCTTTCTACATTACTCGAGAATTTTAAAGAATTCATTCCTAACATCGCTCGTTCATTCAAACTATTCTCTCGTAATGTAAAAAGCTGTAACGTTACTTGCATCGTAAATTACTATTGTACAACTAGTTTTGAAAATCATACTTTTTTCATAAATTTGTAGTTTGATTGACGAGGGCGTGAATCAAGCAAATGAATGAAAGAAAGACACCTAGTTTTTTGCATAATGATCTCCTGTAACTCGAAATTTAGTAGAAATGGACTTCGAAATTTACAACTGTCAAATTGACATTTCAATAAAACAGTTAAAAAAGTGTACTTTTTTTCACGATTTTGCTTTAAAAAGTGGTACTTTCAATACGATTTTTTGTTAAAAAAAGACGACTTTCATGATCACTATGCAAAAAAAATTGTTTGTACCATGTATCTAACCATGTCATATTTACGGTAAGCTAGCACAGTAAGCATATTTCTATGATTTCCTCTTGATATTTATGAATATGACAAGGATAGCACGCCTCTGAGTCTTTGGAAACGGATTTCATTAGCTTTGTATATGTCTATAAAACGCTGTGTTGCCGACCTCAATGATAAATCCTTAGATCAGATAAAGATATCTGCTATTTGACTTGCCTTTAACATGTTTCTCGTATAAACGCTTTTTGGCAGTTTTGTAGAATAACAAAATGCCCTGTAATTTTACGTATTAATATGAGGGTACAAAGCAAGACATTGTGTTCGCAATCTCAACAGTTGTTGCTGAATTTGTTGAAGCCAAGAAGCTCATGAAGACTGTAACGTGTGCATAGAGGCAAGGTGTAGGTCAAAAGATAAGGATATTTTAATATTCGTTGAAAGCCATCTCAGCGAAGGCTCAAGCATCAATTAACCTCCGCCTGATCTGACCCCTGCAATAACACCCGCGTATGGAGTTTCTGCTGACAATTTTGGCACGAACGCTTACTTCTTCAAGCGCAGATGAAGAAACGCCACGCCGCGTCCGTGGAACATACCTATGAAAGCGGTCGTATGTACAATTACAACAGAAGAGAAGTTGCACGTTGAGATTTTCGCAAAATAGTTGCGAAATGATTTATTTTATTACACTTATATTTAACCGGTAAATTGTAGCACATATTGAAATAATATTTATTATTAGCGTGGATAGTTTGGTAGTCCATATGCAAAATATTTAAATCTCAGAATATCGGAATCTGTCTTGGTCTGTGTGAGGGGGTGGAAAATTTATTTTATGTTCGGTGGTTGGCTCTACCATCGAAATTCTCCATTCAGCCGCCACTGGGTATGACACACTAGTTATTTCTGATTTTATTGTACAGTTGTTTGTCTATTGCAACGAGCATCGGATGTTTTATTACTTAGTATTTCTACTGTTACAAGGGACAAAGCTTCGTAATAGAAGCAAACCAGTTCTATCTAGCCCCGGTCAGAAAAGCCCCCTCAAGAATTCGAAAACTGCAAACCTACCAGATTCTTTTAAACTCTAAGTATCCAATCCAATGTTCATGCACAGTTTTCTTAGTTTTAAACGTTTTCCATCAGGATAATGATATACTGTTCTTAATGATAAATTACATGCTTTATAGTATTTAAGTTGCTTTAAATTCTGAATGGCAAAGTGTGGAGATTACTTTATTGTAAAGTTTCTAAACTGTATTTACCATTTTATTTTATTAATTAAATTGTAAATGTAATTGAAATATCTAAAACAAAACTATAAAGGTGCAACATTCTGTTATATCTAACGTCCCAAAACCACCTGCTATACTTTATTTTTTAATGCCTCAGACAAGGTTATGGAACCAAATATTAAATTATACTAAAACCTGCTATTATGTTTTTAACTGTCATTTTATGACTCAGGGATCCTAATGTAGGTTTAGCTTGACAGTATCAACTTGCCATTTACTTTTCGTATCTCATAAATTTATATAATAAGAAATGTCTTCAAGCGAATATATATGTCGAAATAGTCATAAAATATACTTTGTTTTGATTTCCTACTTTATAATTAACATTAAGGAAATGTATGACATTAATCGAACTGTCAGATAAAATAACCTAATTTCATGAGCCATATTTTTTCACGACATTCGCTAAAAATACAATTTTCTAATCTAGAGTGCATTGGAAATAGTGCTTTGGGCATTAAAAAATGGAGTATAGCTATTTTACCTACAACGTGAATAGTCAAATTTGAGATGTTGAATTAACTAAGATTTGTTTAAATCCTATACCACACAGAGAGAAAGCATTCATGACAAAGGCTCTTCTTTTGTTGGATGCACCCTAGTTGCCACGCAGCTTTATTTTTTGACAAACCAAATCAAAAATTGGGAATTATTACGAAAGCTAATTAAATTAATTAACATATCAGAAAATAAACATCTATCCTATTTAGTACAAAAAGTTCAGCTTTTAAAAAAAGAACAACGGACGTAAGAGTCGTTGATATTAAATTTTAATGAGGACATCTTAAAATAATAACGGCGTTCAGAACAAAATATCTACAAACATGTTCTTTACATACATAGTTCGTGCTCACATTGAAATGAGAAAGAACATCATTATTGCTCATGGACTAATATTTTACCATTTTGACCTAATGGACTATCTTCCAGATGTTTCTGTAAGTTCTTGAGGTTTAGAAAAATGGAGCGGGCACTGACCACGCGTAGCGTCCATTGATCAACCCGCAAAAGGCCTACAAAAGGAGCACAGAACATCGTAAATGTAAAAACATCATATTGACGAGCTCTCCAGCCTAAATCAGCGGGTAATTAATTTTGGACGTAGTGCTACGGATGAGATAGTAACTAGTTTCATAAACTGAATAATTAGTGTGTCGAATGACGAATTGCATCCGCAGGTGTATTGTAAGAACACCCAATTAGAAACTCGATTATCAGCAACCTAATGCTATCTACGAACAGCGGGGGCTCCGAAAGTAAACTGCACGTAGCCCGAAACCTGGGCGCCATTATTTATGCTATAGCCTCATTATTTGCTCCGCTAATATTTTATTTGATTTAAAATAGATACATTTTTGTTTAGGTTAATTTATGTAAAACTATGCTCTTGTTTAAATTATTTACTATTGAGTCTAATTTTTTTACGAGCTCCGGTAGAACATTTACTCTTAAATCAGGTTAGGTTCATGCTTTGTAAAGTATGATTAATTATTTAGATTTATTAACCTTTGCTATCGTCTTGATTGTTATTGATTGTTAAAATTATTATACTTTATTGTTAATTGGTGATATGAGAATTATGTCAGATGACACTTCTATGAACTGTCAAAGTCAAAACATCGATACGAAAGGTTAGAAAAACTAACATTTTTTACAGTTAATATCATTTTAAATATTGATAAATCGTAAGTACTTCTTATTAATATCTTATTTTCTCACTTTTACAACTTATTAATGTTTATCTTATATATATTTCTAAAAGTCCTGACTGACTGACTCATCAACGCCCAGCCCAAACCCTTGGACCTAGAAAGCTGAAATTTTGCACAGAGGTTCCCTTTATGATGTATACAAGGAATAAGGAAGGATATTTCGAAATTCAACCCCTAAAGGGGTAAAATGGGGGTTCCAATTTTGTATGGAAAAATATTATTAAATAGACATTTCGACTTGAAACTTCGTAGGAGTACTCCTAAAAACAAATAAGCAAACACGTATTTCGTGATTTTCCGAAAATCAACCCCTTAGGGGGTGAAATGGGGTAAGTAAGCCTAAGAATCGATATGGGTGTCGTTATTGAGGTTTATTGGGACGTTGATTGCGAAAATGGCATTTATTTTTAAGTCCAAGACGGTGAACATGACATAAGAGAAGAAACGGGACGGGACGGGACTAGACTGGACGGAACGGGACGGACTGGACGGGACGGAACTGAGCGGGACGGGACTGGACGGGAAGGGAAGGGACGGAACGGGACGGGACGGGACGGGGCAAAGCGGGACGGGGCGGGGCGGGGCGGGACGGACGGGACGGAAAGGGAAGGAAAAAGATGGGATGGAAGGGGAGGGGATGGGATGGAAGAGGAGGGGCGGGACGGGACGGGAAGGGACGGGACTGGACGGGAGGGAAAGGGGCGGGACGGAACGGGAAGGGTCGAGACGGGGCGGGGCGGGGCGGAACATTATTTAATACACAAATAACGAACCTCGCGCGAACGAAGTCGCGGGTAAAAGCTAGTTTTTACATATACCTGTGATTACTTTTACGTAAGTGCTCCTATCAGATGTCCCCGTCTACCATGTACTTGTACATATCGCCGGCTTATTCCGGTGCACTGGAATAGCCAAGTGCGTAACACTCATATCAACCATTTATAACAGCCGCTGTTGCCCCATTTGCAGCTCCAACGAAGATCCAAGCTCTGCAATTTGCTGCCCTGTGGGAAACGCCTTACTTAACTCAGCAACTAAGACCTCAATCGGCAACCAAATCTGCTAAGATGAATGGAATCCGGATCCAAAACAACACAGCAACCCAGGAAACCAACTTTCCTTTTTAAACTGCAATTAAGGCCTCCGTCTCTGTCCGTATCCAATTCAACCTCAGGTGTGGATGTGTTAACTCTAATCCTCTACCAAATCACCAGGATGACCTACAACTAACTATTAACATTAAATTTCAAGATAGCATCCCATGCAGAATTGGATTATCACATATAAGGTTTTTACCACAAACCACAATATATCATTCTTAAGATTTAACTCTCAATGTTAACGGCTTTTCAGGGGTTTCACATTTGTAAATATTTGGGATAAATAACAACAGTTGTTAGATTTCCTGTTCGACGAAAAAATCTTAATTGTGTCACTATATTGATTCTCATTTATTGCAAATCTTGCTCTTTTTGGTTAATTACCATCATTGGGTAAGCATGTTTTGAAACTCCTTGCCCTGTGTAATTTGAACTCACCTTTTCTAGGCTTTTTATTTGTACCCCTGGACATTACCCCGCAGAATCTCGCGTGTTAAGGTCATAGGAAGGAAACTGCGTCAATCCATAAAAATGTTATCTAGCCCAATTATCAGCTGTGACGTACCACTTGATAACCTAAGACAATCATTCCCATGCAGCAAGCTCCGAGCAAGGTGTCTTCTTATTAGTACTTACAACGAAGATGAATCGCAATCAGGTTGACGATTTATTCTACGAATTTGCTGATACACAAGATGAACATTTTGAACACTTCCTGTAACTAACATTTTAAATGTGTATTCAAATTTTACATTCAATGAAAGATCAGTTGTTTTGGAACACAAAGTAGGCTTCGCTATTCGTTTTAGGTAATATGTTTATATACACGTTTTTCTTTAATTCCCTGTCCTGTATACTGTAATAGCGCCTTCGCTTTATACTAGGGGTTTTTAATAAAAATATAAAATTTATAATTAGGGCAAGAGATACTACACTTTATGAATTGTTTTGGTTTCAACTCAGAATTTGCCTGTCAATCTCAAGGCAAATTAAAAGAATATAATATTTATTACCAAATTAAATGGTTTATTGCTTTTTCTATATTTTACCTATTTGCCATAAATTAGGGACTTAGCTTCGGTGAACATGAAACAATATTTATCTCAGGGCGTTCGGTTCATAAACTTAATAGGGAACTTTGTCTGAAAACTAACTCGTTGTATGACAATTACTCTCAATTATTAGGGCAAATGCACCATTTCTAATTGATGTTTGAATTAGCTACCTCTAAATTTAGTTCAGTAAACAAGATGATCTGCCAGTGCGAAAATAGCGTAAAATTGAATTTTAAAACACCAAAATGGCAAAGAAGCATCAGGTAAACGCAATTAATTCTGTGACGTAGCTTCTGGCTAACATTGTTTGTTTTAATGACGTGAAAGGACGCTCGATGTGCTTTTGTTCTGCATCTGGCTGAAATCTTCTCCAAATCGCATTTTTAAGGGACGCTTTCTCTACAAATCCTCTTTGGAATGGATCTGGGAACTAGAATATGCCTCTACACCTCGTAGATAGTCTAATGTTGACGAGAGCCAAAAATAATGGACCTACCCCAACGCTTTCCCTGTGAAATTACCTTGAAAAGGGCTGCTTCGTAGATGGGATACGTTTTCGAGAGACGCTTCGTCGATGGTAACTCTCATGCTGGCTCTCTGCTCCAAAAATCTGGATACAGGCACTCAGGAGGAACGGCTCTACACGTTGGGCATAAAATTCTTGCTGGTTGATACGTCCAACTAATCGTAAAAGGACCTCGATGTTAACCGCACCTGGGTGAATGTTGCAGCCTGCTTTCCCTCTTCACTGGAATCACTTATTAAGGCGAAATTTACACTCACAGGTGTTCTGCAGACTCGTGAATACAAAAACACACTTTTGGGCTCACAGATAAAACTTTTTACTTAGAAAATTTATACAAACTGAGAGCAGACTTGCCCTCAGCACAAATTTTACAAGCTTATTTGGTAATAATCTACAAACGACTGTCTCATAATTTAGCAACTAGATTTTCAATTTTATAAACGAAATTAGGATTGATAACATGTTTGAATTTATGGACTACAGTTTTGATGTAATATCTTTGCCTAACTACTAAAATTGTCTTTTTGTTGGAATAACATGTCACTACACTTTGCTCTGTTTTTAAATGACTTTGGTTTATAATGCACTAATACATTTGAGTTCCTTTACCGTCTCACTAATTGTCTTTCGATCGGTTGCCTTACATTTTTCCATTGCTCTATTGCAATTATTGCACTGTTTCGTTTACCTTTCAGCTAATTTGCCGTTTGCTGGCTTATACACTTTGAATACATAACGCTCATATATACTTTTTGTACTTAACAAATCATTCTGTATCATTTTATTCACATTATGTTTAACATTAATAAGCTTAAATCCGTCAGTTACAAATTAAATTGCATTTTCCCTTCCGGACATTTATCATATCTGAAACTCTGAACGTAACCCTTCTGAAACCTACCTTATCTCACGCTAACTTTTATCCCTCAAATTATTAGTTATTGTTGCTCACATCAAGTGCATTTATTAATATAAAGTACTGATTATCTTGCAATAAATAAAATATTTAGTTCTGTATTCATTTGACATTATTCTTTTAGTTAATTCGGCAATCAGAATTGCTGTGGGCAGTAAACCATTACAATACACCCCTTATATATTTTCCACATGTTGTGAAACACCCTGCATATTTTTGTATGCTTATGAGCGAATTCATTCATTAATTAAACCAAATTAAACTTTACATTTGTTGTATTTATTGTCAACTTGAATTTTCAAAACCTTTTATTCAAAATCATTGAGTGATCATAAAGCAGCCGACCAAACGACTAGCTAGCTAACAACCCTATTACTAGTATTCTTGAAAGCCAAAGACATTGCATCTTATAAATATGAAAAACTACGAAATTGTAGAATATTCATCTACGCCAACAAAGTGAAGTGGAATATTTAATCTAAGTTAAACTGAACGCATTAAAATACGAGATGAAGCGATCAGAAAAATAATAAACAATTCTTATATTTTAATTTAGTTCTTTCTACGTCAGTATATTGTCAGTAGTTTTTTCGTCGTTTCGTGTTCGAGTTTGGCCAACACTTATAGCATTAAATGTTTGCATTTTTAGCGAAGATTGTGTGCAAATGTGTTATTTAATTATCTAATAATACTAATTGCATTATCAGCGTAAATTTATTCATAAATGACAGCGTCTGTCTATTGAAACTCATACCATAAAATCTGCGTAGAAATAAATGTGGCTATTTTCTCTTGGAATGGAAATCTAATCCATTAAAATTATGCAATGTTCATTATACAGAGGGTGATTATGAGGTCATCCCGAATTGTTCTACGCTTAACAAAATTCCACAATAGAACCGCAGAGGAGCAATACAGATACAATTTAAATTAATACAAATGCAATAGAATTCACATCTGTCACTGATATCAATGTGATTGTTACCCGAATTAAGTAAACCCTAGGTTGCCTTAACCTGTTAGTATAGAAAACCTCCTGAGCGTGAAGAACGGACTCGTGCGAAGGGAGGGTGGTTGCGCAAGTCCACCCCTCTTGATTATAATGCTTGCTTGGAAGTACAGCGCTTTTTGCTAGCTTTTTTGCTTTATCGTTGCACGTACAGCTCATATATGACGTAGGCCACTCTTTTCTGAAAAAAAAATCGTTACAGTAGTTCGGAACGCACGCGTTTTTGTCCCTGACAAACACTCGATTAATCAAGCAATAATTTGATTAGCCAAGTTAATATGCAGTGACCGCAAAGCTTATAGAGGTCGCTGCGATTGGCGGACACGGATGTGAAGCATCTATCATGTTGGATGCGGATGTACCATCAATCATCGTTACCGGTTCTACATTGTCTTTGTGTCAACGCCAGAATATCGAGATTACTGTTTCTGAATTATCGAGGCTTTGGTCGGTAATTAATAGAGGACGAATTTTTGGGTAATTTCGAAGCTAAAATACACGTCGATCTGACTTTTAGTGAGGACTTCAGCAAGGCGTTTCAGATTTGCACAGAACAAATCAAAAGGCGTGATTGACTTATAATAAGAAATACATATAAATGTAATTAACATTCACAGTCGTTCACAGGCTGTCGTCATCACAAATAATTTGTTATGAAGTTGACATTGTTGTGGATAGACACCAACAAGTGCACGTTAAGTTGATTTTGTATAAAACTATGTAAGAAAATAATAGTTTCCAACGGAAAAATAAACACATTTTTTTAGTTACAAAGGGCTCTAACTATTATTAGTAACTTTAAAATGACCAGAAAAGCTCATGGCAACTCTCAAAACTCTAGCTACCTTAATAAGTTAAAAACCTTGCAATCTCGGATTATTTTTTCCAAGAACTTTATCTCATGGGTTTTGGGCAGCTTTGAATGGTCTCGCAAAGTTGTAAACAACTTTACAGCTCGTGCGTTTAATTAAGGTTTCAATGGAAAATTAGTGCACAATAAAAGAAAGTAGGGTATGTGTTCATAAAAACACTGTTTATTAGTAATATTAATAATTGTACATAGTTTGAACAAGTTAGTTACAAGACGTTAGTCCTGGTTAGTTTCTAGCACTAATAGCACCTAAAAATATGGAAATTTATGTTAATATGCCATGTCGTTGTTGAGATGGTTTACTATTTAAGATTCCCCAACCATATTACATAAGAATGAGTTTAATTTCATTTATATACTCCTTGAGTGGTATTTAAAGTCTTATAGCTTAGCTGTAGCTTTGAATGTCTTTCTATATGTCATAATCGCGTAAGCATAACAACGCAAGCCCTGAAATAAACTAGCGTTAAATTTCATTTTATAGAATTGTTGCAAGATAGAAAAGAGTGTACAACAATTGCTAAGCAGAAAATGGTTTGTATTTATTTATATCTGAAAGATGACAGTTCCTTCATAAATAATAAAGGGATTTCGAAGTTTTTCAGTGTTTAATTTTATATTTGCTTGACTAGTCATAAACAGCGAATTATAAATCAACGACAAGTGAGCACACAGAAGTAAATCTTCGTGTACTTCGTTTGGGAAAGTTAAGTCTACGAAACGTGGTAATTCGATAACCTGAAAAATTATGAGCAAGAGAGAGAGTAAGAACAGGTATAACATTACCTGAAAGCCGGCAAGGCGTCGGCAAGTGAGGGTAAAGCAGATTTATCCTGTCACAGCAAGAGGTTTTTGGCGGAATCTTACACCAGAGTCCTGCAACAGAGCATTCTCTGGGCTTCGACTTCCTGGGATCAACATCATCATACAAGCGGTCATTTTCCCAGCTAATAAACCTGAACTATGATGTGGAGGTTGTAGCTATGAGAGGTAATATGAGGTGGATTTTTTCTCTTTCTTTTTGGTTGATTAATTAACATATCAATTGTGGTATAAGTTTATTAAGTTATGATTTGCCTGACATGCTTCGACGTGGCCACACAAGTTAGTGATTAGAGACCCTGAGAGATTGAACCCTCAATTTTATTTTGTTTTTATAGTGCAAGGTTGTTCCTTTGTGTTATCTAACTTACACAGTCTGAAAGTTTTTGTGCTGTATATAGTTCGAGAAATCAATGGAAAGTATTTACATTAAAATTATAGTTGTCCGGCTATTTCCATGGCAATATATTAAGAGTTATAATGTCACATACACATTAGTGTACACATGTTTAGTGTAGTGCTATTGAATACGAAATGTAATTTTATTTTACTTTGCTTTGAGACAGCTGTTAGGTATAACATATTTATATTTTTCTTAAAACCATTTGTGAGAACTTCTAGAAAATTTCCTATTCAGAAATAACGATTTAAGCATCTCAGGGCGCAAACATATGTTTACCTTTACTTCTCATAATTAGTGTAACAGTCTACATAATCAATACTGTTACATTCACATATGAGTGAAAATAACTTTTTCATTTTTTTATGACTGACTAAATTTTTATTAAATAAACCCATTCAACGCAGAATGTTTAAACTTCCGTTTGCCCATGAAATAAACAATTAGTGAAATAATGTGGACACAAATTTAGCACATAAAACTAGTTCATAACATGTATCATTTAAACTGTCTGTACGCAAGAATCAGCTTTGGTGTCGGCTTACTGGGTTGAGTTGCAATATTATTATCGGGAATAAGGAGTCTTGATGCAGACAAACGGTATTGCGACATAGAAATACTAGTATAAATAAACAATATTTAACATAACAATATAAACAATATATAAACAAAACTACTACTAAAGCTGACAATGGGCTGACAACTACAGTGACATTTCAACCCTTTACTGAGGGTTCCAAAAATTACTTCCATCGGGTAACTCAAATCGGAATCATTTGTCCCCTCAGATATATTAGATTAACAGACAAACACCAGAGAATTACCTTTAAACAGTTTTATTAGGTTAACTATTATTACAAACCCAATGTTTATTAGAAAATTAAGTGAACGAAATGTATATTACAGTAAATTAAAATTCATGCCGAACTACGGTTTTTCGTTTCCCTGGAATTGCGGCAACCAGTTCTACTTCGGTGTACGGCAGGCGAAACGGGTTTGTTTTCGTGACTCGTGAGCCTCTCGTGTTTTGGGGTCGTAGCTCGTCGTGATGCTCGGACACCCCGGCGCCCTTGAGTTCGAGCTCTCAATTTAGCGGGTTTGTTTATCTTGCTGTCAACACGGAAGCAAGTTAGATTATCTACTGCATTTCTTACTTGGGGCGTGCGACTATAATTGCCACCGAAAGGTCCCGTGAGCCCGCCGCGTAGTGGTGGAATTTTGTGCGGCAGGCGGAGTTCAATTCGCGAGGGCCAGGTGCCTTCCGAAGAAGTAACCTCAAAGTACACGTGCAGGAATCTGGCCTCTACGAGGATGTTGCGCGAGGCTGCGAGCTTTTCCCCACGTCTCGGAGAGCCTTCCAGGTATGTCGTTAGCTGCCCGCGCAATTCGCCGTTCGAACTTCAAGCTTTTATGGTTATTTAAAATAAAAGGAGCCGGGGCTCGGATATTTTGCTAATAATTGCTGGATCGCAAACGGGTTTCGATGCTGGTGAACGGGGTAATTAAGCCAGTGTTTTGGGCATCTTATTTCAGATCGCCAAATCGAACTAACTTCCAGGTTCTTTTGCGGGATAAATTAAACCAGTGTTTTGGGCATCTTATTTCAGATCTCTAAATCAAAGTGACCTCCAGGATTTACACGGGATAGTTAAGTCAGTGATTTGGGCATCTTATTTCAGATCACCAAATCGAACTAACTTCCAAGTTCTTTACGGGATAAATTAAGCCAGTGTTTTGGGCACCTTATTTCAGATCGCCAAATCAAACTGACGTCGGAGCGGTTACTCAGGATAATACTGGAACGGATAATGGTAGAAGAATTCTTCCGGACAGAACAGGAATGGGAACAGGAAGGGAAACGGGTGAACTTGAGTCCGGAAAAGCTCAAGCTTCGGGATCAGAATCTGGAATTGGAATCTCTCTAAAATTACCGCTGCAACTGCTTTTATGTGTCTCGTGTCGTGTTACTTAGGTGGAGAGAAGCGGCGCGAGGATCGACTCTTGGCGTCTACGGCGCAGCTCGAGTCAGCGCTCGTTATCTTTCCTTCAAGCGTCGGCCAGATGTAACCTGAGATAACGCTGGACTGGGCGTGCATAAATTAAACACATTTTTAATATGTAATTATAATTTGTGCGGAAGCTAGCGTTACAGTATTACAATTGTATCATTAGGTCTAGTTTCACACACATTTACAAGCAGGTATCTTATGCGAACGTAGTGCTTTGCACTTATACCAATAGTAGGTTATCAGATCAAACAGCAAAACACGACACAATTTAATTGTATATAAAGCCCTGTATTCGATTTCATTATTAAATATAATTTTAAACTCTGAAGTGTATTCATTTTTTAAGAGACATAGGCTACAAATGTCTTAAGGGGTAGCATAAGATTAATAGCTACTTGGACGTTATATCTTATATAATACGCTTATACAGGGTGTAGAAATGCTTTACGCAGCATACGGATTTCAATGGTAATTTTTTCATATGAAAATATTTGCTTCCCTAATTATTTTAGAGCAAACTTGTATTAAAGTTTTTTGTAGAAATTCTGCTGGGTTTATTCAGCCGAGATATAATTTTTGTAGCATACTGAATATTTTTAGGTATTATTTTGTTGTCAATCAAAGAATTCACGGATGGAATAAGGAATGATTTAAGAGAAATAAAGGACGGCCAGGAAGAATACCTAGAAGAAATAACAAAGCTGAAAGAGGAAAACAGATAGTTGAAGGTACAAATGCACAAACTTGAAAACAAGGTAGAATACTTGGAAAAAAGAAAAACAAAACAATATAATAATCTCAGGACTAACAATAAAAGCAGAAATCACAATAGAATTAAACAGGAAATATAAAAAGCAGTAAATGAAATTCTAGGAATTAATGGTGAAATAGTAACGGTGCAATAAATCAACAACAGCAAATACAAAGCAGACATGAAGAACTCCAACGAAAAAACCAAAAAACAAAAGCAAACTAAAGAAGCTAAAAACAGAGAGAATCTACATAAACGATGGCCTAACAGAGAATGAACAAAAACTCCAGAAACTTTTACGAGATAAAGCGAAAAACAAAGGAAAAAGGAAATAAAGTAATAGTGGGCTCCCAGAAGCTCACCATAAACGAAAAATGAATATGAAACCACAAAAACGACGAACTAGTCAAAGACTAAGGAACATATTATGAAAGAAATTCAAAAAAACTAAATAATACAAAGAAGGAAGAATAGGTGATGACATTGGCAATGGAAATGGATCTGAGCAAAGGAAAAATACAAAGGGCAAAAAGAAAAAACGAAAGATGGTACGTGCGTACATGGAACGTTAGAGGACTAAACGGAAAAGAAGAGGAACTTGTAAAGGAGATGTAAAAAGCAAAAATAAAACTGCTAGGTATAACAGAAACGAAAATAAAATCGAATAGTCACAGATAGTTGGTGAAGAAAATGTACTAATAAATAGTGGAGTGCAAAAACAGCAGACTGCAGAAGTAGGAGTAGGCTTAATACTAGAAGAGTACACAAATAAGTACCTACAAATTTGGGAATATATCAATGATCGAATATTAAAAGTAGAATTGGCAGAAAATAAAATAAAATAACCCACACACCTATAGTAATATGTTATGGACCAAATGAAAATGGGAAGGCTGAGGAGAAAAATATATTCTGGGGAAAATTACAAGACGAGCTAGAAAACAGTAGAGAAAAGACACTAAGCATAGATGATCTAAATGCCAGAGTAGGGAACCAAATAGAAGAATGGGAAGGAACTATTGGGAAAGAAAGAGAAGATACCATAAATACTAACGGAAAGAGACTGTTAGAATTCAGCAGCGACAACGACGTGTGCATCATGAACACATTCTATAAACACAAATCTATCCACAAAATAACCAGAGAAGTTGTGAGCAGAGGGAAAAATCTATAATTGACTATGGTATATCAACAAGATCACTAAATAACGAAATTAGGGACACAAGAGTAAAACGTGGAGCAGCGATAGAAAGTTGCCATTCCTTACTAGAAATTAGTTTAAAAGACAAAAACATCAAAAGAAGAACATTTTACCAAGAAAATAAAAGTATATAAATTGAGAAGAAGCGAAATACAACAATACAAAATAAAACTGGAACATCAGCAAATGGCAATATCTAATGTTATAACTTTAAATAAAACGTTCAGTATTGAATCCAGTTTTATTCAGTAAACAAATATGTATTTATGTTCAGTAATCAACTAATTTTTGCAAAG
This sequence comes from Agriotes lineatus, assembly GCA_940337035.1. Classification (NCBI taxonomy): domain Eukaryota; kingdom Metazoa; phylum Arthropoda; class Insecta; order Coleoptera; family Elateridae; genus Agriotes; species Agriotes lineatus. Next base: position 124,234,654 of record OW679197.1, on the reverse strand, counting down.
TATAAAAACCCGAATGGTTAGTAAACTATTGCAAATTGCACAACAAATTAATAACGGTCAGTAAAATATGCACGGCATTTTATTGAATTTGCACGGTACAAATAATAAACGTTCAGTAACAGCGACTTTCTTTACCGGTTGGATATTTGAGGTTAGGTTTTGCGTTAATAAGTGGGCTAAACAACAGAAAAATATAATTCTGGAAGTAAGACAGAAGGTACAAATAATGATAATAATAACTACATTATTCCTGCTGGCAATGCTACTCCTGTAGAAGAATTTGATGCGACAGAAACGGATGGCCTAGATTTCTCTTTATTTGATGAGATTCAATCTGTAATGTCCAAATATGGAGCACAGATTTGCCCAAAGATAAAAATTAATGGCTTGATGCCATTGTGACTGTCCAGCATTCCTAAAAATGATGTCGACACACATCGTTGTACTAGCAATAAGTCTGAAAATAGTAAGCGCACCTCCAGAAGCAAAAACCATCCCAATAGGACAAAAACGATGCAGAGGTCGTCCAACGAAAGTCAAGAGAGCTTTGCTGCTCTAATAATATATGTTATATATTTACGTACTAGCGGAAAATATTTAAATTTGTATTCTTGTTTTGTATCGTATTGGTCGTTTCTTCTTCTTTTTATAATGACTTCATTGGAAGTATATATACAGTGTATCTCGCAGATTATCAGACAGGACAATTAACATTGAGAAATTGTGAAAAGATCAACTATTGCTGTGTCCGCATCAAGGTACGCGATTGGTCAGAAATGCAAACAATTTGAAATTAATTTGACGTTTGTCATTTTTGACCAATCACGTACCTCGATGGCTACACAGCAATAGCTGATCGCCCAATAATTTTCCAATGTAAATTTGGCAATGGCTGATAGTAGACATATTCTATGCAATTCAGGTTATCTGCAGTAACCTTTAGGCGAGTACGTAATAATATATTGAGATGGTATTTAGCCCGTTACTCAACTCTGCTTGCAACATAGATAATTAAAGCAAGTCAATAAAGCACAGAGCTAGGGTAAAGCCGGCAACTGCAATAAGTAACATTAGAAATTTTAATTCATAACTACGTTGATAAAGTATTGCCGATATTAAATGGAATTACTTTAGAATAAATGGCAATAAGGCAGAGCTCAATTCGTAAATTAGAGTCACAGAAATATCAATTAGCATAAATTAAGAGGTTGGTGCAAAGTAAAGCCAATCAAAAAAATTCAACAAATCTATCACCAAAGGGGTTTATTACATGCGTGTTTAATAAATTTACATGTCAGTTTCATTGAATAAGTACAGTTCTATGAACTTTTTAAATAAAGGTAAGAAAGACAGAATGTTCACAATACAGTGCAAAGAGAGCACAATACTAGATCAAATAAGGCTATCGAAAATGGAATGGTAATATTTAAAGAATGGAGAAAATCAGACATTTATTATAAAATGCAAGAAATTCACACAACAGGAAATGAAAGAGATTTGTGTTTATAAAACTGAGTCAGTGAAATGACGTAAGTGAACAGACAATCGAAATAAAACATAGTAAGTGGCGCTATGACTTAGTTTAAATACGAACATGAACAAACAACAATTTTAGATTTAAGATGTTGTACAGTTTTATAATATAAGTTGAAATTTAGTTTGTAAGTCATTGATTTGTAGTAAGTTAACATCCACTTTTATGAAACTAGATAGGCTTTTGTTGTTAACTAAACAAAAAGAGAGACAATTGAAATAAAATTAATTGATGTCATGCTAGTTTTGGTCTCTCATTTAATCATTGATTTTACCTATTTAAATATAAAATATCAGAAAAATAATTATACCATTGTGATCAGCGAATTGTGGAACATAAGTGAAAGTGTGGGCAACGTTTTTCCAATCAAAAAGTTATTGCACCACAGCAAGCTTCCGAACGTGGGTCGGTGACCAACTCAAATTTACGAGGGTCGACTGCAATCAAACCAGGGGTCCAAGACCGGAGCTGACGACTGCGAGGTATCCTGTGGAGCTGAAGCACCAAGGCCAGCATCATCGACATCTAGGGCGGTGACTTCTAGAGAATATCCAGCCTGGGGCTCCGTCCGGAAGAATGTACCATCACATGAAAAAGTTAAGTTACTGTAAAAACTTCCTTGACAGCTTGAGGAGCCGAAAATTTATGAATAACAACTGAATTAACCCAAACGGCGTCGGTTTACGTCACGAAACAACGATCTAAAAACAAACCACCATTAGTGACGCTTAATAAAGTGCGATATTCGAATTACCTGATAATTTGTTCATAGATTTGCTTTTGAATTCACTTGTAAATACACAGAAACGAATAACACGGAAAATTATTTGTTGATAGATAAAATTTGACAGTGCAGTGAGTTTGCGCGTTGTTGCTTTTCAGTTTCACAGCCCAGTGGCGCAACACGGGAATTTAAATATGAACATATCGGTGAAAGCTAGCCATAAATTATTTCACTTGCAGATGTGCGAATTACTATAAAGGGCAAAACACTACAATCACTGAACTCATTTATACAATTATTTATTTACTTTCAATCAGTCAGAATTTGATTTAAATAATAAAACATAATAGGATATGTGTAGTGAGTTTATATTTATTAATTTAATTATCATCATCATATCTCTACAATATAAATAATATTCTTTTCAATATTATTCTGTTGGCCATTTATTTTATGCATCATATATTATTTTACTGAATATATTTCATTTTACTAAACATTTTTTATATTGCGGTCTCTTTATTTTATTTACTAGAAATAAGGTTTTTTTCTGAACAAAATTACTTATGGCTTTAATATAATAATGCGCATTTAATTGGTTGCCTTGTTTTATTGAAAATTAAACTTCTTACTGTGGCTTTGATTTTTTCAATGATACATATTATTTCTACTAAACATCGTATTTTTTCTGAACATCTATAATTTTTACTGAAGATTTATTATTTTACTGGGCGCTTATTGTGTTTTTACTGACTGTCTACTATTTTTACCAAAAGATTATTATTTTACTAAACATCTATTATTTTACTAAACATTTATAGTTGTTACTGAACGATTAACATTTTTACTGTGCTTTTATTATTTTTACTGAACATTTATTATCTTACATAACATATATTAGTTTTACTTGACGCTTATTATTTCTACTGAGCAAATGTACTTGATGTTTTAATAAAATACGGTGCATTTAATTTGTTGCCCTTTAAATATTCATGAATAACTTTCGATGTTTAATTTTTTAATTGATTGTGGTAAATACTTTGACATTTATTTAACAACATATTAACTTCATTAAGATAATTTTATATGTAGATATGACGATTGTCTTATTTTGGATATTGTATGTAGTATAATGTATGATTCATGGACGGGTAGAAGACCGTTGCTCTAGATGTAGATCTCCGACGCAATGGGTAGATCCAATTAAACCTCTGATATTAATCAGACAGCAGGTCTACATGGAACACCCCAATTGACAAAAACAGAGAAGCGCAGAAAAGCTCCGTAAACTCCATTCAATGATACCATCAAACTTTTTTTAAGGCAGTTAAATTATTTTCTTTTATTTTTAAAGATATAAGGTTACAAGAATAAATTATTATGTTTTGCCAAGTTCGAAACATAACATAATTATTATTTAAATTATCGTATATTGTGGTATGAGATGTACAGTCGTGTTCAAAAAGGTGTGTACAGAGACAGTTCTAATTTTACTGGTGGCCAAAGTTTTAAATAAAAGTATATTAAAGAGTGTGGAGGTTTGCTGCTAAGCTTATGGATATTTTTGACTCAATAAAAGTAATACTCGTATAAAACTGAGGGAGGTATTTTCTGCTAATACTTATTTAGTTTAAAGTTATTTCATAGAATATCATTTAAATTGAATGTAGGGTTTTACGGCCGTTTTCATAATGGTAGGTTCTTCCGGGTTACGCCTCCATCGTCGATGTAAACTTGATGTCCCGTCGACGACCACGGTATAACCCGGAAGAACCTACCATTATAATGTAAGTTTATTGGTGGCTGTGTTTTTACTCAACTAAGACTCACATTGTATCACTAAGTAGATTTAGATGTATACTTTCAAAATATTTGCATGTACAACACTTTTTTGAACTTGTGAAATTAAATAACACATTAATGATCACGACTGTACAACAGTGCACAATTACCACTGTATAATTTTGCAATATACTCATTGTTTTATTAATTTAAGTTTACTAAAAATAAGTGTTTCCTGTACTATAAACTGTGCTAGATTAATAAATTGCCGTCAGTAAAGAAACAACTCCCATCGAAACAAGTATTGCTAGCGCACGTGTTCCAGCTCGACAGATAAAAAAATCTTGATTTTTCTGGATTCTCGAGCATGTCACTGTATGAACAGCTGCTGTTAAAGAAGTGTTGCTAATGGCCGTCTTGACAACCATTCTGCATGTCCACTCACCGTAAACGGAAATATAAACACCTATGCGTAGCTTTATACTTCGGTGATTTCCTTACAATAACGCAGAGAAAGTCCACATTATCCTTGGCTGTCCCCGGGATGTCCTTTTGCAAAAACGCGCCCAAATGTGCCCTTTGTGCGCTGTTACGACATCCCAGCATAACGATGGCATCAAAGCTAACAAATTTATTACGCGCACGTGGAAAAACTGGAGTTTCAAACATCGCCTTCCAGTCACGCAAAACCGCACGCCATTTTCTAACAATGCAGCGCCGCTGCACCATATTTGTGTTTGATACGACATGAAATCTGTCATATTCAGAATTACTTAGTGTGCGCTCGAGTGTGTGATTCAAATATTCCATAAATACGTTGCTCTGTTTCCAGTTCATTTTGCAATAACGTGTAGCCTGCATATCATGTGCAGTTGTGCATCTATCATGTTACGTGATTACCTCATTTCATTACCATAAGTGATTCGACAGATGCTTTCATGCTGCGGAGGTAATCCTGAAATTAACGTGGCTGTAGAAAATCCTTCACTTATTAGGTGTTATGTCCAAATCACTGAATTAAAGTGTTGATAAATTTGTATTGTTAAAACGTGATCTTGTAGTAATCAATTAAGTTTTGTAAACTACGCGTACTTTCAGTAATAAATGACTGGCATTCATAAATCTTATCTACATTGATAAATAACTTGAGCAGAACGATGTAAATGTATGCATTTTATGCGCGCAAAGAGCAACATTTGACAAAGCATCGTTGCATAGTATAGTACACAATGTGCAAATGCGATGTTGATTAGTAACAAAGTTTACCATTGGCGTTTGCCTATGCGAAGCATCAGACACACTGTATTATATTATATAATTTGAATTTATTTGTTGATTTTTTTCTATATTTATCTGAAATAAAAGGTTCTTACGTATGTCCACATTTAGTGGTTTAGAGTTACGGTGAGAAATAGTACTACGACATTGGGGCATATGAAAAAAGATTAATTTAACTGTAATATACGATAAATCAGCTGCAGCTTGGTGAAAATTTTCATTTACTCTTCTGAATAGTATAAGATCCGGCCGCGTGATTTATACTTTTAGCTGGTATTTTATTAAAATGCACGTTTAATGAAAGATTACATAAAAGGTGGGTGATATTGCTGTCTTTAAATTTGTGTGGTTTAAAAAACGGAAAATTGTTTGTGCGGAATGAGAGCGCAAACCCAGTTCAACGCGTTACAGGTATGGCTGACTTGGGCTTGTAAGAAGTACTCTTGAAACTGCAAGTGTAGATATTTGCATTAAACTTCGCATTTTAAAATGGATAGCCTAATTCATAATTTTGAAGCACTCGAATTTGAAACTTTACGTTTTTGTGATGTGGACACATATAATAAAACTTTTACCTTAGATAAGGGATTTAGTATATTTCATAACAATATCCACAGTATAACGAAAAATATTGACCAATTGCAAGTATTTTTGAGTAGTTTTTGTTTTGACTTTGATTTAATTGCACTTACTGAATGTTGGAAAATATCTAACTATCTCTATTTTAACTCCTAAGATATGATACGTACGTTATATAATCATGGTAACTTAAACCAAAATGATAGTGTGATTGTTTTTATTAAGAATAGTTTCAACAATAATTATAAAGTTGTCAATATTGGCCAAATTAAGTGTCTTCGAATTTTTATCTCGTGTAATTCTAAGAATACGTATGTAACAGTTATTATTTATCGACCTCAATCTACTAACATTGATGAATTCAACAATAATCTGGAAATGTATCTTAGAGACTACTGCAACAATCATAATGAAATAATTATCGGTGATATTAACATCAATATTTTGCAACACACTTTAGAGACTACTACATACTTTAAAAAAATATACCAGTATGGTTTCTTATCCTGCATAAACGGATATACCAGATTTCACAATGAGTCAAACACATGCATAGACAACATTTTTATCAAAAGTAATTTAGAAAAACAAAATATATTGCCGATAATATTAGAAACAACAATAACAGATCATTTTTCTGTAATTTTGAACCTCAAAAACTTTTTTAAAATTCGTGAACAAATGAAACTGAAGAAAATAGTAACGTCTATTAATTTCGAAAGATTAAAAGATAATTTATTAAATGAAGGCTGGTGTGATCTGTTTGTGCCACATAATGACCTAAATATAATAACTAATAAATTTGTAGACATGTTATGTGATCATCTAAGGAAAAGCACAATAAAAGTCGAGAAAGTTGTAAGGAATACACACAGAAAACCATACATAACTAATGGACTCGTAAAATCTATGAAAGTGCGAGATAAACTCTTTCAAAAATACAAACGTTTTAATGATCATGGTATACATTTTATCGAAACCGAATAAATATAGTACCTACTACAGGGAAAAAATAATTTAAATCCAAATTATGCTAGACATATATGGAATATAGTAAATAATTCACTTGACAGAGGTAAACAATCCCAAGTAATATCAAATATTAAGGTTCAGCACTCGGTTATCAATGATCCTCAAGCGATTGCAAATGAATTTCATACTTTTTTTACGTTAGTCGCAGATGAAATGATTAAGAAAAATCAGCATAATGGTAACTTACACACAATTCAAAAGACCATAAATTCAAAAAGCATATTCTTCGCTCCTACGAACGGACAAGAAATTACATTACACATCAAATCATTAAAACGTAGGAAAGCTCCCGGACATGATGGGATAACTGCTGAAACTTTACACGAAATAGCTGAGTTAATTGCAAGTCCTTTTCAGATCTCATAAATAGAATGTTTCAATCTGGGATTTGTCCAGATTCGTTTAAGACTGCTATATAGTGAGACGAATTCATAAATCTGGCGACACAAAGCTACTCACTAACTACACAATCTTATTAGTCCACATCAATTCGGTTTCAGAACTAAATTAAGGGCACAGGATGCAATAGCAAAACTTACAGAGGTTCTATATAAAAACATTGACAATAGCGTTCGATACCGTTAACCATAATAGTTTATTAGAAAAGTTGTATGATTTTGGTATACGAGGTATGGCGCACAAATTAATATACGAATGGGATACAATATGTTAAGGTAGCAAACAGTTTAAGTGATCCTTTGGAAATCACACATGGAGTACCTCAAGGTACTATACTTGGTCCCCTATTTTTCATTCTTTATATTAATGAACTATTGTCACTAAAGTTAAAAGGAACGCTATTGTCATATGCGAATGATACAGTGGCAGTATATCCTACGGGAAATGACTGGTTAACGTTCAATGATATAGTCAGCGAAGATTTAAATAACATAAAAACGTGACTTGACAAAAATTTACTTACGATTAACGTTACTAAAACAAAATTTGTGCCTTTTAGCTCGTATCAAAATAATTTACCTAACTATAATTGTATTGTGTTACACAAAAAGGAATGTAATCAAAAAGATTGTAAATGTCTTACCCTTGTGGAAAAAGTACAGAGCAAAAAATATTTTGGGAATTATTTTATATAGTCATTTGAAATAGGATATGCATGTGAATCATTTAGTGACGAAACTTAGAAGTGTTTGTTATGTTTTTAGACATCTAAGACTATTTCTTCCCATACATAATCTAAAACACGTATACCTTTCATTAGTTGGATCTCATTTAAATTATGGAATTATTGGTTGGGGAGGAGTAGCCAAAACCACGGTTAGGTGTCTTGAGATTCTTCAAAAGTTGATTATAAAAATAATGTTTAAAAAATGTAGTAGATACAGTACTGATCAATTATTTACGGAAACTTTATTGCAAATCTATTCTAAGTAAAATCCATAAAAACACATCTATATTACACGGACACATACAACACCATAGTTATTTAACAAGAAATAAACCTAACAACATTTTAAATAATCCTACTTGTAAAAAGAATATTGGTACAAGAAGCTTCTTACATTTTGCAGTTAACCTCTATAATATAATTCCAGATATCTCAAAAAGTGCACTTCATAGGAAATCATATCGTCCTTATATGTCTAGCGTAAAGTGTTGGATTTTGCAATACTCTAGGATAGAAGTACACAACTTCTTTAATTGATTATTTATATTGATTTTTTAATGATTTCTAATTATATCTTCCAGAAATCTCTGTGCATTGGTTCTTCTTTCTTTGTTGCACTATTGATAATCATTTTGTATTGTATTTACTGTTTTCTTTCTGTTTACTAGTCTTATTTATTGATGTAGTTGAAAAACTTTGTTACAGGGAGTTTAAAAAATAATAAGCAGAAGCCCGAAACACTCTTGCTATATATTATGTATATGTACTCCGCACGCAAGCTCCTTCATAGCTTAAGCGGAGAGTCATTTATTTATTTATTTCTAATTCTAAGTATAATTCAATTTATTTAATTTCCTATATGTATATAAATTAGAATTGGTTTAAATAAAACCATTATTATTATTATTATTATTATATAAAGGGTCATACATCGCGGCCCTTTTGCCTAGCAAAATTTTGCCGCAAGTATCTGGAATTAGAGCTTTTTAATTTTTTTTTATTATTTCATTTTCCTGCGAAGAAAATCAAGCGCCATCTAAAATAGAATGATCTAAAGAACTTGAGAAGAATAGGATTCCACCTCTCAGTATGCCGCAACCTCCTGGCAGCCTGGTGAACAAAGGTTCTTTTTCTTTTTTGCGTTTAGAGTAACTCCATTCTAGCACCCAAAGGACGTCATTTGGGTGTTAGAATAAATCGCTATGAATTGACGTCATTTGGGTGCTAGAATGGAGTTATTCTAAACGCAAAAGTGAAAACATTTTTATTTTTTAATTTATAAAATGGTATAAAGCGGCAAAATATAAAAAATAGTATAAAACAATCGTTCGTGCTTGAATAGATGCTTTCTGCAACTTGTACATATTTTAATATACGAGTACTATTTTCGTTAATTATCATAGCTCATTGTGTATCGAAAATTGTTACATCAAATTGAAGCAAAATGTTTTCTCAACACGATAGAATATAGTTGCCTGTGTAGAAACTGCAGGGACTAGAGATTGTCAGCATCTGAATGAGCGAGGAAGAAGTAACGTGCGCGCTGCTCGGTGCAATAGACAAGGACGCAGCATGGCAGTTGCGACCAGTCTCGGGGAAAATGCATCAATAGTGTGCATGACGCGTCGACGACACTCGACGTGAACATTTTTTGCCAGTAATTTTGTTGTTTTGCAAAAATAAAAAAGTGTTTTCTGTGTAGTCGCACCTGCCACTCTACGTCCTTGTCTTTACACGAAGCAGCGTGAACGTTCATTCACCCTGACTTCCAATCGCGCAGGCGAGAGCGGACCATTCAAATGCTGGCAACCACCAGTTCCAGCAAGTTTTATGCTGGCAACCATATTTCATCGTGTAGAGGAAACATTTAGCTCCAATTGGGTATAAAGCAATTGATTTGATACATGATGAGCGTTGATAGTTAGCGAAAGAGGATCTTTTGGCGCCTGCTGCCAGCAGGTTGCGGCAGATTGAGAGATGACAATCTATTGTTTTCAAATTCTTTAGATCACTCCTTCCAGATGGCAATTGATTTACTTCGCAAACAAATGAACTACTAAAAAAATAATTTAATAAGTTCTAATTACTGGTACTTGCGGCAAGATTTTGCTAGTCACACTTGCCGCGATATATCACCCTATATGTGGGTGAACTAATTTAAGGGGGTCCTTGCTAACTCCGTTATTATACCTAGTAACAGTTTTTCCTGCTGATTATGATAGTATAAACGGAAAAACAAGCTTCCATGCTTCCATATGTTTATTTGTTTGTTGCTTATATTTTTTTACTTTTTCATGTATATGCTTGCCGTTTTTTTCTCTTTTCAGCTTTCATCTCTGAAGTAGGAAGATACGCTGGATCAACGACGCAGACTCGTGCAACTAGTGGCAGTGTATGAATAGTGTTGTGTTTTCGTGATTTATTTTGTTATTATTACCTTTTGTTATTGTTATCATTTGTTATCGAGGAGTTTTTGTAGCTAAATATAATCATGTTACCTTCATTCGGAATTATATTAGCTTTCCTACCTGGCCTCCCTTCTTTCATTTTCTTTTTGGGAGTGGGAGGAGGAGTAATGTTATGATCGGGTCACCTAATTTATTGGTTGTGAGGCATCAAACAAAATACAAACCAAGTTGATTATATTGATTATTAAAACAACACCTCTATAAATAAGCAAAATATAGTGTAAAATATACGCACCCCTATATCTTACAGTACTTAAATTTTAACTTCAATCATTACAAAAACATAAATATAGATGTTGTAAAAAGACTCTACGGCAGAACCAAAGTCGTTTGCTTTAATAACGAAAATTTTCAAAAAGAGAAAGAATTTATTATAAATGTTTTAAAAGATAATGGCTATTTAGATACGCGGAACAATATCGTGCACATGCAGAGAATTGACACTCAAAAATACAACACTCTAACTATACCTTATATTCCAGGCATGCCTGACAAGATTAGACGAATTGGAAATAGGTTCAATGTTAGGACGGAATTCAAAACGATGAATACCTTGCGGTCAGTTCTTACAAAAACTAAACCATTCACGAAGAACAACATTCAAAAGCTAGTATTTCTTGTAAATGTGGGAAATATTATATCGGTAAAACATCCAGACCTGTAGAAGTTAGAGTTAATGAACATACGAACTTACTTAAAAAGTACCAAGTTTAAAATTCTAAAATTGCTGAACATGTTTGGAATAATAACCACAAAATACAGTGGCATAACACAAATATCTTATCTAAAGAATCTATGTCAACTAACAAAAAATTAAAGAAACGGCTCATATTTTACTAAATAGAAATTATTGCGTTTCGTGTTTTTCGGTAGATTTAGACAAATTTTGATGTTCATTCTTAAATATCATCATCAAGTAGGTTTGAACATATGAAAATGGCTCAAAAATAAAAGTTATTTTTTAAAATATACAAAAATATTATTTGACAAAGTTATTTATATTATTACAAACTTGCAACTATTTACTTAAAGAGTTTTCGTTTTTCCACTGGTTTTACCGCCCTATGTATTAGATAAAAGGATGTACTTCAAAGCTAGTTTATTATTGGCCTCGATGTATGTACTGTCGAACATAAGTTTCGCTCACTTAGCGACTAAAAATTACATTATTCGAAATTAGTGTTAAAAAAACTCATTTTTTGTGCCTATAAAAACACAGGTATCTTCAAGCAGATATAATAAGAAAACGGGGGCATGGAATGAAGTTGCTGGGATTTCCATCACTATTATTTTTTTTTGTATGTTTGATGTTTTTGATTTCTAAATTGATGTTATATTTCAATTAACAATTCTGTTTATTTCAAATTGTTGTTGATGTTGAGATTGTTTCTTATTACATTTTTAAGATACCTTCGTTTGCTACATTGGGCATAAAAAATTACGTATTTTTACATAATTTCGATCAAAGTAATTCTCTGGTTGCTAGGTGAATGAAATTCAAATTCGACAGTACACACTTATCATATCCGATAATAAGTTAGCTTGGTGGCACGAAGCCGTTCTAACCTGATTGCGTTTTCTACGATAGTTTATGGCAAATGGTCGAGGATTCAAGATCAGGGTTCTTATACTCCAGATTTTCTTTTATTTCTGATTTTCTAAACGTATGCTGTACTTTTGAATATTTAAGAATAGTAAGTGGGTAATATCACTAGTATATGTGCCCACCTGATGATTGTGCGAAGATTTTTTTAAATGCGATGCACATTATTTTATTTATAAACACGTGTCGGGGAGGCCACGTAAATTATGCTATTAAACAGCTTTCCTGGGCGCCAGCTAATCTATACTCCAATTAGGGTTTTAAAACTTCACCAGAATCTATTCCAAGCACTCTTATTTAATCAAACCTTGTTTTCTGCTTGCATAATCCCCGTGTACTATTTGTTCGTAAATCGTTTACAACGCTATAAACCTCGTACCGTTGAGGAATTACAAAGTCCTTTATTTTAGTGCTGCCCAAATTATGGTTATGAACTGCTAACAAGCCCTTATTATTTTAGAATTAAATAAATTCATTTAAGAAACCTTTGCAATCCTCGAGAATAAACTTGCAATGATAGAAATCAAAGATAACAGTTGATAATTCTTGCGAAACTTAACAAGGGAACACCTTTAGCTTATTTATTTTAGGCATCTTATTTTACACAGTGTACGAGTGACATTTATTCTTACTAACAAATTTTTCAATTCCTATTTCGCCAAACTTACGTGTTTGTATTAGAACGAACATTTCCGATTGCATCTTGTAATCTTGCACTACCTCATAAAAATAGTAAGACAAAGAAAGAATAGCCCCCACCTTGTTCTGACACTGGATACTAGGGTGGGACGAAAAAATGAAAATCAAAATTTTTAATAGCACTACATTTCAAAACTTGTCTTTGGGTGTGAAGGTAAACCACAATTTTTTTCAGATTTCTTAAACATCAACTTTTGCCTCCAACTTGACCTTGAATTATATACTATGCGCCAAAATATTGTCTTATGTCATTGAAATCAGATAATGATTATACGTAATACGCAGAGCTGTGCAATCTAAGGGATATATTGAGAAACACAAAACATATCTATGAAACGGAAGAACAGGTAGCGCCATTATTAATAGATTTCTAACTACTTAAAGCTCGAAATATATCGACACCTAACCGCTGACAGTTCATTCTGTGTCATGCGATTGTGTGATTCGTTAGTTATTTGTTGAAAAAATACAGTAGACGTTTTTTTTACGGTTAAAGTTCATGTGGGTTAGTGATTACAATACTACGTACGACCTTTCATAATAATATATTGTTGAGGTCTCTATTGTTCTATATACTATTAAGGTTTCTTTGTATTATATTTTGGTGATTATTTAATTCAATATCATGTTTTTTTTAATTGATTACAAATTATTGTTACATATTATTGCAATTGTATGAGTGCTCTTACTCAGGGTTGGTTCGCCAAAATCTAGTAAGTTTGTAGTTGCTATTTTCTTTATTTGAATTGAATTTTATAAAAGTCGCTTGCTGTCAAACTATTAATTAAATACCGTGTTCATTGACACTTTCAAACCTATATGACAAGATAAAATTCTTTACAATGTTGTATGACCCAATAATGTTATGATAAGTATTCAATGATATTGTAATAAACCTTTCTAATTGTCTTTTTATCTTAGATTACTTCATATCTCTTTGTATTGCCCTACCTGGAAACAGCTCCAACTCACCTTGGTGTGCCTTTCTCCTGCTATCCAAACTCCTACACCTCAGCTATAAAACACTGGTCACCAACAAACCGCCTTCCAACTTGTTACACCCCAAGCCACCGGCAGACATTCACTCCTTCTCGAACCCCAACACAGCTGTCACTCCTGCAACCTTCCTGCGTCCAATTCCTCCTTGGTAAGTATACTTCCAACTTAGATAGTAAATTAACTGTGTCCTTCCTTAGCTCCTTCTATCTCCATACACGTCGCCAGCACAATCTGCAACCTCCAACGGCTCCTCCCTTCGATGCAAGCAAGCCGGTCCCTGTCAACTGATCCTTGGTTCCTCAGGCTTAGTCCTCAAAAACGCCAAACAACAATAATACTCTATTTAATGTAACTCCTGATGACTTGTAATATAACACCAATTCAATTATATCCAAATCTATTCTTCTTGCTTCTATGCATTGTTAATATGCAGATCCACCATTCCATATCTTCATTTTAATTAAATATTATTACCTTCTTTTAATTCACTTGCTTATACCTTGTGCATATTATTAGTAACCCTTTTGAATCAATTGTAGTTTAAATTAAATAGATAAGGGCATATTTATTATTTATTTTTCACCAAACTTAATTTTTGCAGACTGTTTTTCAACTTGTTATTTTCAATAATTAAACCAAATTTTATTTCTATCCTAGACTACAATTATTCTTGCCTGCTACATGTTATATAAATTTGAATGTACCCACTTTATAAATTGTTACAATATAATTTTATTCTGTCATATGCAACATTAAACTTTGTATTTATTATTAACTCTTGTTACCACCAAAATTTAAGAAAATTCAGAGATAATTCTACAATTCAGTTATTTGAAATTGCCTTCTGCAAATGCGATTTCACGAACACTACTACTACGTCCAAGTGTGAAAAGATACGAAAAGTACCCATAAATGAACGCGCTTTCCTCGCAGACCAACGAACTTAAAAAAATGTTCGCTGGCACGTTGATTCTGTGATTTCTAAGAAATTATCTCTTCGAGAGGATAGAAAAGTTAAAAATACTACGGTACGTGGTGCTGACTGAGAATTCATCAAATAGTGACAATAAATTGCATGAAATAAATGTATCTGAGCCTGCGCCAAAATATCAATGGATTGACGAAGACGATCACGAACTTTTAATCAGCCTGGAATTTCAACATTATCAACAATACCAACTCCAGTATCTAAACAGCCTCAAATAAGAATGAAATTGCCCACATTGGCCAAAACATGTTACAAATTTGAGGTTTCGAATAGATGAACCGCTACAGCAATCACCTCTGCCATTTTACAAGATGTAGTGGAATGATTATGAAAGATGACACATCGAGGGTAATTGATAACAGTAAAGTCCAAAGGGAGAGAGTAAAATCTCGTGTTGCATTGAACGAATCAATGAGCAAAGTAGTCCCTGCTCTATTCTTCGACGGTAGAGACAAGACACTGGTAATGGTACATAATGAAAGTAAGCACCATCTTCGAACTATCGTACAAGAACATATGGCATCGATTGAAGAACCAGGACCACATTATTTAGGACATTTTACATGTATTAATTTGGTGCCATTACCTATTTGCATAATTTTGAGAGTACTTATTTGAACCCCCATGGTTGTTTACCTATACTGCTATAGCCACAGACACGGTTTTACATCGTCGAAGTTCTGAAAGTCGATGTTAGTTTCCTTGATTGAAATATAGAACTACCGAAAAATATAAGAGCAATACAGCTTGTACAGATTTATTTTGGAATAAAGTTTTACTCGACTTACTTAAATATAGAAATAAATCAACATTAGTATTTATAATTTAAGGTAAGTGCCCTGTAATATATTTCAGTTGCTAATGGTTAAGGTACTTTCAGTATTGTGTAATAAAATTACTGTAAATAAGTATGTTTAAACAGGCTTTGTCGTTTCTATAACTCCTGAAATTGAATATAAACAAATGTAATGTATAAGTCGGCTATAGTTTACATATGAGTATGGATGAAAAGGTAGTCATTTGAAAAAAAAAAATAAGAATTTATAAGGAAAACTTTATCATCATTTTAGAAAGTATTAAATTAAACATGTTTATAGACATATTATATTCGCCAGGGTCAGAGCTACCAATATACTGATTTTTTCAAACAACTTATAAACTCGTTTAACAAAAATTTCAATTATAAATTTATTTTTTACAGAAACTTGCTAAATATTCTTTATCACAGTTAAAAGAGCACATAAACTTTAGTGTATCTTCATTAGTTAAACAGTAAGGGTAGGTTATTTTATTTCTAACTGGTTAAAGCTCCTTGAAGTTAATTATATTTTTTTCTATACTAAGAAATAAATGTCAACCTTCAAGATATTTCGTAAACATTTTCATGCAAAGAAGCATTATTTTTGGCCCAAGTTAGGACGACACCGAAACAGGAAAGAGTAAAAACGAGCCAACCGAGAAGTATCGAAAAGGCAGTAAAAAGTATGCCCTTGTATAAATCAAAAGCAGCGTAAATCAAACTAACAAATTAACTGCTAAAAGCTATAAGTTATACCACGGTCGACACATATAAATGTTGCCATTAGCATAGGCAGCGCTACCAAGATCCATAAATCACGAACAAGAGAAATAACTTGTTATATCCATTGTGTAACGGCGTTGTTTTCGTCCCCTTTCTTCATTTCATTGGAAATATGTAAAAAATTTTCACGCAGATATTCGAACGGCCGCGCCATGGAAGCGTCGCAGCGCTGCCTTTATAAATAAGGCATTTGCAGACCCCCGCAGGACCGTATACACAAATTTAAATTTGAGGAAGCTCAATTTAGTTGTACTTTTATTTGAACTACTGGTTATGTATTCTGTTATAACAATTAATAAAAAATATTTTGTAATTTCCCTTTGAGTAAATGATAAATTGTCTTGTAATGTGCCACATAAGAAACCGGTTCTATGTTACCAATATGGAATAATATTGTACCGACTACTTTTAATTGACTTGTACTGGATGTACGTGTAATACTATAAATTATGACTCTGGTTAAATAGAGACCAAATGTTGGGTAGAGACTTGCAAGACTGAAAATAGGAAATTTTTATTGCGAACTACATTTATAATTATATTTTGATCCTCGCTATTCTGTATTGTATTCATATTAAAAAATATGGATTCTCATGGCTCATCAAACTATAAATCCGTCCACTATTTCAATTTTTTTTTAGTCGTGACCATAAACGCTTCGTGCACAAAACTTTTCGCTCTCGATTAATACCATTACCATAATGAGATGGAAAACAACAAATAGTATATTACATACCGAGAAGCGTCGAGAATGAAACTTTTTACCGTGGTATGTATACTATTTTATTCACGACCACTTTATTCTAAACAATAATTATTGGAAAAATTATTATTATATTATGATTCGACAGGTTGTGACACGCATGAATGGATGAACGAGATTCCCAGTGTCCCTACCTAGACAGCGGTCGGCAATTGATGACTTTCCAACCGCTGCCACGGCAACCACTTTACCGACCGGTTGGAAAGTTTACCTTACCTTATTACATATATGATTGTGAAGAATAGTTATTTACGTACCAAGGGCATGAGCTTACAAATTCGAGTGGTATAAACATCAAGTAATGCTTCTGGTGCATGTAATAGTATATTACCTACCGAAGTGGGAAGTGTTTCATTACTGTCGAGAATAATTAACCGAGACGCGAATGAAACTTTTCATCGTGGTATGTATACTATTTTATTCACAGCCACTGTATTGTAAAGAAGAATTGGAAAATGGATTTGACAGTTCTACCAAACTGACTAATAATAATAAAATAATAGAATCCCGCAAAAATTCGTAATGACAGGGGTGGGGAAATGACTACTCCCTACCCGCTGTCATGGTAACCCACTTCCCGACGGGGGTGTGAAATAAAAGTTGGTAGTGGCTCATTTGCCAACGTTTTAAAAGTCAGTAATGACATCTTTACATATATGGTTGTGAATAAAATATGATGTCTTACTCATCTTCTATCTTATTAGTATTTATTAATAACCTAAATAATTGTCAGAAAGCTTTGATTAAAAATGATCTACTATTTCTGTGTAAGCATCGACGCATCGATATTTGACTCTTGTAACTCACAATTCTCGCCAGGGTATTACGTATGTACTCTTTAAGCAGTATCAGTGACTTTTCGTAGTAAATGATAATTATAGGAGACCACCGGTCTCCAGCCTCAGGCACCAAGTAGTTATGTTCTTACCCTTTGTTCATGTTAAGTGAGTAAATTCGTCAAGATTAATACTGCTTTATTTAAGGCTATTCCTCATATACACATTTTTTTACAAAGTCAGCGAAAATAGTTGAACAATAAACCTGTTGACTGAGTTAGATATGATGAGTTAATGATTCAAGTACACAAATGAGTATTTAGCAAATATGTTGCAGTTCGTTCATAGGTTTTGTAAAGACATCCTGCTGAAGATCTTGTGAAATTACAGCGATGGGCGAGAGTTTTTCTTGCTGAAGTGCTAAGTTGTAATTTCAACACATTCTTGCTAATGACCCTATGAGTTGCCTCAGCAGTTTGACGCGAGTTTTAACCAATATTTTGAAGTAAATTTATAATTTTAAAGCGAAACTTGAACTGATATTTTAACAAGGTTAAACATACCCCATAATATATCTTATATCAAAGTTATTAATACGATCATATACTAATAAGACGTAAATGCATGACGTGGCTTTCAATCAAAATTCTCTGTTCGATCTTCAAACGTTTAAAAAGATTACTTCCCTTTGCAATACTATTAGCTTTTGGCTACTTAGATACTTTTTAAATTGATCTGTTTCTGTACGAAATTACTTAATATCGCATAAAACAGTTTGAGAATTATTATACAAAAATAGAACTAGTAAAAGCAATCTAGTCAATAATAATTTCACATAACGCCACATCAGTCAGATTGCATTAAATTAGCTATCTGCCGAGATCTGTTTGCACATTAAATTAAGCTCATACACATAAATGTCAAAAAACGACCATAAGAAGAATCAAGTGATTTACATTGGGAGAAAAATAGAACGAGAAAATAGTGTTCTGTTACGATTAAACTAAACTGTCAATATATTGATCATGTAGCGGGAGCCATGAAATAGCTCACGGAGATCGTAATCGCTCGATGAATTTGACCAAGTAGGTAAATAAATGTTTACCAAATTCTGAAGAAACTATACAACTATACAGCCACGTGAACAGTTACTGTTATAAGTTCGACAATTTTCTAGCTATACTGGATGTTATGGAAATGAGTGCAAATATTTTAACCCTAATAGAACTCGCTAAACTGAACAACTTCTCCATATATAATTTGTTCGAAAACGCCCTCAAAATTGAGTTAAAATTCAAAACAATTTTACTCTAAAAATTCATACCCGCCTATGGAATAATATTTTAATTTAATAGCACAAAACACAAAAAACATCTCTTCGATATGCAAACCAACTCAAACTGCATAGGTACTGATAAAACATTTAGTGCACATCTGATCACCAACGTACTTTATCAATTGATGTAGGTAAGTTATTGACCGCATGTTTTTTGAGCAAGAACTTTGCAATTTTAATATACTTGTGTCGTTCACCTTTAACTTAGATTTGCTTACCAAGCGGCTCGTCAAATGTAGAGGAGATAAATGGTTGAGAAGATATGCAATTAAATAAAAGACGATAAATAGAAAAATTGTTAATTTTGGTGAGCGTTAAAATATTTGCACTCATTTCCATAACACCCTGTATACGTTAGAACCATACATTAGCTTTGTTGATTAACTCGGTTCTTTTATTATTTATGTGTGAATAAAGTATTAATAGAAAAGGAAGATGAGAAAATAAATGTTTTCTTGCGGTTTCTACTCAAATGTCAATATATTGATCATAATTACGGAGTTTTACCGAACTTTACGTTTACATATTTGTAATTTGAGAAACTTGTGAAAAATATTTTACTTATTCCAAAGACAGCAGTGTTTATCAATTTATAATCCGCCATAAAATTGCACAAGCAAAAACATGTTGCACTAGATGTACTCTAAATAAATAAATTATCCTTATTATCTCCGTAACCCATGAGAATCGGACATGGGTATATTATTATTTTTTACTCGAAATTGCATTATTAATCACTCTCTGAAGTTATGTCCACACTTTTTAAATCGCCCTGTATATATTTAATATGTTAATGCAACTTTGCGGTTATAAAATTTTGATTTGAGGTTATGAAACATGGATAAGCATACGTTGCCAGTGTTAACCAATTTGCGGCTAGTAGAATCTATAATATAGTTAGCTCTTTTTGATTTTGGAATTTTGTTAAGGAAACATATTACTGGTAAGTAAACATGCAAGTGATTTTCCTGGTGTATACTGGATAAGTTAATTCAAACCTTGAAAATACTATAAATCACAATTGAGCAACGAAGCTTCATCTAATTGATGTGGCATTGGCAAATATTTTTGTCTTGGTAATACTAAAATAGCTTCACAAACAATTAATAAATTAACAAACTGGAACACTAATCTTAAAACTTAAAAGTACACATGACTAACTTATCGTCATAGTACCGAGTTAGTAGCATGTGGGTTGAATCAAGTGTGTGTAATTACTACATAATTTCCTTCTAAAAAGATTACAGCAACATCCTGTCCATTGACAAGAAAGACGCTGAAACTATATATTCTTAATCA
>OW679197.1:123868698-124213986 GCA_940337035.1 Agriotes lineatus | reverse complement strand
TCAAATGGCTTAATGAAAATAATTATCAGCTAGCATTTCAACGCGTTAATTATAAAATATTTCTTGCATAAATTACACGATTTTCTAACAAAGATACTAAGGTAATGCCCCCCGGTATCTCACCCCTTCGCACGGCCCTGCCCTTTCGCAGCCCTTGCGAACCTCGCAAGTACAAATTGTGGAATTTGACTGTCCATTACGAACGAATTATAGTTATTAATTCAATTACATTGTGAATTTGTAAACGATACCAGCTAATTGTCCTTTCGTTGATTGCAAATGTAACGCAAATTTGGTTAATGATAGTAATATTAAAGTAAGTTCTTATATTAGTCAGTTTTTCTCTGCAAAAGTAAATATTATTAGAAAAGATAAAACATAAGTTTGTTTCTTATATATTTGATGTATAAAAGAGTTATTGTTGCACAATGAGGCATAATAATTAGAGACAGGCACAATTTGATAACACGTTAACCTAAAATATGAGATGTTTAGCTAAAAAGTCACAATAGTTGAAAAGTAGGGATCTGTAATTTTTTGATGTTTGATTTCAAGGTTTTGGTTAATATAAGAAAAATAACAATAACGATGGTGTGTGTAAATTTTGAATTAAATTACACCAGCTTTAAAATCGAGCTAAAAGTATAAAAATTTAATTATATTAAAAATAAATACTGTAATGTGCCCAGAAAAAGTGTATTTTATAAAATAAATAAATCATAAGAAGTTTGGGCTAAGAAATATGAAGATTTTGTGGTATGCGTGTAGCATAACTACCAGGCGTAAGAATTTTTTAGTTGTCTGGGTTACGGCTCGTGAACTATTTTTCTATTGGTCATTAATGAGCGTCGTACGATTTTCTTCTAAAAAGATTACAGCGACATACTGTCTAGATTAATCCTGTCCAATGACAAGAAAGACGCTGAAAC
Organism: Agriotes lineatus; assembly: GCA_940337035.1. Classification (NCBI taxonomy): domain Eukaryota; kingdom Metazoa; phylum Arthropoda; class Insecta; order Coleoptera; family Elateridae; genus Agriotes; species Agriotes lineatus. The sequence continues at coordinate 124,213,057 of OW679197.1, read as the reverse complement.
TATACATTCTTATCAATGGCTTAATGAAAATAATTATCAGCTAGCATTTCAACGCGTTAATTATAAAATATTTCTTGCATAAATTACACGATTTTCTAACAAAGATACTAAGGGAATGCCCCCCGGTATCTCACCCCTTCGCACGGCCCTGCCCTTTCGCAGCCCTTGCGAACCTCGCAAGTACAAATTGTGGCGTTTATTTTGGCCGCCACAGACTGGCCGTGTACCCCAGGGAAAATTGCAGACGTTACAGTAACAAGTGCAGCCAACCACGCGAAGTAATTCTGATAATAAGCCTTCCGTTGTTATCGACCCCTTGAGTCTTTACCCTTTATAGCTCACGAGAAATAATGAGCACATATTTCTGTCATCGGAATAATTCGCTCCTTTTTTGTTGCAAACTGTACGCCCTGCTGTTCTCTACTGTACTGCAGCGTTTGCTGGCTTTTTCCTAGCTGACAGAGTACTTGGAAATGAAGGATATATTAGGGTAAAGATTAAAGCGAAAACAAAAGCAGCAAATCTGGACAAGGAAAGTATTTGCGAAAGATGAGTGAAATGCCAAAGAGCTGTTCCATGCTCCAGCGACATCAAAGTGGGCGCCGAAATGAGTATCTGACTTGCACCATATCAGTGAAATTTAAAGTATTCGTCCAATTGCAGTCGGCAACAAATGGAATGGAAAGCAAGGTTTCACTGCACCAAACGTGTTTTAGTTTTTTCAATAAATTAATTAATTAAAGAATTACAATCTGTTAACGTAAATAAATTCTTTTTGTATTACGAGAACATATATTAAGTGCTTTACGTTGAGACACAAAAATATTTTACATAACTCAATTATTGTATGCAAGTATATATAACTGTGACAGCTTGGTTATCTCGTTTTGTCACGTATGTGTAATATGCATTCGAAATTGTTGTAAGTCTACAAAAAGGTGTAAAGTGGGACTTTAATATAATACTGTAATACAAATTGTTAACCGTCCATCGCTCTAATAATTAATAGCACCAAACTGAACAATGACCATCATAACACTCTACACAGCAAGCTAGATACCCAATTGTGAATACTCAAAAATCGGCTCTTATTATAACTAAATACAGGCGCCACCAAAAATTCGCAAAATTTAAACTGGATAGTTCCCCGATATTACTGAGTATCAAAACTTGCAAGGAAGATTAAATTCAAGATTAAGTTCTCGCAAATATAGCCATAATATATTACAGGAAATGGCAAGACATACATTTTATGCAATTACAGTGACGTTTATTTGAAAATGTATATGCAAGTGAATAAACCACGTAGGTATATATAAAGACTGTTCCTCGTACCTAAACAATGTATGTTACATTTTATGATATTCACCTGAATAATAATATCAAATACGCGACGATATCACATGGCGTTACAAATCTAGGATTAGCATTTTCTTGATTAAATTACAATGGGCACATTACAAAGTAGCATTGGTCCACAGCTAGCATGCATTTGTAAAACAAATCAATTGTTTGACTCTCAATCTCGTTGGGTTACTGCAGAAATGTAATTAGGACATCCACAAAATAAAACACATAACATTATAAATATGAGGCAATAATTTATTATAAATTTGTATTTTTGAATATTTATAAGTCTATCAAATTATCGTTAATATATTTTGTATTAAATTCAATTTTAAATAATTAATACTGTATGTTTACATGCAGTTTAATTTAATGTTTATTTTTAAATTCTTTCGTAAACCTCTTTGCTTAAACACTGTTAACTTTGATTATCTTTAATTTATTTATAATTTACCTTCCTTAATTTAAAATTGTTTCAATTAGTAGCTTTGTTCATTTAAATTTCTATATTCTTACCCAGATCTGGTATTTTTAATATCATATTTGTTTTCAATTTTCTGGCTTTTTTATCTTCGAGCTCAATTTATTTTCATTGATAAAATGGACTCGCATCTACTGCATGGACTGCCTTGCACCGTCGTCAGCAACGCCTGGTAGTTATGCTACACGCATACCACCAAAATCTTCATATTTCTTAGCCCAAACTTCTTATGATTTATTTATTTTATAAAATACACTTTTTCTGGGCACATACCAGTATTTATTTTTAATATAATTAAATTTTTATACTTTTAGCTCGATTTTAAAGCTGGTGTAATTTTAATTCAAAATTTTACACACACCATCGTTATTGTTATTTTCTTATATTAACCAAAACCTTGGAAATCAAACATCAAAAAATTACAGATCCCTACTTTTCAACTATTGTGACTTTTTAGCTAAACATCTCATATTTTAGGTTAACGTGTTATCAAATTGTGCCTGTCTCTAATTATTATGCCTCATTGTGCAACAATAACTCTTTTATACATCAAATATATAAGAAACAAACTTATGTTTTATCTTTTCTAATAATATTTACTTTTGCAGAGAAAAACTGACTAATATAAGAACTTACTTTAATATTACTATCATTAACCAAATTTGCGTTACATTTGCAATCAACGAAAGGACAATAGCTGGTATCGTTTACAAATTCACATGTAATTGAATTAATAACTATAATTCGTTCGTAATGGACAGTCAAATTTCCTGAAGGAAAATGTCGATTTTATTGTATAACATGGAATTTTTAATGATAAAACCGTACTGCTGGACTAAATATCCTTTTTATTTGTATTATAATTAAGCTGCATGTTAATTATATTTTATTTAAAATGTTTTGCCATTTTAAGACCATACCAATATGACCTTAAACAATAATAATGATAGGACTTTATTGAGCAATAAAAAAATATATAACATAAACTTGTCAAACTTAGTAACTGAGTTTACTAGAATGACACCAAATAGTAGTACAATAATGGATTTAATATTATCAAATTATTATTGTTTGTTGCTTTTTCGAGTTTACAATATTCAGAAATCAGAGACCACCACATAATAGTATTGGAATTACCAATTCGACAATTACAATTGTAAAGTTAAATTAGTTAGGAAAGCTATCGATTACAATAAAGTAGCGCTTGCACTGACAGAACTGAATTGGATGATGAAACAAGTAAGTGGGGGAGGAAATCCCGTGGCAAACCTTTATAATAACATAATAATTAGATTAGATAGTATTTATCCAAAAGAAACCGTTAAGAATTTTACAAATAAAAGCCCTTGGTTTAATATTAAAGTTAAAGAGACACTGCATATGATAATTTTAGGGTATATACAATAATTTTTATTATACCTGTATCAGAATCGCCGTTTAAAGCACGCCTGAGCGTGCGAAGCAGGCGATTAAAGCTCGCCGAGCTTTAAAGGTTTTCAAGGAAACGACTGAATGCAACAACGGACGTGGACGCGACAAAAACGTAAACAATTCTCGTAACTATAGTAGCAATATTATTATGTTCTCGTCGATTTATCACGACAAAAATTATTCTAAATTTTTAGTGCGTAATTTATATCCAGTGTTGCAGGTATAATAAAAAATAGCGTAAAGTATTCGTGTATAACTGGTCTTTAAAACACTTGCTTTATTCGAGCACTCCGGCTACGCGTCGTGCTGGAAAACTCGAGCGTGTTTAAAGACCTTGTTATCCACTCTATACTTTAATATACTATACACATAGCAAAAATGTAGAAAATTGGAATGATTACAAAAATAACAGAAATCTAGCTTTATCTTCAGGATGATAACAACATGTTGTGAAAAACCATAAACAGTAACAATGTGATTAATGAAGTATTTATAAATAATGTTCTTTATAGTGAGAAAGCATTTATGTGTAACAAATTAAATAATTATTTGTTGAAAGCGTAGAGGCTATTAACTATTCATCTTCTATATATATATAAATCATCGCCTTGTGTTAGTAACGCAAATCTCGAGAACGACTTGACCAATTTTGGATGTTTTTATTTTGTTAGTCTTACTCTCGAGGTGGTTTGACAAAAAAAGAAAATTCGGAAAAATCCAAAGGGAAAATCGGAAAATATCGAAAGTGTGTTTTTCTATACACTGTACTACTTTCTATTTGCAGTCATACTTTTATGATTCTGTGCTAATAGTTTGAAGGGTTTTCCCCATCATGTCATAATCCAAAACAACGTTTGCCGGGTCAACAGTTAAAAATAAACCAGGTGAAGGTAAATTCTAATATAATGAATGTAGGTGCGATCATAAATTGTGAACTACTGAAATTTATGAAATTTTGTCAAACTAAATAGTGTAGATGAAATAAACACCAAATTGTCAAAAAGTCGCTTCCATGTAAATAGTTGCCCCTTGCTGCATCTAATTAATACGTCTTTTTCTGCTGGAATAATGCCTCAAAGGTTAAAGATTTCTATAATAATACCAGTAGCAAAAATTGCCTACATTAGGAAAGGTGCAGCATTTAGATCTATCAACACGCGTTCAGCTGTAGAAAAATATTGGGAACTGTTGTATACAGTGCTTTCGCAAAGTAATGGATAAATTCGTTAAAAATTCAAGGAATAACTTTTAGAAAAAACGCAGGAACCCGTCGATTTTTATGGCGTTGAAACTTCATATATAAGTTTTGTGTACTATCTAGATGCGACAGCAAGCTTTTGAAAAAAAATCGCATAACCGGAAGTATGGTGTTTACTCTTGTGATTTTTCAGTTTTTTCGATTTTTTCAAAAAGGGTTCTAGCGATTTTTTTTTAACTTTACATTTTTATTACATTTTTAATTTGCATTGATGTGAGATAGGTGATTTTCAAGCTGAATACCTCTAAAATGGGTTTCTTTTATTTTTTTTCCTATGTTTTTTATTAACTCCTATTTTAAATAGAACACCCGGTATATTATTACATTTTTGAATGCAGCTTAAAATTTTAGAGAAAATTTGGCTCTTGAACTAACGCTCTATTTTGTACCGTTTTTGTACAATTTGTAATTATTGTAAATTTTTGACAAGTGATTAATAAATATTATACACCAAGTGAATTAAACATATGTTTATTCACGAAAGATGTTGAGCTTACGAGCACGTAGTGCGAGTGTGATCATATCTTTGAGTTAATAAATGTTTAATTCACGTGGCGTATATATGTTTTTATTTGCCCATTCATCGTCGATTTGATCTAAATTTTAGTAATTATATATCACACACCACAAAGAGAAAGAATAATTGAATGCAAATATTTGTAGAAATATTAAAGATATATTGTTCTCCATTGCACCTTTTTTAATTCTCTAGTAAGTTAAACTTTTTTAATTCTCTAGCGAATTAAAACACTTTTTTCCACGATCATGTCAAAATTACAACTTTTTGCACAGTTTTTAGTGTTAAAAGTAATGTTTGTAGCACTCTTAATATTAGCACCCGAATTACGTCTTTTTTGCACGTTGCCATTGGTGGCGTGTTTTAATATTATATTAAAACACGCTTTGTCGTAAATTTGAATGTCAACATAACCTAGCATATCGAACACAATGTGACGGAAAAAGTGTTACCGAACTAAGTTTTTATATTTCTGTTACGATCGTAGAAAAAATAGCGTATAATACACGTGTATAAGTGCCATTAAAGCACTAGCGACGTTAAAAGCACTCCGCTTTGCGTCGTGCTCTTAAACTCGTCGCACATGCTTTAAAGACGTACTTATACACTAGTATCATAATATACTATTATTTTACTTGTGAATCATAGACTGTTTATGAAGGTTGTTATGGAGTTAATAATGCCACTGTGAAAACTGAATAAAAATTATAAATCAAAATTTTGGCTAATTATAAGACCACTGTAAAAGGAAGTTGTGTGCGTGTATCACACCAGATTTTCTTACGGAATTAAGAGAACACATTTTTTACTTACGCTAAGTTAATTTTTGAGTATATGTCACATGACCAAAATTGAGAAAACCAATTTTAAAATTGCAAAATACTGAATTGAATTTTAAGAAGTATGATTTTACGTTTTCATCAATGACAGCAATCAATAAAAAACATGTCGGTCGTAGGTACCTATTGGTTACTGTCAGGCAGCCAACGGTGCACAATTTGAACAGTTACCTAATTTATTTGTCTTTGAAGTTACCATTGCAACTAAATTTAGTATTTTGCAATTTTAAAATAGTTTTTCTTAATTTTTGATCATGTGACCTATACTCAAAAATTTACTTAGCGTAAGTAAATAATGCGTTCTTTCAAATTCCGTAATAAAAAAGGGAGTTTCCTTAAAAAAATAGATGACGTCATACCTCATACGCCAATGACCTGTATGTATCTGTTTACTTGAAAAAATATGCAAATAAAAATAAAAATCGACAGGTTTCTGCATTTTTTCCAAAATTTATTCCTTGAATTTTTAACTCATTTATCCACTACGTTACAAAAGCACTGTATAATCAGCTAACGAACTATTTTCATAAAAATAATTTAATTATTATGGCAAATTGGGTTCAGACATCATCATAGTTGCGATACAGGTCTTCAATTAATTATTACTTCTGGGAAAAATGTTTAGATATCGATGAAAGCATATACGTAGCTTTCTTAGATGTTAACTTGTATCTTTTGGAGTAAGGGTTAAAACAATTGCGTGGCTATCGAAATATCTCAAACAGATCGCAAATAACTAAATGGAAAAATAGCACTTCAAGTTATGTAAATAACCCCCATAAAGGTTATTTTTAATGTACAATAATGGTATAGCTAAATAGACCACCAAATGCTCTATTCGTTTATTTGCCGATGACACCTCATTGTTCCGCAGTTATAAAAACCGTATGTTCTTGACAAATGCAATGAATGATCATCTAAATCTGATTGATGAGTTATTCACAGTGAATAAATTAATATTGAACTTGGATAATAGGAAGTTTATGTTCCCGGGCAATAAAAGAAACCGTAAATATTTTCTAAATCAGTACAATATAACTATTGGTAGCAAAATGAAACATACAATTGCATTAATACTTGATTTAGTAATGGCATTTGCGAATTTAATAAGCTACAAAAGTAATAGATGCAAAAACTCTAAATAAGTTCAAGACCGATTGGAAGGTGTATATTCCAAAATAAGGCAATTTTCTTGTTGGATGAACTATTGATAATTGGATTTTTACACTTCTTTTTTGCATGGTTGTAAAATGGTATTAGTAAGTAAGATTTATAATAGTGAATGTGTGTAAAGAATTTATTATTAATTTGTATAAACTAGCTATTAGCTAAATATTATTATTATTATGTTTATGGAAATTGTATGTACCAGGGGTTTTCGAGTCCTACCCTGTTATAGTTAGGACTAGGAATCTGTCTAATTTGTGTTAAAGAACTGATTTAATCTATTGTGTACGAAATGACCCATTGGCTGAAAAGCAATTAAAATCTAATTTAGGAGTTATCCGCTCGGCTGGGCAGCTTTGTAGAGTGGACGCGGTCGGAGACGTCGGCGTCGCGGCGTTTCCTTTTAGCAGGTGGTCACAATGGAAACGGCAGCAATTTCGAACAATTGTTGCTAACTTGCCCGACAAGGGCGTCCGTTCTCGGCGCATTACGCAGCATAAATTGAAAATTTCCCAATTTTGCCGAGGCTAAATAATCAAGCGCTCCGCGGCCGCCATGCTTTACGCCACAAATAAACATAAACCCGCGCGATCATAAACTATAATTTTTGCCTGCAAAAAGCGGACAAATATAAAATTCGAAATAACTCAGCGCTGAATTTATGAGCACATATAACTTCATTTAAAAATCATAAATCTGGGCGCATGCATGCGATTGTCGTTTTTCAACATAAATCCGACCTCATTTTTGCCGGAATGTAAAATCGTGGTTATTAAAAGCCGGCGGCGTCTGCGTGACATTTTGTCGGCACCTGAAGTGGTAATAACTACCTCATACACTGTTTCTGAAAAACTAAACAACGCTGATACGTTTTTTGAACATTTACTGGTTTGGCCATTACGTTTTAGAAAAGAATAAATTCACCGTATACGATAATTATATTTTTATTTGCAAATCCTCCAAATACATTACATCAGTAGTTGTAAATTCAAATTACGTTATATAGAATCGAAACGATAATTTCTGTTATAAATTATAATTTGAGAATATATTTGCCTTAGCGCTAAACCACAGATTAACTTCAATAAGCCTTTCTATATTCGAAGCCAAATTTTAGACCAACTTAAATTGGTATTTTCTTATTTGAAAATTGGTAACTGAATGTACGATGTCATTTTGTATTGCGACAAATCTTCAATACGTAATCAATCTTAAACGTTCGTTCAGGAAGTAATAGTGCATTTTTAAAGTAAACTTGACTTTGATGCATATAACGTTAAATATAAATGTTTTAGTTCTGCCGATATACTGCATGTTAAGTAATAATATACGAGGTAAATTAAGAAACTAATTTATTATTCAAACATGTATAGGTACAAAATTCTCGAAACAACCACAATAAACGCTCATGCAACTGCCGATGAAGTAAAAAAGCGGTACAACTTCGCCAACCGTTTTATACAGTGCTGCCAACTGTCTGCCCCTTCGGAATTTTAGAAGCTTTTACTTGCTTGGTTTCTCAGACAATGATCACTCCCGAATATTTAAATTCTTCTAGGATGTATATGTCCGTGAGCTGTTCCAAGGCCCTTGCTACAATTGCATAGTAGTGGCATCTCTATTATTCTTGTATCCAGACCTGTTTCATTTCCAGTACATATTAGTATATAACAACTTATTATTATTTAGCAAAGAGCAATAGTGGACAATCTGTACGTAAGCGTATTATAAAATATTTTCGATGCAAATATAGCATTAATGAACCACGTATGGTATGTTACAGAATTTTCAACATACAACAACATTTCCTATACAATCTTCTTCTGCTATACAGTATATACATACTTTATCTTTGTAGCACATACGAGTAGGGGTGCTTCTCTTTGTTTTTTAAACGTGATGTTGGTGAAGGTGCAGTACTGTATCGTGTATAATGCCCAACGGAAAGGTAATTCTCTTTCAACATCTTCTTAGTAAATTTTACAGAAAATAGTTGCTCGATAGTTGGTATTTTCAGAGTATTGAAAAAATGGTAATAACTCTAGCATGCACAACTTTTATCTGAAAATGAAAACCCCGAACCATTTAGATGTCAGACATTGAATTAGGTACAATAGATGATACATTTCGCATAGTAGAAAAATTTATCTTGGAGTGTAAATATATGCCCTTTAAGAATCATAAATAATATTAAAACATCTCAAAAGACAGTAACTAAGGTGCGTCCATATTTTGAAAACAATTGAAAATAGTTTAGCGCTTACTTCCCTTCCGGGTTCGCACCGTCATTGAAACAAAGATAAATACAATATAGGAAAGATTTTAATAAGATTCACTTCGAAATGCTTAGAAATTCTCTGAGGTGTGTTTAGACGTACGAGTTCTTTATGATATCCTTAATATATTTTCATCAGTAAGATCTTTTAAGAAACAGCATTTTTGGTGCCATTATTTTATTTCTAATGTTCTGTGCCAATACTTCGGTACGAAATATAAAAGTTTAGTATTTTTGATTTAAAAGTGGCTTCTAATATGAGCATTGCGCATGTACAAATTGAATTTAAACACAATTAATATGTTAAAGTGTGGACGCCGTCATCTTAAGTCACAATCCACGCTTGAACTCCAAAGCGCGGAAATTTGCGATAAGGGCAAAGGTCCAGAGATGCCAGAGTCCGGGAGCAGATAAGTACTGCACATCTCCACCTGGATCCCCAGGAGATGGTGCTGATAGTGGGAAGCCCAGAAGGGTATAAGAAGACGATGCCCGGCCAGTATCGTATGGAAGCTATACTACAAGTTGTTTTACAACACAAATTCAAATAATAAATACTAAGATGCACTACAAAGTTAAAAATAAATAACGAGTGTCCAAATTTGAGGTTGAATTTTGAATTTCGCGGCATTTGCTTTCTGTCAAATATACAGCGCTAATATTTTATAGTTGTCATTTTGACACATTGCATTTAAGTTATTTAAGTTATGGAGGGGTTCACGGTTCAGCAAGGCATATTTGTTGTAAAACCCCATTACAGATATGGGGAAAGTTTTGCAGAAACTGCAAGAAAAGTTCGCTCTATGGACTTACGTGACATGTGGTTTCAACAATATGGTGCCACAAATCACACAGCGCGCGAATCAATAACTTTACTACAATCAAAGTTCAGAGGTAGACGTATCTCTCGATATGGTGACATCAATTGGCCGTCAAGATCTTGCGAATTGACGCCTTTGGATTTTTCCTCTGGGGTTATGTGAAAAGCAAAGTCTATGCAAATAGTCTACAGACAATTACAGACCTAAAAGCCGAAATTACACGCGTAATTGGTGAGATAGACCCCCGTTTATGTTTAAATGTCGTTGAGTATTTGAAAGAAGAATGGTTTCATGTCAGGCGAGCCGAGGAGGGCATTTACCTGATATTATCTTCCATGTTTAATTGTTACGTATATGCTAGAAGTTCTCATTAGAATATCTTATATTTTCAAATTATTTACGCGTTTTATTAACGAATTAAAAACCAACCTCAAATTTGGACACCCTTTATAAATGTTACGATGATATACCTTATTTGCTATTGTAATATTATTTGATTTTTGTGTTAAATGCAAATAGGTTTCATTAATGATTCAACTGGGTTGGGTTTTCTACATTCTATGAAATTATTATATATATTTGTACAATTGTTTCTAATATATTGGCTATAAACATAAATTGTGGTGTTTTTTTTAATGCAATCGCCAATCGCTTTCAATGCTGCTTATTTATCTACTGGAATCATTATAAACGGCATTTTTAAACTAATGGGAACAAACTGTTAAATTTGGCAACCCAACCTCACATTTCTACAAAACAGAATGGCTTTATTTCAACAATTACGTCGGTAATTACGTATTAATGCGTTGCCTAAGTAACCTAAGTAAATAGCCGCCACTTTAACAAAACACTCAAGAGACTTCGACCGAAAATGCACAAAACCAATGCAACTTGGAAAATTCACTGATTTCAATTTTAGGATATACCTTTTCTGGTAGTGTATTGGCTTTTACAATGCAAAATAAGGCTTAAATCGTGCCTGCAGCAAGTTCCGCGACGAATTGGGGCCTTTCTTCGTTGGCCTGCTGTAACAAGCCCAGATTCCGCTCCGAATGCCACCCGTAGCTCGCCTGATTCAAACTTCCTCTAACTCAGATTCTCGCTCCGCACCTAGGGCTCCCCTGCTTTCTACGAAGGTCAATGCATACCTCCAGCTTCCAGGGCGATTTTTTGCAGAAGTGCCACGAATCAAAGGCAACTTTTTCACAGCCTACCAAAGGACACTCAACTAATTTGAAACACACTTTAATTGGAAAATGGGTATTTAGTTACGTTTAAAATAATATTTGCTCCCCACCCCCCCCCCCCCCCATTGTCGTGGTTTACATCGATCTCACATCGCTCTTATGATTTCAAATCCTGCTCTGATTACATTTTATATTCAAATCAAGGTTAACACTATTTTTGAATATAGTTTGACAACAAATTATGTCAAGACCAATGCTATTTTATTACAATTTCAGAATCAAATTAATATATTTATGGAACATTTGTTTAAAATAATATTTAAACTGCTTGAATTATTATTAGTTGCTATTATAATTGTAATGGCCTAAAATGTATTCATTGTAAAATATATAAAATATATGCGTCACGATATGTGTATAAGACAAACATTGTATATAAACCAACATGGTAAAAATAATTATCACATGATTAGATTACAATTCTGGGGCTTTGTTTGTTAACCATTCTAACCCAGGAGGAGGAAGTTGGTGAATATCTTCAATGTGTCCATCATACGCTAATTTCGGACAATCACTAACGAGTTGTTGAATAGTTTGCGATGGGTGACCGTAGCTACACTGCGGAGCGAGTCGAAGAATTCCCATTTGTACAGTGATCTGGGACAATGTTTTTTTTCATATGTAGGTTCAGTTAAGAATTGAAGAATATCTCCATGGATTTCCTGTTATCAAAAAGAGTTACATTAAACGTTAACAGGTAATGACATCTGTAACTCTTTCTGATAAGAGAAAATCCATGGAAATATTCTTCAATTGTTAACTGAACCTGCATGTGAAAAAAACACTGTCCCAGATTTATTTGAATACGACTGTACATTAAGGCAGAGCACCTATCATGTTGGGTGCGGATGCGGTTGAGTGTGCAACACGATAATCCGCTTCAGGCGAAGCCCGATACTTTCAAAGTAGGATCGAGTATCAGCTGCTCCTGAGGAGCATTCAATGTTTCCCAATCGCTTTTCCACTCTTCTTCAACTGAAAAGTTTTGTTGTCGCAGTTTGTTGGCAACTACCCAAAAGGAGTTTCTCGATTTTAATCGGTCAGAGTTTATGAGCATATCTTCATGCATTGGTAGACGGTGCGATGTTGCTTAGCAGAGAAAGTCAAGTAAGATGTGTACTCTTTATAGTGTTTGAAACTAAGCGCATTGCTTGATTTAACAGGATATCCCATCCTTTTGCATGTGAACTGTTTATCCAGACTGGAGCTAAGTACTCCGCTGAAGAATAGAGAAGAGCTAGTGTAGCTGTTCGAAGAGTTTCAGCGTTTGAGCCCCAGGCTGTTCCACCTAATTTCTGGATAAGGTTGGTCCTTCTTAGTAATTTAACACTAAGTTTCTCGATGTGGGGTTTATATAACAGTATTACTCCTAGATATTTTGGTGTATGATCGTGTTTAAGTTCTATTTTCCTAAAGGTGACAGTTGGTTTCTGATTCGCCTGCCTGTTGTTAAGATGGAAAGCACCAACTTCTGTTTTTGAGAAATTTGGAACTAGACCCCATTCAGGGAAATACAAATCCATAACACCTGGATCTCTTGTTAGGATATATTCAGCAGCTTCTAGGTTTTTATTTTGATTTGCAAGGGTGATATCATGGGACTTATTTCAGATAGTAGTCGCCTATGTATAATGCGCGATGTCGGAATTTTGGTAAAGTTTGATTGGGCCATGTCACGTTGGGTGATTTATAGATCTTAGTTGTTGGTGTGTCTGCGATTTTGAGTGGTACAGCTCCAACATTGTTAATGTAATTCTCGTGAACAATAGAGTAACATGTAATATCGTTTCGTATGTACCGGCCAATGCCATATGCTTCATGATGGACTGCAACCACTAATCTGTATCCGGATATTTTCCCCTTCGCATAAGTTCTTCTTCGCTAGATGTATGGATTTCTTGTAGTGCTATCACGTCAATACTTCTTTTTAGAAGAATCTTGCATAAATATTCGCATTTGTAAAGACATACGCCTTCTATATTTAAATGGCAAACTGGGATATATTTTCCGATCTTCTTTGTGAGTAATTCCGGAGTAGGAATGTTTCTTGATTGGTATCGTGTTTGTATAGCCATTAGTAAGTCTAGCAATCGCCAAGAGATCCAAAGACCGTTCGCCGTGCAGAAATGCTGTTCAGTTAGCGTTATCCAGGTAGCAAGTGAACTTTTTATCCGAACGAGAACAGCATTACCCTTCTCCGGCTACTTACAAGCACTTGGGTCGAGCTCCATCAGGGAGCAGCCCTAATCCTTGGAGAGTCTAGCGCCCTAGTAACCTCTAGCCGGACCAGACTGTTTAGTCGAGCTCTTCCAGCCCGAAGCCGCCGCCAGCTCACCCACTTGTCAAGAGACCCACCAGAAGGAGCCCTGCAGAATTCTAAATTCCTTCTAAACTCCTAAGTCTGAATCATCCCTCAGGATCGCCGATACTCGGTACTAGAGAAAGGTACCTCTAAATATCTGTCCCCGAACCACCCCTGCGCCCCGCCGATCTTCAGTAGCCAAGTTCCACAACCTCTTCTGCGATCAACCGGCTCAGGGCTTCGTAATTACACCTGGGTAACTCTCAGGTACTAGCGAAGCCCTCCATAACTAACCTGACCGCGAGTAACAAGAAGGCCTCCAGCACAACCACCACTATAACTAATCAATGGCATAACTACCGTGGGCAGAGATCTTCTCCTACCCATCAGGATTATCCCATGGTACCCCTTGGTAAAATTACAGGTTATTTAAAGAGTTTCTTGAAGGGCACTGCAAATTCGTGGCAATACTTGAGAAAATTTATGACGGGCCGGACTATTTCGCAGATGCATTTCTTCCAGTACGTACGATGACGGCCAGGCCCCAATTTCATGTAATTGGGGCCTGGCCGGATTGCCCCGGAATCATGTTTTCATATACGAAGGTCGGCCGCAGGGGTGTAAACTAACTCCAGGCCACCTAGACACACATTGGTCTGCCTTTTGAGACTAAAATGCACCGAAAAAATAAAGCATATCGTCCCCTCTCGCCTGCGACGCAAAGCTTGCTCGCACATCCGGGACGCCAGTGGAAACAAAGCGTCTAGCATCGCCCAGCAATTGCTGTACTCTTTAAACCGGGAAGGGTTCCGAAGGCCTACCCCGCCCTATAGGTGATTGTCCGCGTCACCCATCAGAACTTTGATGTTGCGTATTCATCCGCCGAAACCGCGGCCCAAGCCGAGATCGCTGACCTGCATACGGTCAACTACTGCCCTACGAATCCACCCTCATTCAGTCAGTCAAGCACTTAGATACCGGGCATCGAAATGTCATGTACCGAGGCACCCGGAGCTTGCGCTAACTATCCGTGGTACTCATGTAAACTCTTTAGCACATATCTGTACGTCTGCTTAACATTTTTGCCGTACCGTGAAATCCTCATTTCGATGTCCACAACCACTGCTGCGCAGCAATACGCGGACGCAAGTTCAGGACATGGTGGTCTCCGGGAGTTCGTGCACAGCGTAACCAGGCCGACACCTGTGACGACGGTCATGGCGCGTCTCACACTAATACTGGATTATAGATATATACATTTTTGATACTTTACGTAATACTTTCCCTGTGGTTAAGTAGGGATTTCTGTAAATTGGGCTCTTTTAGCTAACTGTTTCTACTTCTTCAGTAATAAGGTTGTTAGAAAGGTATCAAGCGAATGCAGCATCCTTTTCTGTATCACTTTTGAGTCAACTACCATTTGTTGTTCTCACAGGTGGTATTAGTCTAAATAACAGACAGCAATTTCATCTAACTTACGTCTGATTTTAATTGTTCAATCAATTCACAAACCGTTTATTTTTATATTGCTATCTAATGAACGTCTCAACTGTCAAAAATACTTTAACAGTTTGTAGCAACGGTTGTAGAAAAAGGGGTGCATGAAACACGTAAAATTCTCCATAAAATAAAATGGCACTTTTAAAACTTCTATAATAAATAACTAATTCTTGAAACAAAAATTCAAAACAATATGGTTTTTCTTGAAATGATTTTGACTTATCTAATTCCCTGAAAAGGGAAATATATGTTTGTTCGTAACACTACAGTTCCACACAGAGGTTTAGAGGCATTTATAATATCTAGCGTATATTACTAAATACATTGTTCATTTGTTTGGATTACCACGTAGCATGAAATTTGACATTTTGCACAGGGGTATACGTACAAATAATATCTTGTCAGCATACATCCACAGTCGATACTTTCAAAAATAGGATTTAATTAATATTCACACTAGAAGAGCACTTTGCAGAAATTCTAAAGCATCCACTAGCTAACAGGACTGTAATATATACATATGTGCTCCTACTTAAAGAGAATGATCATGTAACAGTGTCAATATAACAAACATCTCCGTTGCTACAAACCAACTACATTCAAATTTCACGTACCGTGACAGGGATCAAATGGCATCATGACTAATTGAAGCTCATCCGCATTCGAAATCGGCTGGAGCAGGTATGCCATCCGCTGTACTCTGCACAAAGATAAAGCAGGATCAGCACTCAGGTGAATTAGCGAAGAGGCAGATTAGTTAAGAGAGCAGCGCACCGGAAACGCAGCCAATTCAAGGCCGGTGGGTCGTGAGCCCATTCAACACATCCTACCCTAATTGGCATCGAATGACTGAAAGGACGCTGCTGATGTATATCAAGGAGTTTCTTCATTCCTTTGCTGGAGATATCTAATTAGCTAATGAATTCAGTTTTTCGAAACTGAAAAGGATGTGAAGCGACCGCGCCCGCCCAGCTGACGAGGGACGAAAAATCGGAACTCGAAAACTGATCGGCACGCAGATCGAGGTCAGCATGTAAAATCAATTTCCAAATAATCAGATAAGCGGGATGAATGTAGGCACATAAATATGTAGGCGGATTTTGGGATAACAGTAATTTCCCTAAAACATCCATTCGATTCCCGTGTGTTTATATATTGAATTGTATTGCCTTTGTGCGGAGGTCTGTGCAGCTTATCTGGCCTATCTGTAATGAGATCTGTGCAGTGGCAGCCCTGTCAACGACCACAACTGCTGTAATGCTAAAACTGGAATTGTGGGTGGTCAATATGGAATATCTGCCAAACAAACGGCTCGCCATTGTAGTTTTCAGATGTTTGTTTAAAACGTCAAGTGAATGTCACAAAAAGGTGAAGTGGGTACGAAGTCTCTGTTTTGAGGGTAGTTTTTATACCGCATATATTTATGTCATATAATACATTCCTTTATTGAGAAACGAAAAAGCTATACAATTTTGCACCAGCACAATAAATAGGAATATGTTCGTTTTCTAAAGTAAATGTTTGCCAGTAGTTAATCTAGATTATTCAAAACTTCATAGCTCATTTTCTTCAGTTTGATCGGAGAGACAATCTTCAGATATGATATGACTGATATGACTGTGGATTTGTGGATTGCGCACCATTGTAAATTCAAAAACATATAAAATAAAACGTGAATACTATAGTGTTGCCCAAAATATTTTTTTAAATTTCATTTAAAAAAGTAGGCTTTTTAAAATTAATTTCAGGGTGTGAAGTGTCATTTTTTTCACTCAGTAAAAAAAGTGACACGCTTTTAATTTAGGAATGTACGATTTTAGAAACAGATTATTTATTCATTTATTCATTCTTAGTTTTATTTTGACGTGGGCAAATTACAGATTACAATAAATAAAGACGTTTCTTTAGTTACCATAACTGACCAACGCACTTGACTAAAATGAAGGCAAATAAAATTCTATACAAAATAGGCTTGGATTTGAATATTTAATGAAATTTAAAAAAATCTTATCGACAACTCGTGTTAGAGTGCTTATTTTCCACGCGTGTGGATTATTAAACCCCCCACACTTGTGAAAAAAAGTTGCACTTCTAACACTTGTGGTCTAAATAACTATGTTCGACTACCATTTCCTAAAGGAAGCTATTATTTAACAATTTCCATATGTCATAAGCATGTGGTCATTGCAAACTATGCAATAAAAATTGTATTGCACACGTCTGTCACTTTATTGCAAAACTGTCAAAACTTATTATTAAATGTGGTGAGCTATCAATTTAAAACAATGAAAGCATACCTAACATGATTCTTCAATTTGAAAAGACGTTGACGTTTTGTAATTTCTTTTAGCAGTAGTCGAAAAAATTATGTATACAACTCGTATCTAAAGCTTCTTTTTGCACTTGTGGGATTTAAAGAATTCGTCTTCGGCTCATTCCTGAAACTTTCTCACGCGTGCAAAAAAGTGGCACTTTAGCTAATCGTTGTATAAATAACTATTATCTACAACTTATTACGTCACTAATTTAAACAATTTCCGTTAGGCAATGAAGTTCATTACTCCACTAGTGGTGTAATGAACTTCCATTACACCAGTAGGGGTGCAATAGCTTCATTACCTAACTGAAATAGTGTCAAATGAATGACATAATGACATTTGCCTACTAAAATATTTTTGAAAATGACAGATCTACATTTTCCTTAATTTTGAGCAGTTGTAGATAAAATTTTATACAATAGGTACATGTGTCACAATGCATCATTAAATTAATTGTTTGCTTACATAACTCGTGCACGCAATCGTTTGTAACTTACACAGACGTATATTAATGATGCACTTATCCCACTTGTATATGTAAATAGCTATTACGACGCAACGTCTAACTAATTTCAATAGACTAGAAAATCTATTGAAAATTCTATATCTGTAGAAACAAAATCAGATGACATTTAAAGAAAAGCAACAAAGCACCAGCGAGACCCTTGAAAATCGACTATTTTTTATGTCAAATTACCGTCAACCAGTAACTTTGTCGAAGGAAAGTTCCAAAGCACATTTAAATGTCGAAAGAAAAAGCAAAAACTTTGAAAATATAGTCAATGGTGATAAAAATACCAGTGACATTTTGATTAAAGCCGACAAATGAACGGATATTTTCTGGACACTAGAAAATATCCGTCCGCGTTTGCCTCTCTATCAATCATATATTCATTACCACTCACATCAAACTTGAACTTCGCGATGCATAGGCGTTGATCATGTTGTTTTACGTGGCCAAATATTCATAAAACGTAATGAATATAGTTATTTTTGTATTAAGTGCGTGAAATGAGTGTTTTTTGCTGCGTATGAGAATGACACTTTTAGCCGATACTGTTAGGTCGAGGCAAAAAAGTAATTCGAATGCGCCAAAGAACACTAATTTCACCCACGAAATGCAAACAATATTTGTCTACTATCTCCAAACAAGAATGTCAATATTGTTAGGCGTCCTAGTGCGCCTAATTTTATTGCAGCCACGTTTTGTTTAAAGTATGACACTTTTCTTGAATTTAAGACTTTGACAGACAGAACATAAGCAAAATTACGGTAGTCATTAATTTAACCTTTCAGTGTTTGAATAATATTCAAATCACAATAATTGTTTGAATAACTGCAAAACATTTAAAACATCTAGCTACTGTGAAAAAATGTGAAATCTGATGTTATTGCTGTTTTTTGCTGCATTTTTGTGTTTTTCTGGAATATTTATGTGTTGGACAATCAAGTTGTATTTTATATAGAGGGTGAGGCACATAAAGTGTTACAGAGCAATAGCACTCAAACTATTGATCACATCCAAAAATGTTTCAGACAAAAGTTTCAGTGTTCGAGAAGGCCGTCATAGTGGACCACCCTATTTTTTTATCGGTGGAGGCGCTGAAACTACGTCAAGGTCAACTCCACTTTTTTAAATGGAACCATGTATTTTTTTTTCGATGACATTATTACCGATTTGAAGACAAATTCAGCGACCTGAAACACAAGGTCATTCTAGTCACGCAAAGTATGAAAATAGTCGAAAAATCGAAAAATGCAACAGCGCAACAAACACGAGTCAACACGACGGTGCACCACCCCATTATGCTCTGTGTTTAAGACAATTAGATTTTTGGCGAAAAGTGGATAGGACAAGGCGGTCCTGTAGCTTGGCCACCTCGATCGCCAGATCTAACATCAGAAGATTACTTTTTATGGGGTTTTGTCAAAGATCGCGTAATGGCGGTAGCAGCTACCACGCCTGACGACATGAAAGACAGAATACGACGAGCATGTACCGAAATTACACCACAAATGTTAGCTGAAGTTAGACGGTCTTTTCATCAGCGAATTAACAAGTGCTTACAAGTCGAGGGTCATCACTTCGAGCATCTTCTGTAGGTAGAACCAAACCAAGGTTAGTGGATCCTTTGAAAGTGATTATTCCGATATTTTTCGTTTTTTTGACTATCTTCATACTTTGCTAACTAGAATGACCTTGTGTTGCAGGTAGCTAAATTTGTCTTAAAATCGGTAATAATGTCATCGAAAAAAAAATACATAGTTCCATTTAAAAATCTGGAGTTGACCTTGACGTAGCTTCAGCGCCTCCACCGATAAAAAAAATAGGGTGGTCCAGTATGACGGCCTTCTCGAACACTGAAACTTTTGTCTGAAACATTTTTGGATACGATCAGATCAATAGTTTGAGTGCTATTGCTCTGTAACACTTTATGTGCCTCACTCTGTATATACGTTTTAAGCAACCTATATTACAGAAGAAATTATAAAGTTGCTATAGTATCAGAACTTTAGAACAGGTTAAATTAGACATTTACTTAGTTGTAAATATTTGAAGAATGCAAATCGGGAAAATAAATATTTGGCAATTAATTATATCTGCATATACAGGGTGTCTAAATTGGCGAACAAGCTATATTTGTTGTAAAATTCTGAGTCGAGAATCCTTTATCTAATAGACTTAGCTGTCCGTCCGTCCGGGACGCTGTAGACTTGTCTGTCAGTCGGTCCGGGACGCTGTTTCAGCAGCCAAACCGTAAGAGATAGAGGATAAAGTTATGAAAGTTATATGTTTGGAATGGTCATGTCAGCTCAGGAACCGAATTTCAGTCACGTGACACTTCCAGTTTTCGAGAAATCACAAAAAAGACCAAATAGAACGCGTATTAAATAAAAATGTTTCAGCAACCAAACGGAGCTGCGACCCTCTGCGCCTTAAAACGTCGATCGGTTAGGCAACCACTTTGACACCTTCCAGGTATGGGTACAGTTTTTATTTAATACGCGTTCTATTTGAAAAACGGTCTTTTTTGTTTTTTTAAATGAGACATTTGTTTCACTGATTACTTGTCTTAATACTAATATGTTGAATTAGTCTTTATGAGCTCTCACGAGTAGTAAATAAAAAACATTTTTATTCCGGTAAAGCACCTGTCCTATTCTAAATACTGTAACATTCCATAGCAATTAGCTACAGAATAGGTTTATTACTTTAATTTGCCCCTGATTTGTATGCAACTCCTTCATCTTGAAAGTCATAGTAAGGTTAAATTTCAAAGGTCTATCTTCCAATTTTGGCAACTGGTTGGTAGAAACTGTTCAAAATTATAAAAAGGACTTCCTGAAATTTTGGATTTCCATTTGTCTTGCCTTGGCCATAAAAGTGAAGGGTTGTTCTCGCTTGAGGCTCTGGAAAGTATTAAGGATTCTGCATTAATCTTGAAACGAATTAGGTGGTTTACTATAAACCATTGGTTAAAAATCATCTATAATTGAATATATTTCGAAATCATATAGTTTTGGTTGAATTTTGCACACCCACACGGTGTAAAGTTCGTTGTTTCAGATGCAGTTTCAATTTTAGTGGTGCCTAACAGTTTTGCTTTGAGTAATTCAGTTCTTACCGTGTGAATTTCTGTTTAGCTTTTCAGGTATATGTTTTTCTTCTGCAAAAAGTAAAAAACGCAAAGCCGTTAGATAGCTACGTAAACACTTGGCATGGAGTATTTCTTGCTGTTTACCAGAGGAATTCGTTTAACCCGCTTCCATCTGGGCTGTTCCTGTAAATAGATAGATCAGGTCCGCACTGCAATCGCTAAAGAATACACTGTCCGCTACCGATAAAAAATTTTTGGTGGCCAAGAACTTGGTGTGGTATGATTCTCATCTATGCTGTAAGTAGACACAAACGAGAGCCCCTGCCAACATTGCAGTGGTCCCATAGATGGTAACCATCAGTTTACTGATTTATTGAGGTTTCACTTAAATATTTGTTTTGCCTTATTGTGAAATCACTTCTAACCACTTTGTTTTATCACTTCACTCGTGTAAAATTAAATTAAATAATCCGTATTCATCTTAACGTTAAACTGTACCTTCATTTTGTTATAAGTTCTGTACTCGACTTATAATAGCCACTTTTATGCATACAGTTAATAGTTTTTAACAAAACTGTTCTTGTATGCTGGCAGGTAATAATTGAAGCCAATAGTCGATTATTCTATTATTTCAAATTTTGAACTTACGTTATTAGTTATACGTTTTGATGCCTGTTTGGTAATATCAAAACTGCAGGTGGTGCCATTATGTTTTCTGTTCTTAATATTGTAGCGACACCTTCTTTTTTGAAGAAATTTCGTATTTTATTGGACGAGAGTTGAAAGTAGAGAGGGTCAAATCTTCTTCTGGATCCCAGATATTCATATTATCATTCTTTTCGTGTCCAACATCCGTATCTTCTCCCCCAAGGTATTGTCTTTGAGTTCCTTAAAATAGTCCTTCCCGATAAATGGGATAAACGTGGATGTCATTTTATGAAACCCAGGGGCGTCTTAAAGGCAAGTGCAAGGGGTGCACAGCATCTAGGCGGCAGAGGTTAGGGGGCGGCAACTAGACCTTGGTTACATATACGATATTTTCAAATTAGAAATTTAGAGTTTCCCAAAGTTAAAATCAAAAATTTCCAACCACGAGACTTCTCTTGACCACGGAATTCATATAACCTTTGCACAGAAGTTGAAAAACGGTTTAAATCAGGTCAACTAGATTTTTAATTTGCAATAAAATGAGGAGGTGCAAGCTCCTTATCGATACTTCGGCACAGTATTGGGATGTAGTGGTTTTTGACACCCGCTCCTTAAGACACATTAATTTAGTCTTCGTAATCTGTTAGAACGGTCCTTTCAGTACTGGGACAGAAAATGTCTATAATGTGGTAGTTCATATTCAGTGGTGATAGTGAATAGAAATTTGTATTCCAATCTTTCAATAATAAAAAAGAAAACATTCAGTACCCAGTTTCGAACCCGTAACTTTAAGCTCAGCAGTCCAACTATGTACCATTACCCCACCATGCTCCATAGTTACCCGTCCACTTAACGGTTATTATTGTATCATGGATACAAATTGAAAAACACATATATACAAAGAACAACTATCGACGTCGCCTAAAAGCTTTTCGGTTCTTTGCATTAATATTTCACACAAAGTTGCGCAGGAACTATCTTGAAAGGTTCTGTCATTCATAAGATAGTGTGTTTACCTCTATCTGGCGGGATGCCACTAAGCTGCATCTTCCGATGTTCCTTCAATGCCAATGCAGTTGCTGTCTTCACAAAGGTTATGCAGCTTCATGAAACGGTAAAGCGGTAAACCGGTAAAAATTCCAAATTAGTAAAGATTACAGTACTTTTTAAACTTCTATTAAGTGAATTGCAAAACATGACCCAGAAACGTGTTGTCATCTCTTCTCAAATATTTTCTTCCCAAAGAAGTTAAGAATATAATTTCGAGTGAAATTCATAAAGCAAAGTACTTTCAAATTTATTTTAGTTGTACTTCAAATACTGTTTACAAAAAACAAATGATTCAAATTGTAGAATATATCAAGATTACATAAAATAGAATTTGTTCATTTAGAGAAGAGTTTCTCGATTTCATTGAATCAAAAGAAAATAAACGGAGTACTAGTTTAAAGACTGTTGAACAAATTGCAGACTGACAATCTCGACATTCAAAATTCTATAGCTCAGTGATATGACAATGGCGCCAATACGGTAACCAAAAATAAAAGAGTTCAAGTCGGAATTATCGAAGTGAATAAATTTCATGCTGCAAGCGTATCATTAAAAAATTATAAAATTTTTTGGTACTGTTTAAAATGTATTTGTACTTTTTTGTTTTCTTTTGAAAGGCTCTAAAAATTTATAAAAACTTCTACAACTTAAGTACAATAAAGAAACAGTCCGGAGCAAAAAACCTTATGGAGAGGTTTTGACATGCACTCTTTGGGTCACACGCTCGTTAAGACACATTCAGTTTTTGTAATCTGTTGAAATGGCAATGGAAATGTGGTATGGTATTTACCATATTATGTTATATACATGATCACGCTAAAGAGAAGTTATAAAGGAACAGGGAACTAATTATTGCGAAGCCTAGATGGAGATAATCGGTTTAAAATCGAGTTGGCGATTTATCATTACCATTAGTGAAGAGTGCAGATGAAGCAGAGAACGCCTATAACGTGGAATGTCACATTTAAATGTGACAATGGATAAAAATTGTTATCTAAATCTTTCAATAACTTAAAAAAAAGTACATCTGGGACTGAGTTTCAAGCTCTCGACTTGATGCTCAGCGGCCCAGCTCTGTAACATTACACCATTCTGTCGGCGTAGTTATGCTACCAGTTCATGGCTATTACTGATAACCCGAATACAAATCGACAAACACATACACAGAAAAAACAACCACTCTCGCCCAAAAGCTTTTCAGTTCTTAACTGGAGCAGAAATCATCCTGATAGGTTATGTCACTATCAAGATACAATGTTTCCCTCCATCCGGCAGGACATACTTCGCATTTATTCATTTTCCGAGTTTCCTTTCACGCCAAAGCGATTGCTTTCTTCATCAAAGTTATGCAGTTTCGTGAGACTTTACTCATGTAAATTTGGGTTGGTCGGAATTGCTTAATCGGTTGCGACAAAAATTCTAAATTTGTAAAAATGGTCGAGGTCGAAAGCATTACTTCGGCCGGTTATGCTGAAGTAATTTTCATTTTATCAGCAGGTTGGTGGTATGGACTCATATCTTAGGCGAAATAGACAAAATGAATATTATCCTACGGAAAAGGAGTATTAGTGTTTTGTTTCCTAGCAACATAATTGAAAGTTCAATAAATACAATAAGAAAAATAGGGGGCGGCGCATAGACTTTGACCTCACCCCCCCCCCCCCGGCCTGCAGGTAAGCCAAAGACGCCCCTGGCGAAAGCCTTATACGAATCTCGATTAGACAGTTTTTTACTTCCTTTTACACTAGAGGAAGTATTGGATTCATTCGAAATTGAGTTTTCACTAGATCTTAACGTTTTAGAGTCTCACATATTTTTGTTCATTGGTCTGTCTGTATGTCTGTGTGTGTGTGTCTGTCTGTCTGTGAACAGAATATCTCAAAAACGAAAAGAGGTATGACGTTGAAACTGCATATATAAGTTTTGTGTACTACGTAGATGCGACCGCAAGCGTTTGAAGAAAATCGTATAACCGAAAGTAGGTGTTTACTCTTCTGATTTTTCAATTTTTCCGATTTTTTTTAAACGGCTCCAACGATTTCTTTCAAACTTTACATTTTTATTACATATATAATGTGTATTGATGGGAGATACGTGATTTTCCAGTTGAATACCTCCATAATGGGTTTCTTTTATTTTCTTCCTATTTTTTTATTCCTATTTTAAATAGAACACCCAGTATATTATTACATTTTTGAATTTAGCTTAAAATTTTACAGAAAATTTATCTCTTGAACTAACACTCCATTTTGTACAGTTTCCGTAGAATTTAAAATTTTTGAAATTTTTGACAAATGCTAAAAATTAAAAATCAAATATTTGGCTAATTATAAGATCACTGTAAAAGGAAGTTGTGTGAGTGTATCACACCAGATTTTTTGCTGTAATAAAACGATGTTTCACGTTTTAGAAAATCTTTTTCTAATGACTTGAAAAGTGTAGGTTTTGCACATATAATGCTAAAAAAATTAGTTTTATATACTGAAAGTGAAAAATGTATATGGAATCTAATTACCCACATCGCAATAAATAACGTTTCAGGTTATGAACTGAAATACCTTCACATACCTGCTTACTATTTTCGCAAATTCAAGTGATATTGTTTATAACACGTTTGTTGCTACGAAGAACTCTTCTAACAACAATAACACTTACTACTATTAATCTTCTGCAATTTACAGTTCTTGATGTTTATAATGTATCCAAAATTAAAATCTAGATGAAAGATCTCTACTGGTGCATAACTAAATAACTGAAACTAACACTACCCCTTTTTATAAAGTCAGTTTATAAAATAACTAGATTTTATAACTTAAATAATTATTAGCGATTTATTTAAGAAACCTCCATTGGAAGCATTCAATGGTTGGAATTTGTGCATTTATTATTTCTAGCATTTGTAGCATATATATGTACACGGCGCTACTGTGCTCGTTGAAAATTGTCTCAAACAGTACTGCCTCAATATGAACATCGATGCATATTTCCAGGACAAAATACTTCAGATTGAAAACAAACGTTACGATACATGCGAATAGATGATGTTCAATACAGTTTATATCCTTGCAATTAATGTAAGTTGATTTAGTTGTAAGTATTTCGCATATCAAGAAAATATTATTATTGTGTTAAATTACATGTATTATAATTTTCAGTAAATAGCACGTCAGCACCCATACGGCAAGAGTCGCATTAAAAATTATATTAAATTTTATGCTGAAGTTTGATATTCGCGTCCCGAAATACCTCGATTTGCCATATTCTTTGCGAGATGATGTCAAATGCAGTCGGGGCATTTTTCATCTTCGATTATATTGGTTTGTACGGCATCGCCATACAATTCAATCGAATGTTGCAGAAAAGCGAAATAATACTCGAACCCGATATAGAAGCAGCTCCGCGTCTTCAAAAAACATTCAAATTTGTTCCGGATGGCGGCGTTCAATGATGGCTGCCCCTCTGCTGCGATCGCCCGCGGCGTTTTGCATGTCTTTTGCGGGCGAACGTCGTTTTATTACCCGCTTTTTCCCGCGGCGTCTTGCTATAATAATTGTCCTTTCTTTCTAAGCACAATTCCACTCTAGACTCGTTATCATACCGAATTCCGCTGCGCGCTATGTCAAAAAATTATAGATGCCGTCCTTATTCTAATGAATTACTCGCGGTAGAGGATTAAAAATTCGCTTCAGTCTGTGGTTTTCTAACGGGAAATGTAAATACAGAATGTGTCACTCGTTTCTATAAGTAGGAAATTGGTTTTGGTTTTGGAAAGAAAAAATCATAATTTATTTAAAAAGTACAACTTGTACTTTTACCAGTTCCTGAAAGATCATGAAAAACTGCAGCTTCTCATTATGGCTCATTTCTCATTTATAACTCGTTTTTATCATTTTCTTAAAATACTAAAAACAACGTGCCACTTTTGAGAGCTACCTAAACTTGATTTAACTACACGATATAACTAGAAGCTTTCGTCTTCGCCTTCCTAACACCAACCTTTATTTACAAAGTGTAAGTAAGTTTTGGTCTCTCTGTTACGGCGATATAGCACACTTTGTTCTATTTGTGAGTTAGTTAATTAATTTTGTATAAAGTAAAACATATATCTTAGTATCCTACGAAAATAAACCTCTTCTAATAATGAGAATTGGAATATTCTAGAATTAAGATTTTATTATGATTTGTTTTCAAACCTCCGATAAGCTGAGAAGTTACTAGAATAATTACTCTACTTGGCAACTTTCCAAATAAGGATGTGTATACTACATTACTGTGTATCTTATACCGTTAATTTATTCTGTGACAAAGCATGAATCAAAATTACAAAATATATGAAGACTTAATGACAATGACAAAATGTTTGGAATTCTAGAATTTAACCCGGCGGTGGTACGGTGGGGTATAATATTCCCCTATGCATTTCAAAGTAACATATCGGAGCCTCCTCGAGTAAAACCTTCGCGAGAGTCTACTTAGAATTGATTATTTCGCTAAGTAAATACGTAACACAGTTAGTAATAGTGAGGTCATTGAGGTTATCAAATTAATTAGAATAGATGTGTATAAGCTATACTCCCCATACCCCACCGTATTCTTCCTTCGTTTTATGATTTTTGATTACTTTGTTAGCCTTCAGGTTAAGTTTGCTTCATAATTTTTACAGATTATTATTTTTAGCATGCCACATTAACGGTTGCCATAAATATCAAAAGTCATTTATTAAAATTGTGGTTCTTGCAGGCAGGATATATGTTTAAAACATCCTGTGATTGCATGTGATTCTAGTTTCAAGGAAAATATCTTTTTATGCTTCCTCAATTTTTGTTACTGAATTATAATTGATGTTCATTACGTATTTTAAATAAATGTTTTGTTATACATCTTCTAAATAAATTTTCAGTTTATATTTATTCCTTATTTTTTTTGTAAAAGAGTAATATTGCTTATTTTTATGTTTCAATAAAGATCAAAACCAATTATAATACTATTATTTAAAAAGTATTCAAAGAAGCCGCGTAGCGCAGTTGGTAGAAATTTAGGCTTGCATTAAGCAAGTCCTCGGTTCGAATCCCATGGTGGGCAAAATTTTTCCGCAGCCTTGGCGATCTCTACCGGGTCCGGTGAGACCATTCACAGTTGAACACCAAATATACTGTGCTCTACTCAGAACCACAGATCTAAGAGATAAAGTAACAGGGTCCACATATGACCAAGGCACACATCACCAAGCCACACATCTAACACAATGGTTGCTATTCAAGCTCAAACGGAGCGCTCCAACTTTGTAACCCAAGACCGCGGCAAGTTGAGCACTACACCTCCAGATGGTAGCGTACAAAGCACCAGCCTCTACACCCCTAACAAGAGGTAAACGATAATACATACATAATACGTACATTAAAAAGTATTCAATTACTTCAAATCAGTCTTCAGCTGCTGTAAAATGTAAATGTGTGAATTCTTATTTTAATAACATCTCGTTCCGCACCCTTACCCCACCGTACCACCGGTGTCACAAAAATCCACCGTACCTCCGAAAGATTAAAAGACAGCTGTAATTATTACTTTTAGATTTATTTTATTTTCAAGTTAAAAGGCCCTCAAGGGTGTTTAAATACAAATCCAATTGTTAGCAAAGATCAAGTTCTGAAATCAATATAAAGAATTATATTAGGTTAGATTTTAAGATAATTACTCTTAAAGTTGAAAATAGTAATTTACTACTACTTCATTTATTACAATTAGGTGAACTCTAGTTAAATGAAGCAAACATGTATGTATCATACGGAATATGGAGTTCGACATTATTTAGCACAAATAGTGCACAATTTGGACCCCTAATTTAATTAAATGCCTTTTTTTATATCTGTATGAGTTTTGTGTACATTGTAAGATAATCAGCTGAGGGCTTTGCTAATGACGTCTACTGCCATGGACCTTCTGCAGCCTCAGCTTTGAGCCGTCTGGGGGCTATTCTTTCCACCTCCTGCAACCGCATCCTTGAGCCCGTTTGGGCGCTATTTGGTTCACCTCCTTCAAAAGCGTGAGGCTCTCAGATAAGTATTGCAACCTACTGATTTATGTTAATGATATTTGCACCGCAATCACGGTAAAGAAACCGTAGCTGCATTTAATAAGTAATTGTACATTTTACTGGTGTATTTGTATCGTACTAATCACTGCTATGATTGCACTAATTTGGGGTGCATCTTTCGAGTAAGTAACGCTTAATCGCAATTTATAATATTTCTATATTGATTATAGTAATTTTATTATTAAACTGTTTTATCTATATTCGTGGGAAAAGGGTTACTTTTCTCATTAAGTTGAGTTAGGAAATGAAGTTCAAAAAGTAAATATATTAAGAAAATGTTCTTAAAGCCTTTTTTATTATCTTTCTTTCCAAAATATATAAAATCTTGTATGTGATGCGTTTGAAAGGTTGCTTCCTTACTTGTGTGCTTATAGATATCGGCTTTGCCTCGTCCTGCAATGTATACGAGTACGGAAATGAGGTATTTTTCCCACTTGTAACATAAATATTTAGTTATTATCTATTTTCGTGAGGAAATCTTACTTTTATCATCAATTTTAGTTAGAAAATGAAGTTCCTTCCGCACTACTGGGAAAAGTAAATATTCTAGATAATAAAATGTTTTTAATTCTTCGTTCGAAAATAGATAAAATCGTGCATGTCACACGTGGGAAACGCATACTTTCTCACTTGTAACGTGACTAGCTATTCCCCATCTACTTTTAGCACTAAGCTAGATTTCCACAATCCTTGGCGTTTTAGGAAAGTTATCTCACGATAGCATTTGGTCATATTAAAAAATTGAAGAAAAAATAAAATATAGAAGACAAATTGATCGTATTGTTTTTTCCTGCTTTTAATCTTTTCTTTTCTTTAGTTTTATGAGTTTGTGTACCCTTTTTTCAGGATTTTTACAACGCAGACAACTACTCAACTTTAAGCTTCCATATTTAACATTTCAAAATAAAAAGCTTAATTTTTTACATATGGTTTGCGGAGCCTCAATTTTAAGCAAATATTTATCAAGCCATTCGTTTTGAGTTTTTATGGTGCCAACCAAACTGAATAAATTCAATAAATTTTTTCTCTAAATTTGCCAACAGAAAAAAACTAGGAAGTTTTTTTAGCTGCGTAAATCTGAATTTTTGATTGGTAACTAATCTGTGAACAAATTTTAAAAAAATTCAAAACGTTACTGTTAGTCTTGCCTAGAGTAAGTTTTATCCGGGAAATTGCCCATTTTTCTAATTCTATCATTGTTTTTGGATTTAATATATTTAGAGGCTACAATTATTCACATGACAGTCATTTAATCAACAGTAATATTCCAAGTGCATTAAAATCGCCGATAAAATTTTGGCATTTTCTGTCAATAGTAAATTTGCCGAGCAACAAAAATGGCGAGTGCGCCGCACTTTTGCATTTTGCATGATAATCTAATGGTTGCTCCGATGACCTGTATCATTAGATTTTGAACTGGCGTTGGCTCGCGTAGTAGGATTAAGCGAGGCGGGCTGAAGATAAACTCAAGTGTCTCCAGAAGAAAATATAAACAAAAGAACTGTTGAAGAACCAAATTAACATTATTTCGCTGTTAGTAATCTTTAGAATGCAGAGCGTAAGAATTTAGATACTAGTCTCTGTAAGATGTATGCGTTAGCTTTGTGGTGTTCAATAGATAACACATTGCATGCAAAGGGCATTGTTCGTATCTACAAAGCATTAAAACCACAACTGTAAAATAAAATAAATCCTTTTTCATATCTAATAGTTAGAGAGTATCTCCAAACAAAGAAAGTATGTTAGAAATCACACTGCTTTGTACAAAACCCAAGCAAAATGACCGTAAAATCACAAATTATATAAAATATTTTAGAAATATAGGCTTAATAACAAAATATTAATGTGCAAATAAAACAGGGGGTCATCAATATTTATAATTAATAAGTAATATTAGATAACTATTTAGAATTCTTAAAAACCAGGAAGTCTTATCCAGACTAGTGTCAGTACACTCTAATAGTATATTATGTTATTAGAAGCGAAAGTTATACTTTATGTGGCATGGCTGGAGCCACGTAAAGATACTTTTGCTCCGAATAACATACAGTATTTTTTCTTCAAAGGTTTATAACAAATTATTTAGAACGTTGTGAACAAAATCCTGAAAAACTGCTTTATCTACTCCTACAGTAGAATTGCCATGGATTATGATTCATAATTCACTGTTTGCGGCCAATCATAAAATTCTATTTTCATAATTCAATAGTTTGCAAGTTGCAACCAATCAGAAAATTCTATTTTCATTATTCAGTAGGTTGTAGCCAATCACAAAATGCATTCTTATTATTAAATGACTTTTGAAGTTAACAGCTGTCACAAATGTCATAATTCGGAAATATGAACACAAAACTCCTATTGCATAGGAGTAGATAAAATTTCGTATTACATTCGCGTCTATGGCCATTATTCACTCAGATGGCTTGCGCCACCCGCCTTCGGCTTGTGGCTCAAATGTCATCTTCGTGAATAATGGCTTTCATAATCGCTCATATAATAATATACTATTATCTCGTCAGCGGAGATAAAGTGTTTAGATGCCATGGCAATGAAGTGACAGTTCAGCATCATCAATCAAGCAGTATAATGTCACATTTTCCTGACGTTTGAAGAAAAATAGAATAATAACAAAATTTAAACTGATCAGATACGATCAATGATGATTCCTACATCAAAGAAGTTAAAGGTCTTGGTTAAAAATGTCAAATTAATAAGCAGTGGTCGTTCATTTCTACATACATGTGTACATAATATTTAGTCTATTTTATTTTTCGCTGTCCTTCATACTACTGGAGAAGTGCAGAGGAGGTAATGGGTCGCATTTGACTTGCATTACGTTCTTCCACATCCAAACACACAACACAACTTAAAGCTAACTTAGCTAGTGAGTTGAAATCCATCGTTGCGCCTAGAAAAAATTCGGCCACGACTGGATTTGAACCGAAGTTCACTTTGCTACTAAACCAGACGCTTACCCTTACTTAAAGACTCAGATAGTTACAGTATATTTATAACAATTGAAATAGCGATAAATTTAGCAAGTGAAACAACACATTGTAAATATTTTGACAAAAAAATCAGTTTTCTTCTCCTTGAGAATAATATGGAATATTCAAACAAAAAAAAATACAGGCGTTAGCCTGTTATATTTTAGAATTTGTGGCCAACCCCTGTATATTTCTAATTTGCGAACATTGTGTGGCAGCAAAAATAATCGATTATCACATTTTGCTAAATTAGCCAGACCGTAAGGTATATTATAAGTTAAGATTAGATCTTGTACTCAATGTCAATGTCGTTATATCTTCAAGAGAGAAGCTCACCTTTCAAATTCAAAGAAACAGTTTTAATAGTGAAATATTTAGCTTTACATTTCAATGGGAATTTTTTTTTATGAATTGAACATATATTTTTTATTTGAGATATCCCACCTTATAAAGCGTATTGTTGATTTCAATGTATTGAGATGGTTTTAATCCTACAACTTGGCTCTGTTTGCAGTGCAAAATATTTAACCAAGTCAAAAAAGCACAAAGTTAAGATATTTTATGAAATTGCAATTTAAACAACAATAAAAGTGTTAACTGCATTGGTAATGAGATGAGAGAAGTAGTAATAAAACGGACAAAGGCACGCATAAGCAAAGCATATTTCAGAGAGTTTGAGTAAAGTAATATAGTTAAATAAAATAGGTTTGTGCATATTTAACACCAGGCCAAACAAAATTAGTTCACACAAAAGGTTTGTTATGTGCAGACTAAATGAGCGTAATTATTCATAAAAGTACAGGGCAGTAAATGGCAAGCAATCTGAAAGGTAAATGAGATCGTAATAAAGGATAATAGAAAATTGCAAAGAGCAATCCCGAAATTAGGCAACGAAAAAGAAAGATAGCGAGCAACGTGTGTAAATTTGAACTCAGTTTCTAGTGCATTAATAAGAGAAGGTGAAAAAGTAGAGCAGTGATTTTAAAACAGTTGTGTGCGTAACGGAAGGAACAATGAAAGTTATAAACAAAGGAATTTTTTTTTAGATTTAAGAAAATGTTAATCTAAGATTTATGTAATCAAACTTTACTCCATTTGTGTATTTTGCTATCAAAACTAATTTCTAATTAACAAAAATTATTGCGGTAACATAGCAACGCGATGCATTTTTGTAAAATAAAAGAAAAGAAGAATTAGAAATATAAATTAAGACAGTTTTGGGCAAAATTGTACTCCCTTAAAATTAATGTTTTTACGAGAATAAAAGTGTTGCATTTGATTATACGCATCATTACCCAGCTGTGGAAGTGTTTGTGACATTTTCCGTCACAATAAAATTAAAAATTTTCCAATCTCATCTGCTACTGAAGATCGGCAGCCGACAACTGAAATTTGAGAACTTCGAATCCGGCACAATTAAACAGCTGAAGCCAAAGGTCTGCACGGCACTATATCAGCGGGGTCTGCAGGAGCATCCTGAGTGAGAGCTGCAGCCAGGGGAGCGTTTCCAGCAGAAAAAAAATCAAAGGCTTCACCCTCCGATCATCTTCGTGCCAAGTGTGGAAATCTTTACGAGCGTCATCAAATTTTGTGCGAAATTGGCGGATTTCCAATGAGCAGAAACAAGTGAATGGATGGCGTCCTATCTACGTCATTCATGTAACAATGAAGTAGAGGTTTTCCTGCCAAGCAATAATTGAATCAAATTACCTGACGATTCCTTGTTAACTTCACGATTTTCTTTTAAACATTCAATAATTGCTGTTGCACTGGCGAGGTTTTTGTGTCATCTGACAGATTGTAAATGTAATCTACCAGAACCGCGTGTATATGAGCTGCTCAAAGACGAATAACCTAAAATGAACTACTAATTTGGGAATATAGTGAAATTTTGAACCCAACCTGAGATAAGCAATTTTGTGTTTGCCAAGAGTTAGCTTAAATAATATTGTAGTCCAATAAAATAGTAAGAAAGGGGCATTCAACCATTCTATTTTGAACATCAGCTAATACATTTCATTTTAACTAGCCTTAAATTACTGACAGGCGAAATATATTTATATAATTTAACTTATTAATTTTGTACCAAAATAATAGCAAACAAGACAAAGGAGGTCATTGCAGTATATATCATTAAAATAATTCAGAATTATGTTTTTCATATGATCGATAAATGTATAGTACATATATCCAAAATCAGCATCTATCTAACCATCAATGACGAAGTTAGACATATTAGTTTTAAAACCATTAGAAGGGAACTTTAAAATATATGAGGCTGTAAGTTGCAGAGTCCTGTGTTATTCTAATTTTATTATACGAGGAGGTTGACTACCGCAACTATCACAAAGTTAACAACTCATTCGACTATGAAATGATGAAGATTTAAACCGGAAAAATACTTTTTTCGCCGCTTCCACCCGCTGTTTACTTCCTGCGCGAGCGAATCGACTTATTTTGCATGTCGGAACCGAGTAAAAAAATTTACATTTCAAACACTTTATGTCTTATATTATAAAACCGATGTAATGCATACTGATGCTCGTCTGCATCCGATAATATCGTCGTAACACAATGTCAGGAGGATACTTTGTAAGCAAATTTCTGTTTATGTTTGAAGTAAATTGCGAAACTTCAGAACAACAGCTAGGAATAGTTAAGCTAACTCGAGATCAAGAACTCCGTGACCGAATTCGCGGCAATTGTCTCGCGTATAGGTGTCTCGCCGCTGCAACAAAGTGGAACAACCCTTTTAATAAAATCGCGGAAGAGACTAAAACAAGGGAGCTGGCATAAAATCGCGAATCGCGTTCTGCAATCATCAATTCTGTTCCTGATTTATGACTCCAGCTCGGGGTATAATAAATCTAGGATACTTTCTCATATCTCGCAAGAAGTGGTGGCTCTGGTAGCGGGGAATTTGTTATTACGTCACGGGCTTGACATCCAACCAATCGCCGACAACTGCTGGCAATCTGTCTCGAACGCGGACTTGCATGAAAATACATTAATTCCTTCCCATTCCAAAGGAAATAATTTCAGAAATACATGGAAAAGTGCGCCCGATAAAAACTGGCAACGCTTTAACCATGACTATGTTGATGCGCAATAGTGTAACATCAGAGTTGATTCAAGCAAATTAAAACCTTGTTCAATTGATTGGGAATAAAAAATCTAATAGGCCGTCAAACAAAAAATTACGCTTTCAATTTAAGTTATTGTACGTTATCGGTTCACGTTTCTTTGCAAAGTTTCCTTGCAAAGAATTTGAGTTATTAACTTTTTAACGTGACTACGTCAGCAAACAAATTGAATTAAATAGAAAATATCTTTGCATCATTTATATTACGGCCCCAATACAGCTTTGACCTCTTGTGAATCCAAGAAACGTTTAAATGCTGTTTGTGCTAAACAACACCTTCCTTGGCCGCTAGTACAAATAATTTAAATGCGAGAGAAGTTTCTTCAGCGAAAGAAGAGAGCAGTGAACATTGCAGAAAACATTGCTGATTGCAGACAGAAAATAAATGAAGATGCCAATGAAGGTGTCACGTGTATTTTACAAGACGTTTTGTTCCATATAACCTTTTTATCAAATTTTCAAGAAGAAAAATTACGGTAGAATGCATGCCAAATGCAAATAAATACTGACTGAGACTTTCACATAAAATAAGGCAATTGTCGGTGCCGGAAAATTCACCGCCAACAATTCACCGTCAACAATTCACCGCCAACAGTTCACCGAAACACAATTCACCGCCACGACAATTCATCGCGGCAGCAGTTCACCGCTAGTATAATTCACCGCGACAACAACTTAATTTATTTCTGAAGAATTTAAAAATTATTCTCTTTAGCATAGAATTTCGGCTTAGACCGCGTAGTATTTGTATATGAACACCCAGCATTTTCTGGCTTAATGTGCCTTGCACCTTGTGAAGTCGAGCAAAAACCCGCGCGATGGCCATGCTCTCTGGTGGCTCGTGTTGTTTGAGTATCTTGAGAACGAGGATACTTAGGCAGATTTGGCCGTTTTGCTGTTTGTGCATCCATATTCACTAACGTTTCGCAAGACCTTGCAGCTTGCATCATCAGAGTGAAAGTCGCACTAAGAACCGAAGGTCGGTGTGGAGCTATTTATAGTCCTCTGTGCCAGGCGCGCGGAGTGGCGTAACGCTGGTTGGTCATCCGAGTGCAACGTAATCCGTGGGTCGTGGCCGTATGACGCACAGTGGTTGTAATGCTTTAGATCGTGTATCACAGGGGTCCACGTTTTACTAAGTTTAAAGTCATCTTCCCTGTTGATATTATTTGGATGTTTTTCTATTTCTATGGCTTCACGTATCACTCGCGGGAAGTAATGAGGTATTCTGGCAAGTACTCTGGCATGCTCAAATTCTAAAGTGTGCCCATTTGTAAATGTATGCTCAGCTACGGCTGATTTTGTGATGCGTTTGTGTTTGCAATCGCCTTTATGTTCTTGGAGTCTTAGATCAACGGAACGACCAGTCTGTCCAATGTAACTCGAGCCGCAAGAACAAGGAATGCGATATACCCCAGCGGTTTTTAAACTTGGAATCTTGTCTTTTACCGATCTGAAGCCGTCTCCCAAAGTTTCCTTGCTCGTGAACACAGTTTTGATGTTGCATCGTTGCAGGACACGTCCTATCTTATCAGTTGAGCCTTTCACGTAAGGTAGAAATGCTAAGCCTTCCAGAGGTGGAGATTCTTCTTTAGCCTTCTTTGTCATAGTCTTGTCTAGTGCTTTTCGTATGGCGGTAGTTGTATATCCATTCCTTTGTAGAGAGTCAAACAGATGTAGCTTTTCTCTCTCTAGATTTTCTTCGTCTGAGATACGAACGGCTCTTGTCGCCAGAGTCTGGAGAACTGTTGCTTTTTGCATTGGATGATGGTGTGAGTCAGCATTTAGATATCTGTCCGTGTGTGTTTTCTTTCTATAGACTGCATGTCCTAAACTGCCATCTGATTTACGTTTCACCAGGACGTCTAGAAACGGAATACTGCAATTTTCCTCTACTTCCATTGTGAATTGTATGTTGGGATGTACAGAATTCAGGTGTTTTAGAAACAGATTCAATGTCTGGCGTCCATGTGACCAGATGACAAAGGTATCATCTACATATCTCAACCAGCAAGTCGGTTTTAGCTGCGCTTGTTCAAGAGCCTTGGTTTCAAAAGCTTCCATGTAGATGTTAGCGATAACAGGTGATAATGGTGAACCCATGGCCGCTCCTTCGACTTGCTCGTATATTTTATTGTTCCAACTGAAGTAAGTGTTTTTCAGGCAAATTTCGACAAGTTCAACTTGGTCTGTAGGCAAGAGATCTTTGAGCATTACTAGCACCTCATCAACCGGCACTTTCGTGAAGAGTGATACTACGTCGAAACTGACTAAGAGATCATCTTCGTTTAACTTTATGTTCTTAAGTTTCTGGACAAAATCTGCTGAATCCTTGACAAAGGAGTCTGTTTTACCAGTTAGAGGCTGTAGTATACTGGTTAAATGTCTTACCAAAGCATGTGTAGGAGAATTGATCGCGCTGACAATTGGTCTCAACGGCACGCCCTCCTTATGTATCTTAGGTAGGCTAAACCGCAACCCCACTACCTCT
Source organism: Agriotes lineatus (assembly GCA_940337035.1). Taxonomy (NCBI): domain Eukaryota; kingdom Metazoa; phylum Arthropoda; class Insecta; order Coleoptera; family Elateridae; genus Agriotes; species Agriotes lineatus. Next base: position 124,175,543 of record OW679197.1, on the reverse strand, counting down.
CTCAAAACAAAGATAACCTCTGCCATAAAATGCTCCGATAGTATCGATCCCACTTTAAAGCACCGATTGATTCCTAGAAATGCAATAACTCCTCGCATGTATGGCCTACCTAAGATACATAAGGAGGGCGTGCCGTTGAGACCAATTGTCAGCGCGATCAATTCTCCTACACATGCTTTGGCGAGACATTTAACCAGTATACTACAGCCTCTAACTGGTAAAACAGACTCCTTTGTCAAGGATTCAGCAGATTTTGTCCAGAAACTTAAGAACATAAAGTTAAACGAAGATTATCTCTTAGTCAGTTTCGACGTAGTATCACTCTTCACGAAAGTGCCGGTTGATGAGGTGCTAGTAATGCTCAAAGATCTCTTGCTTACAGACTAAGTTGAACTTGTCGAAATTTGCCTGAAAAACACTTACTTCAGTTGAAACAATAAAATATACGAGCAAGTCGAAGGAGCGGCCATGGGTCCACCACTATCATCTGTTATCGCTAACATCTACATGGAAGCTTTTGAAACCAAGGCTCTTGAACAAGCGCAGCTAAAACCGACTTGCTGGTTGAGATATGTAGATGATACCTTTGTCATCTGGTTACATGGACGCCAGACATTGAATCTGTTTCTAAAACACCTGAATTCTGTACATCCCAACATACAATTCACAATGGAAGTAGAGGAAAATTGCAGTATTCCGTTTCTAGACGTCCTGGTGAAACGTAAATCAGATGGCAGTTTAGGACATGCAGTCTATAGAAAGAAAACACACACGGACAGATATCTAAATGCTGACTCACACCATCATCCAATGCAAAAAGCAACAGTTCTCCAGACTCTGGCGACAAGAGCCGTTCGTATCTTAGACGAAGAAAATCTAGAGAGAGAAAAGCTACATCTGTTTGACTCTTTACAAAGGAATGGATACACAACTACCGCCATACGAAAAGCACTAGATAAGACTATGACAAAGAAGGCTAAAGAAGAATCTCCACCTCTGGAAGGCTTAGCATTTCTACCTTACGTTAAAGGCTCAACTGATAAGATAGGACGTGTCCTGCAACGATGCAACATCAAAACTGTGTTCACGAGCAAGGAAACTTTGGGAAACGGCTTCAGATCGGTAAAAGACAAGATTCCAAGTTTAAAAACCGCTGGCGTATATCGCATTCCTTGTTCTTGCGGCTCGAGTTACATTGGACAGACTGGTCGTTCCGTTGATCTAAGACTCCAAGAACATAAAGGCGATTGCAAACACAAACGCATCACAAAATCAGCCGTAGCTGAGCATACATTTACAAATGGGCACACTTTAGAATTTGAGCATGCCAGAGTACTTGCCAGAATACCTCATTACTTCCCGCGAGTGATACGTGAAGCCATAGAAATAGAAAAACATCCAAATAATATCAACAGGGAAGATGGCTTTAAACTTAGTAAAACGTGGACCTCTGTGATACACGATCTAAAGCATTACAACCACTGTGCGTCATACGGCCACGCCCCACGGATTACGTTGCACTCGGATGACCAACCAGCGTTACGCCACTCCGCGCGCCTGGCACAGAGGACTATAAATAGCTCCACACCGACCTTCGGTTCTTAGTGCGACTTTCACTCTGATGCAAGCTGCAAGGTCTTGCGAAACGTTAGTGAATATGGATGCACAAACAGCAAAACGGCCAAATCTGCCTAAGTATCCTCGTTCTCAAGATACTCAAACAACACGAGCCACCAGAGAGCATGGCCATCGCGCGGGTTTTTGCTCGACTTCACAAGGTGCAAGGCACATTAAGCCAGAAAATGCTGGGTGTTCATATACAAATACTACGCGGTCTAAGCCGAAATTCTATGCTAAAGAGAATAATTCGAGTAACCGCGAAAGCCTCAAACAGTACATAAGAATTTAAAAATTTAGAAACATACCAAAACTTTAGTTGAACTTGTTTCATTTAATTATATAAAATAAAAATTAAAACATTTTATTAAAAAACTTTAATAAAAACCAGCAAATAATACAATTTAGAACATGATCATAAAATTAAATAGGCTTTCAATAGCTGTACTTAATAAGTACTAACTATAGCATCACTGCTTATGACAATTACTGGAAGTTATTTTTACAAACTACTTAATCCATTTTCAAGGAATCGAGGACATCAAGTTTAATTAAAAAAAATAATTCGGTTTTGTGGCGGTGAGTAATGGCGGTGAATTATTGCGGCGGTTAATTTTTGTTGCGGTGAATTGTGGTGGCGGTGAATTGCATTCCGGTGAACTGTTGGCGGTGAATTGCTGACGGTGAATTGTTGGCGGTGAATTTTCCTAGACCCGGCAATTGTAATGCTTTAATCGTAATAAAAATTAAATATTTACAGTCATTCTATATTTTTCCTCAAAATTTTAATTTGATCTTTTCAACAACATAAGTTAACATTTATATAGAAATTAATATTGAGTAGATATAATGTAATAATAGTGCAAGTGGGAGCGCTAGCGACGAATTTTGCAACGTTCCGCACAGGTTACATACTATTTTTCCTACGACAAATTTGCATTTAGCAAGGAATTTAGTTTGCCAATTTGACACTTGTCAAAAGAAATTGACATTTGTTAGTTTTAACCAACCAGGGGTTAAACAATAATAGTGTGGTTTAGTGCCCACAGCAATTCTGGTTGCATAACTAAGACACGAACATGAGATTCAAAGAGGTCCAAAATTGATACTTTGTTTATTGCAATATTAAAATAATTATTATACACTAATAAATACACAAGATATGATTAGCAGTAATTATAGTTTGATTAACAGAGGTTAGCATTGGATGAAGCAGTATTGAGAGGGTTACGTTTAACTTAAATTTCATAAAATATGCTCGTTATAGAAAGTACTTTTAATTTATGTGGACTGACAGAGTTAACATTATAAAGTCAAGACAATATTGTCAATTTGCTTTGATGCAGAGATATTTGAGGCGTTACCGAAAGTTATTTGCAGCGTTAGTGTTAAAAATGACGAGGTCAACAATCGCTAACGCAGCTTAAAGGTAAAAAGCAGTGAAAGGAAGCATAGAACGCAAAGAGCATGACAATGCAACCTACATTAGAAGGAAAACAATAGTGTAGTGCTAATAAAACTCGTGAATAATAGTGCTATTTAGAACTAAAGTTATAAAGTGCTACGAATTGGCACTGCCAGAAAACAGTTTAGTTTCGAAGTAAAAACTGTACAAAATTAACTTCCAAAACAATTTAGTTGCTAAGATTCGTGATGTTCGATTATTTTGTGGTTGTTAACCCAAGCCAAAAAAGAAATAGCTCTGTGTAAGATTGGCTCCCAGAAATTGTATTTTTTTCAATATAAAAGTTTCTTTGTGTGAGTCCAAAATCTGTTTCCATTAATCACCAGTCCGCAGAGTGCCCGTGTATAGAACTTCATCGTGTTATAATTCCCCAGTAAAGAGGAAGTTGACCTACAAGGTTTTTCCAAGTGGGTCCGACATCGAGGCCAGTTTTCTACCATGTTCGGGTTAGCAACCGGCTGGATTTTGTATGTTACGTGTAGAGAAGACCTTCCTTTAGCCCTATCTACAGGAAGCAGTAGCAGAAAGTTTTCAGAAGATTAATTGGAGCCATGGCGTCCTTCGATTTTATGAATCAGCAACGAAGCTTCTTGTTCAAGGTAAATTTCAACAGGAAAGCAGTTGTGAGAGTCATGAGCTTTGGGTAGCATCAAGAATCGATATTTTACGAGATCCAAAGAAAGTTTTCCAGCTCCAGGAGGCTTGTAGGCGATTTTTATTGCGATAAGGTCCCTTGATTTTGCTGTTGGCGTCAGATTTGGATACCAAAGCAGGAAGTGAAACCATAGCCAGATAACGCGTCCCTTTGCTGTTACGTCACGAAAACAAAACAGGTTAGCTATACTTCGGCATTATTAATTACATTGCATATTTTCCTGACGCGAAATTGGTTGCTTGTTGGAGAACGCAGGAAGGTCGGGTATTTGCCATATTCGTGCAAAAATTATTCTTAACAGCAATTGTTGTACTGAGTGTTAAAACCTAAACCTTCGATAAGAGTTTTTCTAATGTTTAGCCAGAGCATTTATTTTTAAATTTGATTGCCAATAAATAAAATAGAAAAGCAATAAACCGTTTATTTTGCTAGTAAATAATACACAGCATAAATTTTTAATAAGCCCTGAGATTGACAACAGTTTGAATTCTTTATTAAAACCACTTGTATTTATGTAAATTATTTTATTTATTTTGTCCTACAACGGAGTGTAATATATGCATGTTGCTACAGTCGAAGTTTATAACCATTATTTGCTTCTTTAGCGTTGTGGGTAACTGCGGCTTTAGACGGTTCACCTCAAGCGTTAATTCTTTCTATTTAGAAAATATATATAAATATTGTTAGACTTGGTGCCCGTAGTAAATTTAGACTTTATCCCAGAACTTATCACAATATGGGTATATGTATATTCCTTACTGGCTACGAGAATCTCCCAGTCACGTGCAGAAATTCTGTCGCATATATTTATTGGCACCCAACGCGGGGCCTCCAAACACCTTAAGGGCCTTTCTCATCATGTAATGTATTAATTTTTTTCTACTACTAATAGATATTATGTTATTTAAAGCTACTTTATTTATTAAATTATTTGACCTTTTTAATAAATTTTATAGCCCAGGAAGCTGGATTGCCGGTAAAAATGTTTTCCATGGTGGACGAATATTTGCCCCCTCTCTCTATTTTGAGGGGTGGGGGTAACTTTGGAATTTTAAATTAGATGTTGTACTTTTGTTTAGAAAATTCGAATCTATGTAAAAAACTACGTTTGTGTACATTTTTTTTTTATTTGCTCTTGACTGAATCCGCTTTTCCTGCTTACTAGTGGCGACTGAAATGTTACAGCGGGTACAAAATTCATTTGGAAAAAGAGTGAAAAAGTGTTTGGAAGATGAAGGGGTAATTTTTAACTAATTTATCCACTACTTTACGAAAGCACTGTATAATATGTGTACGTTACTGATTTTCTGGGTAATTTGGGCAATTTAGTTATAAAAATTAATTTACCAAAATAATTTATTTTCGACGTTGAAAAAGCTATATTTGTGTATTTAAAACAAGTGAGTGAATATTAATACCAAGAAAGTTATGAAAACAAAAGAACAATCAAAGATCACACTTGAAGCTCTCTTTAAAGGCGTTTTAATAATAATGTTAAAATAATTTTACTCTAGCTAAATTAATAAGTCATCTATATCGAAAAAAGAAACAATCTAAAATTTTACCGAAACTGTATCTTGTATCCCAAGCTGCCCACTCATATCTTGAACTTGAATACTTTAGTGTTAAAGTATAAATAGCTTTTACGTAGGGAAAATATACTTCATCCGTATTTTCCATATCTGAGAAAATGGTGTAAATTAAATCTGTTAGTTTTAAGGCAGTCATGCCTTGGATGTCGAAGCAAATGGCATTGGCTTTTAGATGTTACAAATTTGCAACTGTTTGGTTATTAAATTCTGATAAGTTGGTAGTAAACAGTTTTAAAATAAGAAATGTATGTAAAATAATTGGCGTATTGGCTTATCAGCTTACTAAACACGCGCATGTACTTACAAAAATTTTATTTTTTATTTTTGTGGGATTATATTTATTATATAATAAAGCACAATATCATGAATTTGATATAATAATACACACCTATTGAATCAAAAACTCTTAAATGTAAGTATGTAACTGATAATTTAGCTCCTTAAGATGCCCTAATGTAAATCTCGTTTTTGCATTTATTAATTCTCGGAAAACAACTAATTACGTTAGTTACCTCTGAAATTTCTCTAACTTGCTGATACCTTTAAATATGAATTATGTTTAGCAACATATCCGTCATTAACATTAAGAATTCATGACTAAATTTAGAATAAGCGTGAGTCACAAGTTTGATAACGAAGTTCAGCAGTGAGCTGTCGTTAGAAGATAAACTTGTGAATAACACATTTTAATAAAATGTTGCTTTAATGATATAGAAATGGCACTTCATCCACAGGCGAGATATAGGAACACACACATATATAGCAGCGAATACAACTAACTTTCAGTTGAGGAAAAATCGTTCAAGATGAAGGGACTCCGGTTTTTTCTAGTTTCCTTTCTGGTGGCTTACTGTTCAGCACTTTCTTTCGCATCGTCCATATCACTCCCAAAAATGCCTTCCTTATCATTTACATATAACATTTCTTCCATATCATGGCTACCTTCAATGCCATCTCTACCTTCAATGCCGTCGCTTCGTTCACTGAGGTCTTCACTACCTTCAATGTCATCTTTACCTTCACTGCCGTCGCTAAGTTCACTGACGTCGTCACTACCTTCAATGCCGTCGTTACCTTCAATTCCAGATATCCCCCAATTTTCTGACTTTGATTTTGAGGCAGTCAAAAGAAGAGCTCAACAATTTTATAAAACTCTCCCACAATTTATTTTGGACGATGCTGACGCCTTAGTGGTAAGGTTTTTTTTTAAATATATTTATTATGATACAAATAATTTTATTTATTATTGATAGTTTTAAAATACGGTACAATTGTAAAAACTCAAATTTTTGGTTATATTTGTGCTAGATACTAATATTTTTGAGTTCATATGCTTAATAGCCTTCATTTGCAGCTAAGGTTCCTCAGACTAAAAGATGTTATAATTTTTGCAAAGATTTTTAAAAAGACATTTATAATAGTGTTATCGATAAAACTAAATATTAGTAAAATAAAAAAGTCATCCAACATTTCTATAACTTAATCAATATGTAATTATGTAATACATGTGCTTTGAACAGCCCGAGTTGATACAAAAACACGGCTATCCTTGTGAAACCCACAAGGTGATTACCCCCGACGGCTACATTGTAACGTTACATCGTATTCCCCATGGACGAAATGGTACCTCCACAAACAGGCCAGTGGCGTACGTCCAGCACGGTCTATTGGCATCCTCAGCAGATTGGCTTATATCTGGCCCAGGGAAAGCTTTAGGTATGTTTTTAAATTAACAAGGCATTGTTTTAACCAAATTACAGTAAGAGTTATTGATTCATCGGTATTACTCAAATTGTTCAAAACAGTATATTGCAGTATCAACAATAACGTTTGTTTTACTAACCAAATACCTTTTTTTAAATGCACTTACTTAGCCTTTAGAAGCTAACTATGCTTATTATATTTTTTTTAATAAAATTGTTAAATGTTTTTCAGCTGCGCCTTTATATGGCTGTATGTAAATCACGTGGAATTTATTTATTTTCAATTTAGAGAACCAGTGCCAACCAAGAGCATATCGTTTTTGGTTCATATACTGGTCTATTCTTAATCAGTAATTATATGCAAGGCCAACGGTTAAACCAGGAAATAAAACAAAAAAAAAACATTGAAATGTATTTAATAACATTTAAAGTAGAGTAAAAGTTAGTATCGTGTTTTTCTTATAATTTTTTACTAGTGCAGCTATTTAAATCAAATTTGCTACACGATACACTTAGATAAGATCCCTTAAAATGTGCTATTATCAAGCTCTATAATTAACCAGTGGCGGAGATATGGGTAATCAATGCCATAAATTTAATTTAAAAAAATAGTAATTTATGTTTACAATGGGTTCGGAAGTAAAAATAGCACAGCCAAATTTTCTCTTCAGATACTGAATTTAATCAGCAAATCATGTGATGTGACGTTTCGTTAGTATAATTAACTAACTTCTTCAGACGAAATAATTAACATGCTAAGACAGAATTACATCTGAAAATGAAGGAAATAGGTTAGAATAATTAAAACACAATGTAAGCTGAAAATCTCTTATCAATTCATTGTAGTTGAAAATTGTTTGGGGAGGAATTAACACTAGTCCCCCTCATAGTTTTTAAATAAAACATGTAGATGATCAAGGATTAATAAAATTTCAATTAATTTTCTTGACTTTTATCAAATTGCATCTGAAGGCTGCCAACTGGAAAAATTCTCATTAGTTAAAATGTTTAATAGTTAAAAGGTATTTCAACAACGAAAACTCAAGGTGAATATTAAAAATATTTATCTTCATCGGTGTTGTTATAGACTCTTAACCAAACTAATTTTAGTATCGTTATGAGCTTCATTACCGCACTCAGTGCGGTAATGGATATTACCGCACTCTTTTTGTATCAAGAAATACATTGAACCAGAATTTATTGATGAAGATAAAATATTGAACAATACACGTTTGCTTATGGCACTTAACGAGACTCGTTTGATTGCCGCAAAACTCGGCTCACCGCCTCGTTTTTGGCAATCAAACTCGTTTCGTTAAGATGCTCATAATCAAACTTGTATCGTTAATATCTATAATTTGATTTGATTAAATAATAAAATAGCCGTCTGTAACGCATAATGGACTTTTGCCTAAGATTTATGGTTTTCCCAAATTACATAAACAAGATTACCTCCTACGACCTATTGTTGCTTCTTATATGAGCCGGTTACATGATTTGTCAAAATATTTATCAAATATACTAATTAATATTACTAAAAAAAATCAATTCAGTGTAAAAGATTCCTGGACTTTGTTGATACAATTTCAGTTACAAAAGAACATGTTTTATTCTCATTGGATGTCATATCGCTTTATACAAATATACCTATAACTTTAGCAATCGATACAATAGATCAATATTGGAATCAAATAAAAAAATACAGATATTCCTCAAAATGATTTTATTGAAGCTGTACAACATATCTTACAATCTACATATTTTTCTTTTAATAATCACACTTACAAACAAAAATTTGGTGTAGCTATGGGACAACCTCTATCTAGTACTATCGCTGATTTAGTCTTACAAAAGATTGAATCTGACATTTTTAATAACTTAAATAATATCTGTTTTTATAAGCGTTATGTCGATGATATAATTATTTGTACTAATACAAATAATATAGACAATATTTTCAAAATTTTTAAAAATTACCATCCTAGATTACAATTTACAATAGAAAAAGAAAATTTTAATAGAACTATAAATTTCCTTGATTTAACTTTAAGAACAGAAAACGATAAAAGTGAGACCAATTGGTTCAAAAAAGAAATTAAAACTGATAGATACTTAAATTATAATTCACAAACTTCTTTAAAATATAAAATTAGTGTAATAAATAGTTTAACTGATCGTGCAATATTACTTTCATCCAACAAATATCACAAAGAAAACATTAATAAAATAAAAGACATTTTATTAAAAAACAATTACCCTATTGAATTTATAAACTCGAACATTAAAAAAGAATAAGTAAAATTAAATATAAAAACACCATAAATAATAGTTCATCTGTTGATTTATACCCTATTTTTTAAGGCAAGAATTTAATAATTACCAATATACTGAAAATTCAAATTACATATCTATTCCTTACATACCAAAACTATCACAAAACTTAAATAACATTTGAAAAAACTATAACTACAATGTATCTATTAAAAATTATAAAACTATAGGAAATAAATTTTTTAATAACCTTAAAGCAAAAACTCATACTCCTTCTTAATCAAATATTGTATACCAAATCAATTGTAACAATTGTGATGCCAATTACATTGGTCAAACTAAACAGAACCTTTAAAAAATGATTTCTCAACATAGAACGTTTATAACACAAAGTTTTCAACCCCGAACAAAGCTAATACTGCATTATCTGACCATGCTTTAGAAAATTATCACAATTTGAATTTTATCTCACCTACAGTTTTGCAAAGAAAAAACGACTTACATAAACGTTTAGTTTATGAAATGATTGAAATTTTAAAAAATCTAAATCTATTAATTACAAAACTGACATTGAAAAATTTTATTTACTATAACCTACTCTAATACAACTTTTACAATCATTAAAACATTTTTATTATTTAATCAAATCAAATTAATATTTCTAATATTCACCTTGAGTTTTAGTTGTTGAAATATCTTCTAACTATTAAACATTTTAAATTTTTCCAGTTGGCAGCCCTTAGATTCAATTTGATAAAATTCAAGCTGTTTTAGCCATATATTTTTATTACTTTCCTCGTCTAAAAGACGAAGGAAGTATTGTAATCGCGAAAAAATCACCTTCCGAGATTTCTGCAGATCTTCACGTGTTAGAGTACCTAAATGACGCAAAACAGGTTTTCTCAATTCTGTCTGTCTGTCTGTCTCTCTGTCTGTCTTTCTGTCTGTCTGCTTGTTGACAGTATAGCTCAAAAAGTATTTGTCGGAGGAAGACGATATTTTGCCGACATATTATATATCTACCTCGCATGAAACCGGTACAATTTCATACAAATATATACAGGGTGAGCACCTTATAAAAATAAATTTTTTAATATATTTGCATTAAGTGGGAAATATATTAAAGTAGTAATTTGCACATAGATCAGGCCTTACACTTGACAAAAATAGAACCCAACAAATACAAGCTAAGGTCGCAAAAAAATAAAAAAGTTTCCACAATAACACCCTTCGCTTAAAAACAGCCGCGCGTCGCACACATATAAGCGAGTTTGCATAGCACAGTTAAATCTAGCTGACTATCGACGATTGTATCCGCAGATGATGTAGTTCGAATCCCTCCCCGATTTTTTTATTTGATAATTAAGTTAATTTGCACAAGCAAGTGTTAAGATATTGTTAGCTCTATTTTCCTTTGATTTTTAGGCCGCGTGCCGCATAAATGCGTAAATCCCAAAGCTTGAAATAGACGGGAAACGCATATTTGGGCGAGGCATCGACGGATACCGTAGAAACTATTGCACATAAATATATACCTCCTGGGTATGATATGTTTAAAAATGAATAAAGAAATTTTTAGTCAAATTATTATCTGCATTGGTTTATTGATGTAAAAATTATAATTAATTTTCTTAAGACATGCCCGGCGTAAAGGTTAAGCCAACTGAAACCCGACGCTACGAACAGGACTCCATAGAACAGTAAGAAATTGGTCGGTGAATTTGTTCGCAGTCACAAGCGCATCGGTTCAAATCCCTCCGGTAACCGATTTTTTTAATATGAAAATGTATTTAATTTAATAGAAATGTGAAGATATTTTTTACTCCTAACTTAATTTCATTTTTAAAATTATGTAGTGTCACAATGTCGACGAGGGAAGTAGTGGGTAAAGCCTTTTACAGATTTTTTACTTCTATATCGCTAGTTGAGGCTGGGAACGGGCGAAAACATTACGGCGTCGACATAGTCTCACGCGTCTCATGCGCATGCCTGAAAATTCGAAGCCGCCTTTAGAACCAAATTTTAAACTTGACCATGAGGTTTTCTTCCCCACCTCGTTGGGCGACGTTTGGGCACATCTCATCAAATGTGTAGAAGAGTTTGTTGTCTGTCTCATTTACGCTGTGATCTCACCCACTCATAAGCACTAGCAATATAGTAGTATTAAATATATAATTTTAGCAAATTAATTTGTGAAGTTTTCTTAATCCTTGATCATCTACATGTTTTATTTAAAAACTATGGGGAGGAGTGTTAATTCCTCCCCAAACAATTTTCAACTACAATGAATTGGTAAGAGATTTTCAGTTTACATTGTGTTTTAATTATTCTAACCTATTTCCCTCATTTCTAGATGTAATTCTGTATTAACATGTTTATTATTTCGTCTGAAGAAGTTAGTTAATTATACTAACGAAACGTTAGATCGCATGATTTGCTGATTAAATTCAGTATCTCAAGAGAAAATTTGGCTGTTTTATTTTTATTTCCGAACGCATTGTAAACATAACCTACTGACAGTTCTATTTGTACTACCAATTTATTTGAAAAATAGTAATTTATACATCCTATAGAAAATTATAAGCTACCTTATTTTAAGGTAAGTCACTCAATTCTAGGTTAAACATGTATGTTCGAACTTTTTGTTATATATCATAGTTTCTTGGTAAATTTAATTTTTTTTAATTCAATTAAATTGACTTTTTGCTAAAACGGTGAAATAAATTACAAGAATAAATTTTTCCAAGAAACAATAAGATATGACAAAAAATCGAGGGGACACTTTCTGAAAATCGAGGGGACACTTTCTGTCTAGAATTAAATGACTTACCTTAAAATGAGAACGTCTTCAATTTTATCAAGGGTGCCACTATTTTTCTTGTAAATAACGTTATTTGCGTATCGGCCGCACGTCAATTTTTCGTAGTAAAAACCACGTAAGCCTTAACGGCCAACGGCTGTTATGAATGACCTTTCATGTGTTTATTTAGTTCAGTTAAAATACAATAACGGTACAGGATTACCAAAAATTTCAAACACTACTAATCCATATCTTCACCACTGGTTAATAGTAGAGCTTGATATTAATTAAAGTTAAAATCACATTAAAGATCAGGGCACTACACTCCATAGAGAAATTGTAGCCATAGACTTAACGGGCCAGCGCCACCGGGTCCCAGTCGTCCAGCACACCTTTAGCGAAGTACTGGAGTACTGGGTGATGTGGCTATGACCACATCATCGACGACTACCTTACTTGCCTACTGTCACAACCGTGATTTCGGCATCCATTTTTTAAAGCGATTGGGTGGGCCACCCGCCTATTGCCAGTTGCGAGTATTGAACCTCTTGCCTTCAGCAGCGCAGCCAACCACATTGGTGCGACCAGCTTTTCCAAAAGACTCTTGTACACACTCTTTTCTGCGTTTCATGTTCTTGCGTCGCTTCATCTTATATTACATTTTGTTTACAATGTGTAAATAATTAATTTAGCTCCATACTGGATTAGTTTTAGTAGCAGTTGTGTCAATTCACAATGAGACTAAATGTTGCACTGCTACGGATATTGCCAATATAATTTGTTGCCTTTCTGTATGAACCATCAGGTTACCTCCTAGCAGACGCTGGCTTCGATGTTTGGCTTCCAAATGCGCGAGGAAACAGGTATTCACGCAACCACGTAAATTTGGATCCTGACAGTCCCGAATTCTGGGATTTCAGTTGGCACGAAATAGCTTTGTACGACGTTACCACCACGATAGACTATGTTCTGCAACACACTAGACAGGAAAAGCTCTATTATATTGGGCATTCGCAGGGAACCACCCTGTTCTACGTTATGTGCTCTGAAAGACCAGAGTACAACCAGAAAATCAAGGCCATGTTCAGCTTCGCTCCCATTGCATACATGAACCACCTGTCGGGCCCAGTGCTTCAAATTTTATCTCGCGGTGAACCAACATTAGGGGTAAGTTGTATTTAAGATCTAGTTAAAAGTGCGTAGAGAAAAATAATGCGATTTTTAAAAATTTAGTACTAACTTCATACACTTTCAGACGCTTTCTAAATCAATTGGTATGCATGAGTTTTTACCCAATACTAGGCGTTTGGCAAAAATGACAAACTTCTTATGTAACGATTACTCTATCACTCAAGTGCTTTGCACCAACGTCCTTTTCGTTATGTTTGGGTTCAACAAGAAACAAATGAACACAACACTTCTGCCCATTATTATGGGACATACACCCGCTGGTGCTTCTATGAAACAGATTAGACATTATGGACAGGAAATAATCTCAGGTAAATTATTATATTAAATTAATACCGGTCAAAGTTGACGTGTTAAACATAAAAAAGTAAGCATACATTTAATTATTGCGAATTCAACGTTATTATAGCAAAGTTCCGCCAGTTCGACTATGGACAGGCGGAGAACCAGAAGAGATACAACAACTCCGAACCCCCGAGGTATCATCTCTACAAAGTGACCGTCCCGGTATACCTTTACTACAGCAGAAATGATTGGATGTCTGGTGAAAGTGACGTCATCCGACTCTACCACGAACTGGGAAATCCTCAAGCTAAGTTCTTGGTTGCCGATGAAAGCTTCAATCATGTAGATTATCAGTTTGCCATACAAGCTCGCGAACTTTTGTATGATGGAGTTATCGAATTAATGAACTCTATTGAGACAAGTGCTCTAAGCAAAGAAACATTAAAAACGCTAAAAAATAAATATACCAAGTGGTAACCAGGACTGTTCTGTATTACCGAATAAGAAGATTGGGACCAATGTCTTCTATTTTTACGTGTACTATACTAGCCAATAAAGTTGCTGTTGGATTGGTACTTAGATTATGTATCTTTTTTTTTAATAAATGAAGTGCTTGGTATATTATATTGTTGACGAGTTATAAAAGTATTACTTATACATTTTAAACAAATGAATCAAAATGTAAATGTTTGTTCTTAATAGAAATAATGTATTTGATGCAAGTATTATATGACACTTCCATTTTGTGTTTAAAGTTTTTACAAAATGTTAACATTTTCTTAAGGAACTCCCACCACCTTACTGCAATAGCTTGTTCCCTACACAAGAAGTGAAACGGTTTAACTAATAATCTATTCATACAAATTACTCTAAACTGTACTAAATTATTTGTTTTCTATGATATACAGCGTGAGGCGGGAGGAACAGACCAAACTCCAGGAGTGTATTATACACATGAAAATAATGCAAACAAACTCAAATGTTGTTATCCGATTTTCATTTGTTTTCAAGATACAGCGTCATAAAAAATTCCGATATGCATTATTTTTATTTTAGCCTTTGTAAAAAATGGTGCATTTCACGATTGCTTGCAAATAATTACGTCTTAAATTAACAAAAATGTCGATTTTTTTACAGAAACTCAGTTAAGTTCTCCTGAAAAAGTTTTTTGTAATACTATAACTTGAAAACAAATGAAAATCGGATAACAACATTTGAGTTTTTTTACATTATTTTGACGTGTATAATACACTCCATACTTAAAGTTCTATATTTTACTTTTAAACTTAACACGCCTCGGTTTATAGCTCAGCGGTAGGGTTACTTCAATGGCGTCGGTTTCGGAAGAGGAGGGTGGGCGTTACCCTCAGCTAGACACTGGATTTGATTGGAACAAAGTTTATTATATTTACACTACTAACTAACATACAGATAAGCTTATAACTAGGTAACATATATGTACAGAAAAAGAAAATGGCGGATTGGCATCCGCAGTTGGAAGCTGGTGTGGTCCTTCGGAGGCGGTGCCGGCGGCTAAAGTGGCTCCGTGTCCAAATCCCAAGAAGACGGCAGGCTCTCTGTCCAGCGAAGGCGATTGGCTCTAAGTCCAACGAAGGCGGTTGGCTCCAAGTCCAGCGGAGGCGATTGGCTCTAAGTCCAACGAAGGCGGTTGGCTCTAAGTCCAGCGGAGGCGATTGGCTCTAAGTCCAACGAAGGCGATTGGCTCTAAGTCCAACGAATGCGGTTGGCTCTAAGTCCAGCGGAGGCGATTGGCTCTAAGTCCAACGAAGGCGATTGGCTCTAAGTCCAACGAATGCGGTTGGCTCTGAGTCCAGTAGATGCGGCAGACAGCTAAGTCCAGTGGATGCGGCATAACTAGGTAACATATATGTACAGAAAAAGAGAATGGCGGATTGGCATCCGCAGTTGGAAGCTGGTGTGGTCCTTCGGAGGCGGTGCCGGCGGCTAAAGTGGCTCCGTGTCCAAATCCCAAGAAGACGGCAGGCTCTCTGTCCAGCGAAGGCGATTGGCTCTAAGTCCAACGAAGGCGGTTGGCTCCAAGTCCAGCGGAGGCGATTGGCTCTAAGTCCAACGAAGGCGATTGGCTCTAAGTCCAACGAATGCGGTTGGCTCTAAGTCCAGCGGAGGCGATTGGCTCTAAGTCCAACGAAGGCGATTGGCTCTAAGTCCAACGAATGCGGTTGGCTCTGAGTCCAGTAGATGCGGCAGACAGCTAAGTCCAGTGGATGCGGCATAACTAGGTAACATATATGTACAGAAAAAGAGAATGGCGGATTGGCATCCGCAGTTGGAAGCTGGTGTGGTCCTTCGGAGGCGGTGCCGGCGGCTAAAGTGGCTCCGTGTCCAACGAATGCGGTTGGCTCTGAGTCCAGTAGATGCGGCAGACAGCTAAGTCCAGTGGATGCGGCAGGCAGCTAAGTCCAGTGGATGCGGCAGGCTCTATGTCCAGTAGATGCGGTAGACAGCTAAGTCCAGTGGATGCGGTAGACAGCTAAGTCCAGTGGATGCGGCAGGCTCTATGTCCAGTAGATGCGGTAGACAGCTAAGTCCAGTAGATGCGGTAGACAGCTAAGTCCAGCGAAGGTGATAGGCTCTGGAGAGGGCTGGGGCTGGTAGATCCTTGGAAGGCTGGAGCTGCTAGCTGGTCCTAGAAGGCTGGATGCTGTTGGCTGACTCTCCTGGGTTGAGTGTTGCTGGATTGACCCGCCGAGGCAGAGTTGTCCTGGGAGGCTGGAATGGCTGCTGGTGGTCCTGGAGGCTGTAGTGGCTGCTGGTGGACTCTCCTGGATTGAGTGATTTCCTACTGCCAGCGTCTGACTATTTAAAGGGGCCAGTCCTTTGTCAAACTCGATCTCGCAGCTCATTGGTCGAAGTAGAAGGGATGTTTTTGCCCGTTTTTGATGTATTTCGTATTATCGCGTTTAATTGAGCGGCGTGATCAATTATCGACTTGATTTGGGTCGCAATCAATAGTCGTTGAAATGTTGATTCTAACGACACCCAATTTGCTAGGTTTTGGTAAAGATTAATTGAAATTGGAATTTTTTAATTCTGTGTTCGGCGTAAAACTTACTTAAGCATTACTCTTATTGCGTATGTTAAGAAGTTGTTTTTGCTTCGATTTGGTTGCGCGCTAATTTTATATGAATTTTGATACTGTGCACGCCTTCCTGGGATGCTTCCTTCCGCTAATTATAATTTAATTTGTAATTTTGCACCCTTGCCCGCTTTTCTCGACCTGCCTGGGTGCTAGAGACTTGGGGTTGATTTTATCAGGTGGCGGTTAACTTTTCCTATCGGCAGGTATGCTTATGTGGGGGTTTTGATTGGGCGCACTCTGATTTAAGAGCGTTTTAGTAATTGAACTTGGATTATTAATTTGGTAGCGCGTTCGGAGTTTGTTCGCAGCGGCGCCGTTTTGTCGGCTTCCGGATTTATTGGGGTCTGGCGAGCCGTTGGCCCTTTATTGTCTTTGTGCAGAGGTTTGCACTTGAGAATTGGTGCTCCTTTGAGCTGGCATGCCGCGATTTATTGTTTTATTTTTGTAACGGTTTTCTTTTAAATTCTTGTAGGATCGGGGCGATTTGCTGGTGAACAGATGTTTTTGTAATTTGTTCGCTGCCTGCTTGGCGATGAAAAATTACTTCGTTTTCTGTTAACCGGTTCATATTAAACTATTATTATGATTTTTTATGTCAGAAAACAAATTTAGTATGTTCATCCTAGTATGTCCCATGTCTGATTTAGCTGATCATTAAACAGTTGTGATACTTTGTTTTTTTCAAATTTAATTTCACAACCAAACTGCTAAATGAACAATTCCAAGAGCCAAACATTTGATTGAAAATTGCTTTTTAATTTTTTCGCATAGGAAATACTTGTACCATACTTGCATAGACAACAATATTGCACTTTCATAAAAAACGGAACGTTCACGATATGTTTTGTTTCTCATGTTAATAAATAATCCAGGTTTAAGTTTAAATATCATTAAGATTCGATTATTACCTCTCTGAAGTTAGTACCACAACTTTAAAAAAAAATTCTTTTCAATAGTTCCTACTGCACCCCAAGGAGTTCTAAGTTCCTTGCTATTTTTAAAAATAGTGGTATGTATTTAATAGAAAAAAAAAAATTAAATGAAAATGTCGGGTGCTAACTTCACTTTTTCCTCGGACAAATGCCACTATTACCCTTTTCATGGCGTACTTAGTAGAAAATGGGACAACACTTTTCGATAGAACCCTTAGGGTTACTACTACAACTGTAACGAAAAAACGATAAAAAAAATGAATGCGCATTTTTGTGTTAGCACTTGTAGAATTCCTGAAAGCATCTTTTCATAGTTCCGGTAGTTCTAATAGGAGTTCTAGTAGTACCCCGGCGAGATCTATAGATAACTCTCATAAATTTTTTGATAGGACTCGAAGTAAAAAAGTTACGCCCATTTTTGTGTTAGTACTTTAACAAAACGATGAAGTCCGGAAAGAAATTTTTTAAAGTTCCGGTAGTTCTAATGGGAGTTCTAGTAGCGCCCCGAAGATTTCGATCGTTAACTCTAATAATATTTTGTGATAGGACCCAAAGTAAAGAAGTTACGCCCATTTTTGTATTAGTATTTTTTAAAAACCATGAAGCCCTGCTAGCAATTTTTTTAAGTTCCGCCAGTTCTTATGGGAGTTTTAGTAGCACCCCTACGAGTTCTATCGATAACCTTCATAACATTTTTTTATAGAACTCGAAGTAAAAAAGTTAGGCTCATTTTTGTATTAGTAGTCTTGCAAACCGACAAAGACATTTAAACCATTTTTCGCTCCGCTTAATTGTTTCCTCAATTTACCAAATTATTTCAGGCCTAACCTATATATTTTTATTTGCATTGTAATCAGTTTGCATTTCGAATTGCAATTTTCCAGGCCCGCTTATTTTATATCTGTATCAGAATAGCCAAATTTTCGCTCGTTATCTTTGAAGCGCAGCGTTGCTCTTATCTCTTCTTGCGGCGCGAGGCGCATTTTTCTTCGGCAACTCGAGCTAGCAACACGCTAATTCCGAGAGACCCAACTTGTGTTTAATTAAAGTTTCGAGCATTTTCTTTCGAGAGCTGACAATAAATCAGGTATGATGAACCTTCTATTTTGTTATTCCCATATTAATTGGCCGCTCTTAGACCTTTTATTGCAGTTATTGGTGGCAGGCAGTTTTTGTCCCAATAAATATTTTCGGAGCCAATATCTCGCCACATTTTGCCTTGCTTCGGCAGCGGGCGGTGAATTCGAGCCTTCCTCCACGTCCCGAATGCCAACAGCTCAATAATCTTCAGCTCTAAGTGTAAATATCCAGCCTGATTTTAGAAAAACCCACAATCGTATGGCAACTCACGGCCGGCGTTATCTACGGGATCTTGCGGGTAATAGGATGTTAGTGTGGCGAATCTAATTTAATTACGACGCCAGTATATGACGGGTTACGTACCAAGAAAACCCAATACATCAATACATGTCTTGTATTCAGGATATTAAATTTATTGTAATCACGATATCTCGTCCAATATCCAATTGAGAGTAAAGATTAACGCTACATTATTTATTACCAAATCTACAAAAGCAGGAGTGCATCAGAGGACTAAATTGTAACCAATCTTGTTCAACATATTCGACCACAATTTGCGTATTGTAAGTAACTCAACATGAAGGATCAAGTCGGATTTCGACAGCCTGAATAAGATGTAAATATTTTTAAGCATAGTTTTATACCACTTATTTGAAACCTTAATCTCGGACTTCATATAAACATTACAACACAAATCATGTGCTTTTTGAAGATTTTCGAGAAATATTAATAGTTATTTACCTTACTAGTTTGGTAGGTTGCATTTTACAGCACGAGGATTTAATAAAAACCAGCGCTGTAAAATGCTTAAAGCACGAGTATTGTACATATTCATTTTTTTGGCGATATATTTTTCTTTGACATTTTCTATAAATTCGATATTTTACTTCCTCCGAATATCAAAACCACCGTTGCCATCAAACAAGTTGTCTTTAGTAAATTTTGTAGTCGTGCCGAAGTAGTAATTATCAGTAAAGTGCAAGGATGTTAATTTTTTTTGTTGAACAAGGAATTACGTCGCTAGCGTTTCTGAAACTACCTGTTAATGCTACAAGGCAGCTTATGTTTTAAGAGTTTCTGAAAGCTAGTCATTTTACCGCGCCGGGATGCGTAAAATAGTAGTTACTGTAAATGTCAACTGTGTATGAATATGCTTTTTACATATCGGGAGGCTTAAACAGATTTTTACTGTAGATGCAGTTTGTTCTAAAAATGCACTATAGGAATTATTCGATTAAGAACAGAATTGACAGTTGATCTGTGTCTTTATATTAAACTACTATATCAAAAAATGTATAAAAATCAAAGGAGTAGTGGAGTATACGTACCCATAGAATGTAATTTGAAATATAATGATAATAATGAATTAACTTACTGCATGTGTTCGTTTACTATGTCTGCAGTATTAACTATTAGGTCATATGTTTTTGGAGAGATGAATTTAGATAAATATGTATTTGTGTTTTTAAACTATATTTTTCATTGCGCTTAAAATCTAGCTTCTAACTTTTCATAATAATAGATGAAAAATTGTATTACTAACTTTAGTAGAGATTTATAGCAGATCACAATTGTGGAAATTCACATTGTATGTACTTAAAGTATTAAAATACTCCAATTAAAATTTAAAACTTTTAGTAAAAATATTTTACAAGTTTTACAAATCTATTTTTAATTGTTCCAAAGTAACAAATGCTATAAAAAAATTTGTAAATATGTACTAATTTATTCCGTTGTCGATTATCGTTTAATATCCATTTAAAACGTATTTTTATACATTCATATAATTTCATTGTTCGGCTTAGTGTAAAAACAGCTCTATTTGAGAATTATTCAAATTTCGAAAAATACGGAGACTAAGGTTCTTGATTTATGCCAAACCGCAGCCCAAATCCCTGATTTAGCAACTTCTCTTTTTCAAGTAGTTCTTTCGTGTGTCCTTTTAATGGTGTAACTATAATGTTCGGAACATTAATTTTTACGCATCGATTTCGAGTGTTTGAAGACAATAAACCAGCGCTTAAGCTTCTGATAACAAGACAACGCTGGAAGCTTCTGCGACTGCCAGCCATCCACATACAATCTTTTATAGCTAATGTAATTGCGTTACAAGCAACATGCTGTGAAGAGGCCCACAGAACTACAAATATTAATAGAGTTACAACACAATCTGCACGCACCACCGACCAGACAAATTGTTTTATAAAGTGATTACGTAACGGCAGTTATCAGTGTGTGCCATAACGTTATTCTAGTGCACTCTAGAGATATAGGGAAAGCTGTGCGTCGGCTCCGATGCGAGCAAGGGGATCAGATTTGATGTTATTCAATTATTGTTGTAGTTATTATTATACATAATGAATAGCTTACACATGCTGGTTTTACGTACTCTCACGAACACTCGACTCGCTAGAAATTGGCATTTTCTTACGTCAGAATGAAATTTAATTCTGAAATGTCATCAGCGTCTTCAATTGGATGTGTCGGGAAAATTGATGACGCTGCAATTGTATTATAGAAGAAAGTCAGTTTGAAATTATGAGTAACACGCATTGAGATCTCGTTTATATATTTTCTAAAGAAAATATTCCTGCATCAAACTGAGCGTATAGCAAATAACAAAAAATAATATAGTGGGGTAGTCATCAGGGCATTTGAACATCAAAGTGTGGTAAACTTTGAGGGTAATTTTGAAGACAAAATACCTAAAGTTAGGCCGCAGAAGTGGTGGATAGACAATGTGGAAAACGACTTGAAAGAAGTTAGCAATTGGAGAAGATTAGCAGCAGATAGAAACATGTGGTGAGAAGTGAAGGAAAAAGTGATGAAGTCCAATGACCAGGCATAGAGCGACTAACTTACCCTGGTGGGAATCAAGTAGTCTGAACTCACCTTGAGCACGTTAAGCAATTGATCACGGATGTTATTTGGGTGACAGTCTTTAGGTTACGTCAGAAGTGTTAGCGCAGACTAAAAACTCCATCAGCAGGGTTCTTGCACCAAGTCACACTGAATTATTATTATTATTGCCTTGTAAACCTTATAAAAACTGAAAATATAGCAACAGCTTTAACAATCTCACACTTTTGCATAAAACTGACATATGGAACAGGATTGCTTATGTGTATTCTATTATGAAATATTCTATTTGGATGAATAGAGAGGGATTCTTATAATATCCTTACATATATGTTAGCATATGTTTCAGATTCGTGGGTGCATATGCAGGCTTTAAAGGTAATTTTTTTAACTAAACAAATGCATGATAAATAATTCAATTTTGCAGTAAACTAAAAAAATCGGAAGTCTAATATGTAATATTGAAAATCACTATTAAATTGTATCTACATCTAAACGATGAAGATCACAAGATGAGAATATAATAACAATTATTCTAAAAATATTGTAGCCTACTGAAACAAAATACATCATATCTGGGTTTACAAACTTGTACATATATGGGTATAAGGATAAAACGAGAAGAAGAAGATTTAAGAGTTTGATTGTTCTTATATTTGATAAATATTTGTCCTATAGCCATCTATCAATAGTCATAAAATATAAAAATTCTAGTACTTATTAAGCCAATTGCCTAAAAAATATTCAAGAAGCATGCTGTCTTGCAGACTTAGAACTTAATAAATGTAAATGAAGCAGCAATGGATCAACGTCAAATGACTTAGAACTTTACGAGCTTCTTTGCTTAATATTTACGAGTATTTCTGTACCATATTCTTATTGTTTTAAATTTTATTTTCTAGCATTTACCTCGCTACCAATATAAAAAATATTTCAAAAGGTTTCACCATACTGTATGTGATGATGCTAAAAGAAACTAAAAATTAATAAAGGCATTTCCGATTTTAAACTATTATCCCGCTATAGAAGATTTTATTTATTTGCTTTGTTATTTTTAAAATCAGATTTCTTTTGCCATAAGCAACAATCACAAATATGTGTGCTTGCTGAGAAACTGTTCTAATTTCCAGTAAACCAAATCATTGGAGATATAAAGCAATGCATTTATGAAATAAAGCTGCTACCGACACTCGAAGAAATCTTAGCAACTAAGTAGGTTAGGTTCCTGATTTTCTAAGTCGTCGCTCCTGCTTTGTATATAATGTCAATGCTAGATCATGGCATATTTATTGTGGCATGATATTTACAGTATCTTGTTACAATAGGTCGCCCTTTTGTTATTTTAATAATTTTTTACACCCCTAACGTCGGTATACATGTAGCATTAAACGAAAGTGGCTGGTATCAGCGACGTAATTTTTAGTATTCCAAACTAACTCAAACAGAATGCCGAAGGGAGATCTTGGGCATGAAAAATGCGCAATGAATTCATCTACTTGTTATAACAATAATAATCTAATAGGTGCGGGAATGATCGGTCCTGAGTCGATCGCCTTTCAGAAAGCTCTTTGAGACATTGGTCCACCAGACCTCGAGGGAAACAGTGACAACATCTGGAGAGGGGTAGAAAAATGGATTTCTGAGTCAGCTAATAAGATTCCAAAATGCAACAAAATCTTGAAACGCCAGCACTGGATATCACGAACTTAAAAGACATAGCCAAAACTTGACGAGAATACTGCATTAGGCTGTACCAAGCCGAGCCACAGCCCGCCCCAGGAGACCTGACACAATATCTCGAACCAGCGATCCTCAAAGAGGAAGTGGAACGCGCGGTAAAGAAGCTGCGCAATCAGAAAGCAGCAGGGTCCGATGGAATCACTGCTGAAGTGCTGAAGAATATGGGTGAACTGGGAGTCGATGTCCTTCACAGCCTATGCCAGAAGATCTGGACGTCAGGCGAATGGCCCAAGAAGTGGTGCCACTCCATCTTCACGCCGCTGCTTAAGAAGGGCTCCCCACTTGACTGCGCAACCTATAGAACGATCTCTCATCTCCCACGCCAGCAAAGTCATGCTTACGGTACTAAATAAGAGGCTGAAAACCTTCCTCCTTCCACAGATACCGGACGAGCAAACGGAGTTCGTTCCAGGCAAAGGTACTCGCAAACAGATCCTGAACGTTCGACAGCTCATTGAGAAGACCACAGAATTCAACGTCAGGATGTTCATGTGCTTCGTGGACTATAGGAAAGCCTTCGACAAGGTGAAATGGTCGAAGCTTTGGAACATTCTCATCGAAATGGGAACATTGAGACACCTGGTACACTTGATTCAACGCCTGTACACTTCGGGCACAGCGGCGCGGCGGTGCGAGTTAGCGACGCTCTCTCAGATGCCTTCTCAATCTCCGCTGGAGTGAGACAAGGGTGCATCTTATCCCCTCTCCTCTTCAACGCTTACAGCGAATACATCACAAGGGACGTCCTCGAATACTGGAGCGGCGGCATCGCAGTTGGTGGTAAAAAAATCAGCAATTTACGTTACGCTGATGACATCCTGATAATAGCGAAAGACGAGCGTGAACTAGAAACTGTCATGCGGAAACTAGAGGTGCGGACTTGAACTTAATAACACGACTAAAGTGATGATATTAGACTGCCCCAACAACAATAACCCAGATACCGTAAGAGTCGCTGGCTATGAGGTCGTCAGTCGCTTTGAATACATAGGATCTGTCATCACCAACACCGGAGAGTGCGAGCCTGAAATCCGCAGGCGCATCGCGATGGCGAGGAATTCGACAACAAAACTCACTCGGATATGGAAAGATACCTCCATCACCGCCAAGACGAAACTGAGATTGGTCCGAACTCTTATTTTCCCCATTGCAACATATGCGGCAGAAACTTGAATGGTGAATATGGCAGACCGCCGTAGGATTGACGCTCTGGAAATGCGGTGCTATAGAAGGATGCTGCGAATACCGTGGACAGCACGCCTCACCACCGTTTAGATCCTGAGACAACTCGGCGTAGAAACGAAACTGTCGACCTCTATGAACCAACAGTTCCTCAAGTACTTCGGACATATTTCCAGGAGACCAGATGCAATAAAAAAAACTTATTATTGAGGAAAAAGTCGACGGCCGAAGGCCAAGGGCACGTTCACCATCCCGATGGGTGGATGAACTGAAGAACATGACCCGAGAGAGCTTACATGAAGCAGCCCATCACGCCCAGAACAGAAAATCCTGGAGGCAAGCCATCAACAGACTTGCAACATGATGTCACTACACCCTTACGTAGGGTTAGACCAGAAGAGAGAGGTTCAACCACTTACCGTAATACGTCCGCCGAACCACACGGTGTAAATGAGCTATGAGGCTATACGGAGATAATAAACAACGATCAATGTCAAACATTAAAATAGTAATTTATTATACAAGACGATAAAGTTAAATTTTATCCACGAGTGAATCGTTTGACGTCGAGACGAAGTCGAGACGTTAATGATTCAAGAGTGGATAGAAATAACTTTATCGTCGTGTATAATACAATATTTTTTTCTATAGCAAGAACTTTAACAATTTCAAAAAAAAATAAGGACAGTCAATCACATTTCCAAATGTCAGTAGCTAGATTGGGTTGCTACGATAATACGAAGCCGTCATATTTAATTTAAACAAAAGTTAGAAAATTAAATTACTTTATCTATCCTTGATGTTAAAGTGCTACTTTATCTACCCTTGCTGTTAAAGTAAAACTTGACCTTTTGTTTTGAGTTGATAAAAGCACACTTTAACATGTGCTATAGAAAAAATACATTAATTTATACAGGACTATGACCATAATATACAGAAAGACATTAGTAACACCAGCTTCGCGAGCACCAAACGAACCCACAATTCAAATAATTACCATACCAATTACTACGATCGATTTGATGCGAGAATAGTTTACGGGATTCGCGCAAATAAACAGGTTTGATTTGATAAGGGTGAATGGAATCGATCGAGCGAAGTAATAAAAAGGAGCCTAAATGGGAAAGCAGCAATTGACAAGTTAACATGTCGGCACGATCGTAAACCAGGCCTTCTCTAACGTAACGCATTCATAGAAAAAAATTAATGCTATTTATTGTTTGCTATGTTTGCAACAAATCCCTCACCTCATGTAGATATATTGGGGTAGTAATACCCAACTAAGCGTGCGTCAAACAAAGAACGAAAAAAAAACGGGGGTAAAAACAGAAAAAGGGGGTGAGATCGTAGTCTGCTAGCAGAAATGTTGCCTTCAGAACCTATTATGTATTGTTATGTAATGTTAGACAATCGCCAAGTCAATGTACTGTTAGGCCAACACCCCAATACTCAGGGTACTTACATTACATTTTAAAAATGTAAAACTTGCCTGCCAGTACCTTAGGCTAACTAAAATGAAACGTATTTATTACTCTTCAATAAAATGGTTAATTGCCTCCTTCTATATTTTACCAAATTGCAATAATCCTATGAGCTTGCTCCGACAAAACACAAGACTGATATCTCAGGTTAGGCTCAAATTTGAATCTTATATTAAAAGAATTCTGTAAAATATTTAACTCAGAGTAGCTCAAATACTCAAAATTTCAGTACAACTGCTCTACTCACTTCAGTAATTTATAACCTCACAAAATTGACTTACACCACAAAAGGTTCGCGGGTGAATACAGCGTCTTATTTTGATATTCAAAAGCGAAATTTGCAAGGAAACCACAGGTAAGCCTAGTAACATCTAACTTGGTTTTGTTTCAGGTTGTGACATAAAAACGACGCCCTACTATTTTTTGTCTTGACTTCCTGTGAAAACTGCAAATCCTGGCATAAATCGCATTTTCTAGTGACGCCACGGGATTTTCTGGAACCTGGACGTATTTGGATGCTCGGAAACACGATGAATCTCTTCAGCAAGGTGTGTTCTCGAAGTCCACTGACTTTCCGGACTCCAACCACATAAAAACCTGCCAAATCGTACCATTTAAAATATCGCCGACCTCGCCTCTGGAGCGGCTGCCGGTGTCGCCAATGCCCTTATTTGCTGAAAGTCGCTTTCTTGGCAACAAATCTTCTTCGGATGTTGTTCTACCTCTTCCCGACCTGTAGGACTTGAGATCCCTGGCTTCTGATGTTGAATGGACTGGTATCGCTGGTTGAAATTTCCAGGTTGTCGGAGCCGAACTCAACCCAATCTAGGCTTGCACCATTTTGTAAACTTTTCGGTGGAGAAACTTTTAGGGCCGGTTGCAGAAAGCAATGTTAAGTCTGGTGTTAGCTAACGTCGCGTCACAGTGAACAAAATCGCATCAAATTTTGTTTACTAATGTATTAGTTACCATAAACATTTGAGATTTGATTCGTTTTTGTTCACTTTGACGTCGCGTTAGCTAACACCAGACTTAACGTTGATTTCTGCAACCGGCCCTTTATAACACTTCCACTTATGCCCGGTGACTTGTTGAATAACTTTGTACACTTTTTAGACTTTGTAAATAACTTTTATTATATAAAAACACCAAAAATCAGGAGCATCATTTTCCCACAAGTTGACATTACAGGAATTATTTTCTCTATATTTTTAACATCGCGTTACCTAGTAACCGCGATCTAATATTGTTCAAAGGAAATAAGTTTTGGTTACAATTTCACATAAAAGAATAAAATTTGTTGCTTAAAACTAGAAATTGTCTTTATTTCTTATACATAAAAATTGTTCTTTCTTGTCACATAAAATGTTATTTATCGCTGCTCTGCTATGAACACTTAGTTTTAAATTCCACTGGCACTTGAGTTCAATTTTAACCACGTCACTAATTATTCTTCATTTCAGTTGCCCTAGTTCTATATTTCTCTGTGCAAATTCTATCTTATCTTGCTTTTATTTCCATCTACCGTTCAGCTTGCTTGCTTTTCACTGGCCTGTACGTTTATTAATAACTCTACGCTCATATTCATTATGCACATAACCAACCTTTTGCATTATTTACTTACATTTTGTCCGGCTTCAAATATGCGCAAACCTATCATATTACTTATATTATATTAGCCATCTTAATTCTTTTTTGTAACTCAAACTTCAAATTCAATCCTTCTGAAACCTGCTTTTCTTATGCTAGCCTTTATCCCTCTAATTATGCTTCTTGCATCTCATTTCCAATGCATCTAATAACTTCAACTACTGTCTAGATTGCAATTAAATAAAATATTTCCATTCTGTGCTTTAATTGACTTTGTTCAATATGTCTCTATGCATATAGAATTAAATTGAGAGCATTAAACCATCTCAGTATAAACTGTAGTAATTAGGCGGTTGCAGCGAACCCACAATAAATTCAAATCTGCCCCTGATCGACGGTTTCGTAAAGAAAACTTCGCTTGCAAACCATCACCCAAAAACATGTTGGGTACCTTTGGAAACGAAAGCAAGAATCTATAAAATTTCCGAATAGGAACTAGAGGCCGGAAAACCACCCCACCTCGAAACTGCGCAGGAAGATTTCGCTCGTGAATCCAAAAGCTACTAAAGCTATTTAGGTGACCAGAAACGCACGACGGTGTTGGAAGTAATCGGACATACGCCTGCAGATCGTAACAAACTCGTGTTCTGTAAATTGTGTGTTTCTAGTCAAAATCATATTACGTACTCGTAGAACTGGAACTTATTTGAGAATCGGACATGGGTTTACTAACAAGTTGCCGGAATCGGTAACTCAATAGTTAAACATCCTGGCTAGTGGACTAGTGATGTAAAATTACCGGTAATTTAATCATTAGTAATATTACCGGTAACATAGGGTTAATATTACTCATACGCATAGAAAACAAAAACCATAAAATTTATTTATTCAAATTTGAAACTTCAATTGTTATTAACTGTTAATTAGCCCAAAAATTTTACTTCTACTAATAGGTTCTAAAATGTTGATGGATGTAACTTATTTTTATTAAATTACAATAACCTGTGAGCTATGAGGCAATGACACATAATAAGGGGAACTACCGGATACGCGGCGCTCTTCATTATCGGTAATAATCCTGTGGTAATATTACCAAAAAGTATTTAGGGTAACTTTACGTAATATTACTTAAATTACCAGTAATATTACCTTCGTAATATTATCATTCACATCACAATCCTGGTTACTGATCTAAAAACTGCGACTTCCATTCTCGATTCCGGTGAGGCTTCCAAAAATAAAAATGCTGATGAAAACCTCTACAGAATGCCGTCATTGGAAAGTGATGTAAAGCCGTGGGTCCCATGTTACTACGATGTGTAAGCATGTAAAATATCCCTTGTTAGGGACAAATTATTACAAATTTTGAAAAATTGTTTGTATTTTAAATATAAATCCCAGTTTTCTATATGATGCTAAAATGAAAGTTTTGAATCAAAGACTATGACTCTTGTTGAAGTAATTCACGATATTTTTATGTACGTAATTCATGGAATATTTGTAGATAATATGATTGCCTTCTTGAATATGCCATGGCTTTGCATTTCAAATTTAATTTATTTGAAATGGACCACTTATGCATAGAGTCTATATACCTTTGCAGTTCTTCATATGATTCAATAATTCAATGGCAGATAATACCACAAGGGGTTCCATTTATCTGGATATTTTTTTCTGTTTATACGAACGCTTGCTAGCTTGACAATTTAACGAGAAGATTTGTGTGTGAAATTTGCGAGAGCGTAGCTCTGTTTTTGACAAATCTTCTAATTAAATTGCCCTAAGAATCCAAGATTGAATTTGTAAACAGAAAAAGAAGCAACAAATCGAAGCTCGAGTGGTATTTGTTAAGACAATTCCAAAAGTAAATATGTAACCGAAATTATTTTCAAATGAAATTTATTAATAATTAAGTTTATTTAACAAAAGTGTAACATTAAGAAGAGAAAAGAAAAACTCAACTTATTCAAAATGAACAATTATTAAAAATACAATTATTACATACAATTTGTCCTGTTGCTGTTGACTATACGGTAGATGTAGCCTGAGTGGTTGAAGCTGATACCATACTTGAACTTGCGGCTTGTTCTCGAAGATTTGGTATATGTTTGAGCTCTAGATAAGGGTTTATCCAAGTTGATATAGGGTGTCCCGTTATTTTGATCAATTGCTGCTCATTTATTTTCGACTTTGGCTAAATGTGATACTGCGCCGGAGCAATAGGAATGATTCGACTTTTTTTCCCTTGGAATCTCTTCCTATTCTTTCTGCTGAAATGTTGATTCATTTTAATATTTCATTCGGTCCTATTGGTGTATTTTTGTACCAACCCTTCGAATTGTTATTTTTCCAAAAGGATTTTGATCTGAGCAAAAGTACTTTATGCAGTAATCTTACAGGTTTTTAATTAGCCACTTACTATCGCAGCATCTTTTTGATCCGCCTTGACAGTTCTTGGAAAACGATATTATACTCAATTATTAGAGTTCCATCATTAGATTTCTTTTTTTTTGAAAATGGCAAGTTTTGCAATTTGCGGCCTCATCACTTCACCAGGCTAATTCATACGACGCGACATGGATTTTTTTTTTCAATATCCTTATAAGAGTATTCTCATTTTCTAGCTACTGTCACTGAACTTTGTCTTTGTTTTGCAATAACACTCTGTGACTGTTTCCACTTTGAGTCTCGAGTATCGCGAGCACTCTTAAATAATATATCCGAGAAGGAATCGAAAGTATTATTACATTTTTCAAAGTGCATACCTTACATAATTTTAGCTCTAGTATTCCACATGGGTTTTATTACATGCTCTTTGTAATCATGTCCATTCCTCTTTTTCATGTTGAAAGCCCAATACATTAAAATTTCTGCTGCATTTTCAAGCGGTTGTGGTCCATTTAAATAAAAGTTTCACACCTTGCAAATAGAGTCAAATTGGTTTTAAATAGATTTGTTACTTTTTCTGGTAGTTTTTGACACGGTGTTTCGTATTTCAGTTATTTGCATTAGAAATATTTCCAAATCGAGATATATTAGTAGAAATCGTTTTTACAAATGAATCTGTTAACACCCGAGTCAGTGTTAACTAATTAATTTATTTACCTTATCAAATGTTTTAAACAATGCGCTGTAATGAATAAGGTAAACAAAGAATATCCGATATATGAAGCAATAAAACCCTTTAGTCGTTTCCACGATTTTATTATAATAATGTGCGCAGTAATATGTTTCGAAACCAGACTGGTTTCATCGTCAGGCCATAATGATCATCTACAGAGGTTTAGTGTTAACATTGATATACATAATAGAAGCGACCACTTACGAATAATAACATCATACTTGGAGCACATGGTAAAGTGAGGTTAAAATGTAAAAAAATGAACAAACGTCAGTGAAAGAGCTTAAAACGCAAACCACCTGGAGAAGTAACTAATTAACCAGCAAACTACATTATAAAAATTGTTATACTGGTTAAAACATAATAATTAAAAATTTGATGGTTAAATAGTGAACGTTATTGATGATGTCTTCACTTAAGGTGAAGTTAATTACAATAAGAAAAAAATTACTAGAGATGTTCAATAAATTAAAAGGCAAAAAGGCTAAAGACCAAGTAAGGGATGGAATCAACAAGAAAATGTACAAATCATTTATATTCATGAAAATATAATTAGTCTCCAAATCTGTGATTCCATTGAGTCTGAATTCATAATTGTACATAATTTTAAAAATCTCAAGTAAGTTGAATAAAATACCGTTATTAGCTGTATGTAAAATTGTATAATCTTTATTACGAACGAATCTGTGGTTAGCAAACGCAGATTTATTAGGTTGATAGATAGTAAAATGCAAGTGAAATGTCTCTTAATTCTTTTTTTGAAGGTACTTTCAGTTTGACCAGTATAAAAACAGTAGCACGACGAAGAGTTAAGACGGTAGACACCAAATCGTTGTATTAAATGGGTAGGATCCTTATTGAAAACTAATAATTTGTGAACGGAATTGGTAGTAGAAAAAGAAACTTGGAAATTATATTTGCTTAAAATGTTTTTTATGGACAATGAAATTGTACCACAATAAGGAATTGAATGAAAAATCTTATTTTCGGTTTATTAATAGGGGTTAAAGTTGTTTAAAATTTTATTCGGAGTTTATCATAAATAGGTAAAATTAGTTGGAGAAGATAACCGTTTTTAATAGCAATAGATTTAATAATGTTAAATTCTATAATTGAAATTTTCTGTTAACATTGGAATGGAAAGTTATGGGATAAAAAATGAAGAGACGAGTAAGATATAGTATGGTCAGTACAACTGGGTTTCCTATAATTACTAAAATTAAGAGATTTAACATTGGAGCTAATGGTTTTTGTAATCAAAATATCTAGAAGGGTAAAGACTGTTATTGTGTTCAGTTTCAAAAGTGATAATTAATGTTGGGGTTATTAGAATATTCGATTTATTCACTTGCATTTTCTTTTTCTTTCTATTTTACCGATAGAAAATTGTGATTTTTACACATCTATATGGGTGTTATTATATAGCAGTGGAATTGTCATTAATAAATATACCTACCGAACAGCAAAGAACCCAACACTGAACCTTATGGAACTCCAGATGTAGCACAAAATTGTGTAGAAACACACAAATATGAAAAATGAAACCCGAATGGCTCAAATTTCAATAACAAAATGTAATAATGAATTTTCTAGGAAGTCTTAGAAAAATCTGTATTTATTGCATCAACTTGATTTAATTTTCAAAGGCCTCGAATACAAACTGTGAAAATATAGCCAAATTTGTACATGTAGAACGACTATTCATGAAATCATACTGGTTCAATTTTAATCGGTGGTTGAGTGGGCTTGTTGTCTGCTTAGCAACCAGGTGGACATGGGTTCAAGTCTGGCCGTAGCCGAGAATTTTCTCAGAGCGGCAGTGGATTTGAACGCATTAGTTAAGTTAGATGTAAGTTGTTGTGTGTGTGGTATGTTTGCATGCGGGGGAGCGTAGTGTAAGTCGCGTGCGGCGCATTACCTCCGTTGCACTTCCCGCGAGGTATGAATGGTTCTCGATACCGAAAGGTAAAAGAGGCTATAGATTATGAATGAATGAATTATTTATAATAGATCGTAATACTTTTGCAAAACGAATAGACTTATTAATATCGGACGGTAATTTCTAATAAAATTTTCTATACCAGATTTATGTATCGAGCCAATTTTAAATATTTTCCATTGTTCCGGAAATGAAAAACATATTTGTAAACTTAAATTGAAAAATTTAGCAAAAGGAACACTGAAGCTTTGAGCATTCATCCAATATGTATGTGGGAATGTTATCCGATTTTACCTTTTTTTTTAATTTCTAAAAGGACTTGTTATTTTATTTTCAGTAATTTTAGAGAAAATAATGTTATTGTAGGAAAAATAATTAGTAGTATCAGCATTTAATTTATATTTTCCAAAACCGTGAGTCATAAATGAATTTAATACTTCACTACTTTAGAATACAGCAATTGGAGAAGTTTTACTTTTTTATTTTTACAAACATTTGAAAGGTCTATTAAGATGTTCTGCTCTATGTTGGGAATATACACAACATAAGCAGGTACAGTTTTTGCTTTTATTGTGTATCTGAAACTTTATAATTATTTTGATACTATTGCCGTCCACATTTATGAAACAGTTACCTACTTCTTCTTTTAATTTTATTAGTGTTTTAATTTCCGAATTAAACTATCATGGGTATATCTGTTACTCTTAGTGGCTTTCGAAACCGTTTGATCGAAAGTATTATTATTATTATAGTATTTCATGATATTTATTTACAACTCCATTAACATAAGTAAAATTATAGATACAGTCCCAATTAACACCACTTATCAAATTATACATAAGCAAAAAGTTAGCTTTCTTAAATTAAAGTAAGTTTCTTCTGCTTGATTAAAAACTTACTTAGATATTTGAAATAAAACTTGAATATTTAAACAGGAACTTCTGTATAAGGGGTAATAAGCTGGTTTGAGCATGTTTCAAATTGAAGATGTTTGAGCTACCCTCTTAACAGAAAGAACTGGCTGTATGCTATTATTATTACAATAAAGTAAATAACTTCCAATAAACAGATAAATAAATATCTTAATTAATATCAAATAATATCTTTATCACATAATTGAAAGCAGACTTGTATAACAATATGTATATAAGTTAACATATATGTAAAAACTTTAATCTGCATTTCATTTAATTTTAATTAGTCTGGAGACCTATAGAATATGGGAGAAAACTCAATTTAAATACTCGCCCAAAGGGAAAAGCAGAATATGTCATACAGAGAAAAACTAGTGTTAAACCGGATATTAGCATTTGTGTTTATAATTTAAATACTTAACCATTTTCACGCTCGCAATCCACAGCTAGTAATTAGAGTTACATGGACTAAGTTTGAGAAAACTTTTGAGACAAGTAGACTTATTATAATGAAATCTACAGGCAAGTGTACGTCAATATTAAATAAGTACTGCGAAGATTTATTTTATAAAATTATTTACGTTGGGTATTATATTTATTGTTTCCTTTAATTATAAGTTTTGTTTAATTATTTTAATTTTAATGTTGCTATTTTACAATATTACCAAGATTTAACGTGAAATTAAAATTACTCATTTATGAAATTAAAGATATTTCTATTTGTCCATAACTTAAATAAAAGTAAACCAAAAAACCTTTTGAATCACATAATCAGGTAATATTACTGCTTCGAATTGTTACTTAAATATAAGGAAATTATAAAAAGAACATCGTATACAGGATAGCCACTATCCTTCGGAGCAATTCATCAATTATAATAATCGAAATTCAATAACATGAGTTGCCTTACGATGGACGAAGAAAAAGTGGTTTAGCAAATTTCACTGCCGCTACCGGCTCGTAATCCATTGTCTTGGGCGAAAAATGCGACCACACCCAAAGAAAACCACATTTCGAGTAACCTGGGAGGATATCAAGGTTAAAGCAAATATATGTGCTAATATTGGATTTTTTTGTAAATCGTTGTGTCCAGTTTTAGTATAAAAGCCGGAGTATCTCCAGCAAACAGCATTACGTCTTCAGCAGCTACAGAAGAAATACCTACATCAAAATGAAGGTACAGTACCTAAGGTTTGCTTTGAAACAATAAATTACTACATTATTCTTTCGTTTTCAGTGTGTCCTGATTGCTCTTTTCGCCGTCTTGGCTGTTGCCTCCTCTCAAATCATCTCCCCCTATGGTTTGGGTCTGGCCCACCCCTACGCCTATGGACATCACTTGGTAGCTGCTGCTCCCGCCGCCGTGGCCTACGCCGCCCCAGCCGTCCAAACTGGGTAAGTTTAACAAATGCATTATAAAACCAAGTATTAATGTTTCATATTTCTGTAGATACGTAGCCGCCACCCGTGGATCCCTCCACACCGCTCCCCTACCTGAAGGCCCCCTCGCCGTCAGCCATCATATCAACACCGCCCCCGCTCCCGGCACTTTGTAAATTTATTGATGTTAAAAGATACAAATTTACCAATTGTATATTAGTTAGTCAAAAATATGCAATAAATTTACAATCGACTTAATTATCTGATTTTTATTTGCTAACCTTCAAAAGTTGTCACACAAGTGAACTTAAAGTGAACAATTCTGGCGCTGAATTGTCAGTCAGGAATGTGCTACCTTCCTTTGTTAGCTCTTCCTGTTCTGCAAAACGTTGCCTTATCAAATCCTAATTTTTCCTTAATTCGTGTAAAACTAGCTATGAGACCTAGCTGTATTACGGTAGTAATCTGGCGATAAGCTTCAGTTACATTCTGAGAAAGCTTCCTGTGTAGCCAGTTCTTATATAAAAGTAGCAAGCTAATAATTAACTCGAATTCAGACTAGAAATCAGAATTATTTTGTCATCTAGCTGCTACAGAAATTACTAACATCTGTATTTAAAAAATACAACAGAGCACTAGTGTTAATAAGTGAGCAAAAGTAGTAATAAGTGGGTCTAAATACGAGTATGTTTCACTTTGAAAATGTTTCAGCTACCCTCTTAACGGTTAGAAATACCTGTATTTTATTATAAAGCATCACTCCATATAAAGAGATAAATAAACTAAGAAAAATTATTGAAAAGGTTTCGAATATGCATTTTACTTCTGCATCTTTGATGTATTTTTTTTAATTTATTAAAAAATATTGCTACGCGTCATACAAATTTAACAATTTGGTAGTATTTATATTTCAGTAAATATATTTATCCCTTATGAAAACAGTAAAGAAGTGTATTAATACACAGTACAGTACACATTAAAACTGCAAGTCGATATAATTGGGTAATGCTTGACTGCAACAAAAACAGTTTTTGGTTCCAATCCAGGAAGATACAACCAATAGCTTTCAAAAGTTGAATATCACAGTAATTCATCAAAGTGTGCTAGGCTAGACGATTCAGTTGTGTCTTAAAATATTTTTCCATTTGTTTTGTGCTATTACCCATTAAACCTTTGTAGATACAATTTTTTTCTTATGGCTTTTAAACAACTATTGAAATGTCATTCTTACTCGTTTAACTTCTCTTTATAACAGTATCAAATCAGCTCCAGGCGTTTCTAAAAGATAGCAGCAGCTTCGTAAATAGCGTACAAAGGCTAATGAAACCATGTCGACACACGTTACATTTAGTGGCCTCCGGTGAACATGAGTAATCAAAAACGCCCCAGACTGAGTGTGAAGTATTTCGATATACACTTCCAGCGAATATTTAATTGAAGAAAGCGGTAACACTTGGGGCTACAATTTAGACAACTATATTAATTTGTAGGACCTGATAGGATCTGATAGATCATGTAGAAAGAGATTCTTATACCCATTGGACCTTTAGTTATGTATGGGGTTTCTAATACTCTATTCCTCCAAATGCTTCAATCAAATCAAATAATGCATAATCACAATGTTCCCATTCGTGCACTATCTAAAGCGACTTCAAGAGTATACTAACTCCTTCAGCACTGAATCTGGTGGATAAAGATGAAGCAACCGATTACCTCAGAAAAAGAACTTCGAGTATAATTACTGGAATTAAATATACAGGGTGTTTCCTAAGTAAATAATCAAACTTAAAGGTGGTAATCTATGACTTATTTTAAGAAGAAACGTTCCTATAACATGTTTTCCAAATTGCTTCTTTTTTAAAATTAAAGGTGTCAAAGAAGTGGAAACAAAATTGAACATTACGGAAATTTGCAAAACGAATACAGATATTTGATTCAAATATGATATGCGTCCATTTTGTACTAAGAACCAATTTTCAGTATTATTTAAAGATTTGCAGGTGTGCCAGGAGCGTGCATGTGAGTAATCATATTACATATTACACAAAAACTACCTCTTATCTTTTTTAGATTTTATTAGCCGTTGTAGAGTTAAAATACAATTGTAAATTAAGCACAATTGTGTATTTCATCGCAATTAAACATGTTTATGTCTGTTGATCAAGTCACCTGCTTTTCACACTTATTTAAATAACTGAGCAATATCGCCTGTATTGTATTAACCTAGTATATTAAAGTTTTATTAACCATGGTGAATTACACAAACGGCTGATATGCATTTTGTGTACGGTGTTGCTGACGGAAGTGCTCAAGAAGCAAGGCGTATTTACAGCGAAAAGTATCCCAATCGCCAATTACCGAATCATTGGACTTTCATAATAATCCACCAACGTATCGTGGAAACAGGATTATTTGTAGGAACACGTAATGTTCCAGGAAGACCTCAAACAGTTAGGACTCCTGCAATGGAAGAAGCTGTTCTGAACGAAATTGAAGAACATCCAGAAACTAGCACCAGAAAAATTGAATCTATTCTTCAAATAAGTTCTAAGCTAGTGTGGACAATTCTGAGAGAATAGCAGCTATACCCATACCATATCAGTCGTGTACAAGCTCTATTGCCACGAGATTTTCCGCAACGTTTAAATTATTATATTAATAATAATAATAATAAAAAGAAATTAGTAACATGTTACATAATCTTGTCTTCTCTTTTATCTTCATTTCATTTTTTCAGTCCAGTGGCTTTAATTTTCTTTTCTAATAGACCACTTGTGTTGTCCTAACTACGAAATCTAGTATACTGTCATCAATATCAATCTTTGTATCCTTACCATATTGATACATGATTATAATTTCTAATGTAAATCCGCTGTTTACGGATGTGCCACGAAGCAATGAAATAAAATAATTATTCCTTTCTTCTTCTCCTTCTTCTTCCTCTTTAAATGTTATAGTAAGCCAAAAATACTAAACTTATTAGTACTTCGCCCTGCAGGATATACGTAATGCTGCCTAGGTAAACGAAAACATTGCTGAATATTAACCAATTTCAACTAGTATGGTGGTAAATAATATTTCAATTTATTTTGTAATCTATCCAAAGGGCGGTAACAAATGTTCTGGCTTTTAACAATTAACATGTACGTGGTTGCCCCTTGCCTTCAATATTTTACTTAATCTAAAGTTATCACTAATTCAAGAATAAACTAAAATATGCTTAATACATTAACTTAACTTAAAATTACTTCTTTTTAAGAATGCCTGTTGTAACAGTTCATTGGGGTTCTGCTTTCATTGTTAGACGTCTCATACGCTTTAATATTTGAGTAATTATTTGCCCCTTAGCTAGCTCAGTGAACATAAAACTCTCTTAATATCTTAGTTACTATCTTATGAAAGATCATTATATGCCAAAACCGGAATCTGATTCCCCCTTATAGTGCTGTCGGCTGAAACTTAACTTTACACAATACTCAAGAAAATTCAATTTGTTTCCATGAATCTGTTTACTACAAAATACAAATAAAAACACAAAAAAAAAGAAATAACACAAATCAACTACAAAAAAGCAAATTTAAATCATCGAGTAATTTACGTGCAAGATAGTTGCATCTACTTGCATGTACATTCAAACTCATGTATAAAATATCAATGAAACATTATTAAAATAGCGCCAAAATATCTATCCTTAAAAGCGCACAAATCAAAACTATTTAAAGCCGGCCCTGGCTAATGCCAGCCATGTTCCTTAAATGCTATTCGCACACCTCGGATGCTATTTATTTTCGCCTACTGCAACAGATTTTTTATATGGAATTATCTACTCATCGTTGTGCTGGATTGCATCATCTAATTCTGGCTAGTTTTATTAAAAGGCCGCCGAAACGACTTTTTAAAAAACGTTTATTTTTATTTTACAATGAAATATAACATTGGAAGCACACAGCTAGCCGCCGGACAATTTCTTACATCTAGCTATGATACGAACACAATGGAACTTATCGACTGACTGGAGCTTAACTTAGAAGTGCAAGCTACTAGTATATATACTATGCCTAATCAGCTAAGATAAGCGTTATCTCTAAAAGGGAGCGTGAGACAGGAAGCCACGTGCGTTCAAGGTTGCAGACTTGCAATTCATATAAAGAAGCTATTTATCGTTCAAGGTTGCAAGCTTGCAGTTTTACACAGGAGACCATTGTCTATTCATAATATAACACGTCCGCCGATAAAATGTTCAATGGGTGGTATTCAAATATGCCTCCATTGAACTTACAAAGAGAAAAGAAAATTAAACTTATGCATTTACGTTAACCGGTTCAAAATCTTTATTTAAAAATCTAATAAGTTTAATCTTCATTGTGTTTCTATTATAATACAAATACAATATAAAAATTATTAACATAAGAATAGTACACAGAGTAAATATAATTGCAGACACACTTAAATTATCAGATTTAATATAATTAACAGGTTTTAACAAATTTTCATATTTATTAAGCTTAATTCGGTCCTCAACCAATTTCTGGGTGTCAACTGGTATCAAGTCAATCTTCGAGACATTTATGAATTCGATTCAGGAATTATTAAGCGGTCAATGTTTGAAACTTTTAAATTAGCAATTTTATTTAAGGTTCTTTTATACTGAATAATAAAATAGCAATACGATTTTCATTAAATTGTTTCTAAGTGTATCATAACGAATAAAATAGGAATATCATATATATTTCTAATAAGCGTCTATTTGCTTTATTTAAGAACTACATTGCCTAAATTTAAAGAATATAGTTCTGGATTACATTTTAAAATATTTACAATATTATATCGCCGTGTATGATTGAATATTTAATCAAGATACAGACGATGAAGGTAATAAGTCTGAATAGGGTAGTAATTCATTAGCATGGCGTCTAATGTTGGACGATCCATTATGCGGTGTTAACTCGTATATGTCATGTTCTAAAATTTGGGATATTGTATATGGTCCTATAAATTTTGGTTCATCTTTACTTCTGGAATTTGTTTTAACAAATACTTTTTCATTTAATTGAAATGTTTTATTTTTCCGGGTTGGGTTTAATTTTAAATTTCGTTTTTCTTTACTATCAATTTGCTTGCCTTGCAATATTTCGTAAATTTTTTTCATGCGGATTTTGTGACCAGATAAATAATCATGATAGTAGGTTTTTGTATAGTCTAAATCGAACTGATTTCTACATTCAGTATGACCAAATACAATCTCAAAAGGGGTTAAATT
Organism: Agriotes lineatus; assembly: GCA_940337035.1. NCBI lineage: Eukaryota > Metazoa > Arthropoda > Insecta > Coleoptera > Elateridae > Agriotes > Agriotes lineatus. The sequence goes on along the minus strand of OW679197.1, from coordinate 124,135,368 downwards.
GAGATTAGAGTGTATCGTATGATTGTATGCAAGAATACAATATTGAATTTTGTTTTGTTCAGGTACATCCGTCAATAGTCGATAGTGTTCAATTATTGTCGAATGTAGTCGTTCAATTGGGGAGTTAGATTGATGGTGATGTGGGGTTGTCGTATGCAACTGGATTTTATGTAAAGCTATGAAGTCTTTAAAAATATTTTTGTTAAATTCTCCATCAGCTATAATGATATTTGGTGTAGTAAAAGTACACATATAATTAAGTAGTTGTTCAATGACGTCTGTTAAATTTCGAGATTTAATATAGTATGCTTGGGCGAATTTGGAAAATGAGTCTATTATTGTTAAATAGCTTCTCTTACCTATCTGAAAAATGTCCAAGTGTATAGTATGAAATGGTTGGTTTTGTGTAGGAGTAAGCTGTAAAGGCTGTTTAATTGGGTTTCTGTTGTACTTTTGCGCTTTACAAATATGACAATTATTAATATAGTCGGTGACATCTTTATTAATTGATTTCCAATAATATTTTCTTTTTATATGTTCGATTGTTTCATTGATACCACGGTGATTAGTTTTGCCTAGATGGTAATTTTGGATTTGATATTGACGATCTTGTGGATTTAGAACGTAAGTCACTTGTGACATACATCGATGAAATTTGGGTGTGTTATCGTTAATTATGTTTTGCAGAAAATTTGAAAAATCTAAACAAAGTTCGTCGTTAGGAAAATAACAATGGTAATGTGTTCTAGGTTCACAATGTTCAATTAATAGCCTGTTGAATACGTCAATTTTATTTGTATTATTTAGGGATACAGAATAATGTGTAATTCCGTCGTATTTAGTGATTCCGATATCTCGTGGTAGTTGAGAAATTACAAATTCAATTTGATTTTTAAATTGTTGTAGAGGTTTTTCGGCAATATCTATTACGGGGGTAGATGATTGTTGCGAATGTATTGTTTCGACATAGGATTTATTATCGTCGTTATTTGGTGGTCTTATTTGGATGTCGGATATAACTTTTACTTTAGGCGTTTTTGATTTTGGTGGTCCGATGGTCGGTACCGAAAAAAAGTCTTGTATGTCGGGGGTGCTTGCCCTACTTGCCATTAAGCTTTCGTTACCTTGTATTGGTATTGGTGTATGAAGTCTATCGGGTGTTTCTAAAGTCATGGGGTGAATTTGAACACGCGACAGAGCGTCGGCAACTTTATTTAATTTGCCTGGTAGATAGTTTACGGTGAAGTCGTATTCTTCTAATTTAAGTGCCCAACGAGTTAATTTGGAATTCGGTTCTTTTAAATTTTTGAGCCAAACAAGCGGTCTATGATCGGTGTACAATTTAAATTTTACTCCATACAGATATGGACGAAATTGTTTGGTTGCCCAAACTATGGCTAGGAGTTCTCGTTCAATTGTAGTATAATTTTGTTCTGCATTATTAAGGGTTCTGGAGGCATAACAGGTGGGTTTACCATCTTGGGATAATACCGCGCCTATCGCAAATTTAGATGCATCGGTAGTCAGTTCGAAAGGTTTTTCAAAATCAGGATATTGAAGTACTGGTTCATTCATTAAAATTTGTTTGCAATACTCAAAGTTCTTCAAAAATTCAGGGGTGTGTACAATTTTATTTTCTTTCTTTAAACATACGGTTAAAAATTTAGTTATTTTGGCAAAGTCTTTGACAAATTTTCTATAATAACCAAATAGTCCTAAGAATGATTTTATCTCGGTTCTTGTTTTAGGTGCTGGGAAATTTTTGATTGCTGATATTTTAGATGGATCTGGTTTTATTCCTTCTGAAGTAACTATATGACCTAAATATTTTACAGATTTATGTAAAAATTCTGATTTATCTAACTGAATCTTTACATTAGCATCTCTACATTTTTGAAATACATTTTTTAAACGTTGCATGTGTTCTTGAAGAGAACTTCCGAAAATTATAATGTCGTCTAGGTAAACTAGGCACTGTGTTGGAGTGAGTCCAATTAAGGCTGTATTTATCATCCTTTGGAAGGATGCAGGACTGTTACGTAAACCCATAGCCATTCTTTTAAACTGAAAATGGCCTTCTTCGGTTGAAAAAGCGGTTTTTTCGCGATCTTTCTTTTCGATTTCTATCTGGTGGAAACCAGAGGCAAGATCCAATGTTGTAAAGTATTTGGCTCTGCCAAGATTGTCTAATACAGTTTCTATACGGGGCAATGGATATTTATCTTCAATAGTTTGTTCATTTAACTTTCGATAGTCAACTACAATGCGCCATTTTTGTTTTCCGGAGGCGTCTAACTTTTTTGGGACGACCCAAATAGGAAAATTATACGGTGATTCCGATGGCTCTATAATATCTTCGTTTAACATTTTCTTTATTTGCCTTTTGACTTCTTCGCGATGAATATGGGGATAACGGTATGTTTTCGTAAATATAGGTGCATTGGTTTTAGTCCTAATGTGGTGTTTTGTCAAATTCGTAACGGATAAAGGTATTTCGGGAGAGTAAAATACATCTCTGTATTGAAAACATAAATTAGTCAAAAGAGTTTTTTCGTCTTCGTTTAAATGGTCTAGTCTTAAATTGTTTTTTAAATTATTATTTAAAATACTTCTGGTGTTTGGAGTATTTATATTAAAGTTGTTAAATCTGATAGACTGATTTTTGTTGAGTTCATAATTTTATTTTTATAAGATTAAGGATTATAAACATTAATTTCTTGTATTTCGTTTAAAGTATTAATTACGCTTGTTTTAAATTGATTATTGTATGGTTTCAATTGCTGAAGGCTTAGTCATGCCTTTTTCATTAAATTTTAATTTTGGAGTTATTTTAGTTACATTTTTTTATGCTGATAAATTTTACGAAAAGTTCTGTACACAGGGTTAACTGTAGGTTTTGTTGAGAAAAATAAAAATCTTAATTTTTAGGTTTGGAAAAGTTACATTAGTTTCATTTTTTTTTTTTTTTTTAGTTTTTACGGGTTATAATAAAATGGTATCGTAGCTCTTTCTGTCTGAATATGCATCCATTTATAATCTATTCGTGCGGATAATTTTGAAAATAAGTCGGATCCAATAAGTCCTATATAGTCTGGGTTAAAATTATATAAATAACATGTATGTGTTCCGTTTTCATAAAAAAGACTGGGGATTGGTAAATCTGCAATTAAGTTATGTTGAGAAATTCCATGAGATGTAATTATCTCGAATTCTGTTTCATAAATATAATTTGGAAAATGTTGTTGTACAAATTCTGGAGAAATTATTGTTTGTGAGCTACCTGTATCAATTAAAAGTTTATCGCCAGTGGCGGGAATTATAATATAAGGAAGATCTGATTTTGAATTTATATTAAAAGTTAAAATATGCTTTTCCGAGGCTCTTAATGAAAATTTACAGTATCGTCTGGATCTGGATATTCGAAATAATCTGGGGTGTGATCTAAGTCTTGTGAATTATCAGGGTCAGAATATTCCTGAAGGTTTTCGTTAAAATTTTCTGGAGTTGAAAATTCTCCATTTTCAAATAAATTTTCGATTAAGTCTTCATATTCATCCGGAGGTTTTTCTTGATGATAATTTAAATGATTAAAATTTCTATTAACGTTTTGAGAATTTGCTCGATATTTATTAGGGAAATTTGTTTGTTGAGTAGCTGGTCTTTTTATGGTGCTAAAGTCCATAGGTTCTGGTTTATTTGTTGGTGAAAAATTTGGTTTTGGTGCAAATGCATTAAATCTTGAATTTTTAGTTATTCTAGAATTATTAGGATTGTTAAAATTTGTTGGACTTTTAAAATAGTTGGGATTTTGATTAAAATTACTTCGATTTTGTTGAAATGGTCTTTGCATAAAATTTGGGTTATTAAATTTAGGTTTATATGAATTTTGTGTTTGAATATTGGAAGTTAAATTTGATTTATTTAATTTTTGACTTTGAAAATTATTTTGATTTTGAGAATATCTGATATCAATTTCTTCTTTTACTATGCTTAACGCTTGTTCTAGTGAAGTTGGATTTCTACTTCTTACGAAGCTTCCTAAATTTTCATTTAGTCCACTTGTAAAAGTGCGAAGTGCTAAATCTTTGTTAGCTTTTAATTTATGAGTAATAATATCTTTTGATTCTTGACTCAGAGAAACTTTTGAATTATAAATAGCTAAATGAGTTCTAACTTTATTGAAAAATTCTATGGGAGAGTCTTTATTCTGTTTTAATTTAGTTAAATCAATTAAGAGATTCAATTCTGACCTTTGGTCGCCAAAATTTTCAATTAAGACATTTTTTAAGTCTTTCCAAGTATCATACTCGTAACCTGTGATTACTTCTAACGCTTGACCTTTTAATTTATTCCTTATCGAATTTAAAATTACTTGGTTGATATAATCGTTTAAATTTTCTGTACAAAATTTAGTTGCAATGATTTCTGCGGATCTGATAAATTCCGAAAGAGTGGCTTGATTACCATCATATGTGGGAATTTCATTTAATAAAGCTACATTAAAATGTGGGGGAAACAATGATGCGTTTTGATCAACCATATTTGGGTTGTTACAATTATTTAAAAATAAAATTCTAGGGATTGAATTCCTTGGTGAGCGTGATCGATCTCGTGACATAAAATTTTTACAATTGTTTCAAAATATAATTACAGGTGTTTTAACTAATGATTCAAGATAATAGTGATCTAAACATAAAAATTTTATAGACAAAAATTAATTTTGCTTTATTTGTTTCACTTATTTTTAATTTTTATTTATGTTAGTAAACAGTTTAATGACTAGGGGATGTTTAACAGGGGTACCTACGCGCAAGAACGCAAGCACAAATGCAAATTAAGCACACCTAGTATGTGCAGCAATTGGTCTGGCTTACTACGTTCTGCCTGGACTTATAAATAAATATTTAAAACTATGTTAGTATAATTTTTAAAACTTTATGTTAGTTAACTTTGTTGTTTTAGGCGAACGCTTTAATAATTATCACTTTTGAAAATTATATTACGTTACTTTGTTGCCTTTGAAATTTTTACTTTGTTATTTAGGCGAACGCTTTAATAATTATTACTTTTGAAAATTATATTACGTTACTTTGTTGCCTTTAAAATTAATGATTTTGCTTTTTCTTTAAAACTTGTAAATTATTACTTAGGCGAACGCTTTAATAGTCGTTACTTTGTTGCCTTTAAAATATACCTTTGCTTTTTCTCTAAAGCTTGAAAATTATTATTTTTAAAATATACCTTTGCTTTTTCTCTAAAGCTTGAAAATTATTATAAAAATATGCACTTACATTGTGCGTTAAAATTGACGAACGGCGTGCGATCAAGCTACGTCCTGTTGTCTTCAAAAAGGATGCGTCGATCCTATTGATGTCGGCTGGCCTGCACAGAGGTCCTGAAGTCCGACTTGGATAGTCCAGCTTTGCGCTAGAGCGTTATCCAAAAGTTGTCCTGGGGTCGTCGTTGTTGACGTTGCCAATACCAGAGACTGATCCCAATGATCAAGATGGTCCCAATGACCAGATGGTTCCAATAACCACGGAGGAGCAGGAGCTGGGTCGACGGGCGCTTCTCACGATCGGGCGATGTTTGTCCCTGTTGGAGATGTCCGAAGATCCGCTGGGTGGTAGGTTTCGATTTGTGGCAAAGAGCTGAACCTCAAGGAAAGTTGCTGGTCGACTCGATGTTTGTAGTTTTCCAGGTTTTCCTCCACAAATCCGAACGACTGCGCCAGTTTTATTAAAAGGCCGCCGAAACGACTTTTTAAAAAACGTTTATTTTTATTTTACAATGAAATATAACATTGGAAGCACACAGCTAGCCGCCGGACAATTTCTTACATCTAGCTATGATACGAACACAATGGAACTTATCGACTGACTGGAGCTTAACTTAGAAGTGCAAGCTACTAGTATATATACTATGCCTAATCAGCTAAGATAAGCGTTATCTCTAAAAGGGAGCGTGAGACAGGAAGCCACGTGCGTTCAAGGTTGCAGACTTGCAATTCATATAAAGAAGCTATTTATCGTTCAAGGTTGCAAGCTTGCAGTTTTACACAGGAGACCATTGTCTATTCATAATATAACAGGCTGGCATGTGGTATGGAAAGTTACCACACCCGTTTCTGGAAAGTCTCTATTTTCTTATCGCTATCTTTGCCGCCTTCATGACGACTGACTAACCTCACGATTTCGTAACGCTGCAACGGACACCCTTTGGATGTTGCACAGTTTGTATCGTTACCTCATACAACGGGAATATGCGTTCATTTAATTTATAAACGCTTATTCGCTGCACTTTCAAATGCCCATTTAGGCAGTTTTTAATTAACTTATATCGCTCTGAGCGAATTCGCAAACACGTGCAGCTCTCAGCAGATGCTGCGTGAGACTGCCATCTTATTTGTTAAATCTACACTAATTAAAAATCTCCGCATGCCGCGTACAGCGTGTGTTTTTTGCTGTACTCGTGAAAACAATATTTTTATATGTAAAACATAATAAAATACATATTTAAGTTTTGATATATAGAATATAATTTTAAGAACTCACAAAAAATAAATAAATTTGTAATACACATATTATTTGTAACAGGACTAGTCGGTACTCAAAACAAACACAAAGCAACCCGTAACAATGATTTGCTCCAGCTAGTTTTCAGTCGAGACAAAGTACCTGAAATAGGTGTGTTTCCTACTTCAAAATATGAGTACGTTGAGAAATCATTAGGGTGAAGACGCTACACGGTTAAAATCAAACTCCAGATCTTCACAACGTTTCTAACGTTGCAGAAATATCAATGGAGTCCCAGGAAAAATTTTGAGCTGGACGTCGGTCACTTACCTTTGCTTGCAGCTAATAATTCCACTATAAAAACATGTTCTGCATATCTGCCTTACAAAAAAAAACACACCAGAAACGCTTAATAGTATTTAAAGACTATAATGAACACACCGAGTTAAAATAAATTCTGATGCAGTAACATAAGACCAATTTCAACTAATTATTTCCCTGCTTGACGTCACGAAAATACAAAATATGGAGAAAAAATATCTGATGCATTGTCACCGTGCTTTCAAACATTGTATAAACAAGCAGACAGGATGGGGCTTGGACCGAGACATCGAAGATTAACCGAATTATAACAAACAACTTTACGGACTAAAAAAAATTAACACATTGCAATATTGTCTCATAAAGGACCATCTTTGCTTTGGTACTTAGTTCTTCTGTACCTGTCACGGTGTTATCTATATTTATTTGGTTGTACAATCAATTGGTCGTACTTGTTATGTTTTTAATTTCTTCCTCTATTGGTCCAGCCTTATTTTTTATTTCCACAACATATTTGGACTTTTCCACATATTTAATTATCTTACTCCTATGCTAATGTGTTCGTCTCGATCTTACATGTAGTATTTTGTGTATATTTGCATTTATTATCATTTTCTTCTCTTCTAGCTTGCTTTGCCATATGCACAAATGATTTTGTAGCTGCTTTCTGTTTCATACCATTATCACAATGCGGTCTTGTTATATTAGGTTTTATCTCACTATGTGACTCAGGTTGTGATATTCTAGTCCTGTTCTCTTAACCTTATTTGTACAGTTTCTAATTATGTTATTCATATACGCTACAAAGAGAAGTGAACTTAGGCTGTCGCCTTGCTTTATCTCTTTCTCTATATTAAATTATTGCGTGTGAATTATGTTGAACCTTTTTTTATATATTTTTAATTACTTTCATAGCCTATTTTCTACAATTTTAGCGTAATGTCACGTGTAAAATTTATATTAATACTATTTATGTTAATTTTTAGGAATTATCTTGAGCTCAGCCGTCATAAAGCAGGTTGGGATGCCGCTTTTTCGTTGGAATACATTAGGTTGCCCATGCCCTCTTTTCAATTGTTATATTTAAGAGCCTTGAACTGGAAAGTTTTGGCGACCTTTAGAAATTGGAAATATATTGGGGAAACGATTTCATGTGTCAATTTTGAGATATTGATTCTGATATTGCTTCTAGTACTGTACAGTAGATCTTTCCAAAAGCAGCTTTAATGTAAATGTGGATTTCATCCTCAGAAATCTTCGAAAATTTAATTCAGCATCTCTCGGTTGGTTGTGCAATTGCTGAAATTTGACTGACTAATCCAGATTGTATTTTAGAAGAAAAATTAGCTGTGGCCACCTCCCATCCTCGGTAAGTAATTTTGGATCCACCCTTGCATGTTGCTGGAATTGTTTCGAGATTATTTCAGTCCTTTTTCACACTTTCCTCCCTTGGCTCAGCTGCACTACCTGGAGTCTGGTATATTGGGAGCCATTCGCAGAAGATTTACAAGTAATCAGTTGCGTACGTGATTCAAAATGACCTCTAATCTACACTTACCTTCACTTAACATTCGGGACTATATTTTTAGTTGCTGGTCTATTGCGAAAATTCGGGTTAACTTAATGGAAAGAACAACACAGATGTGATTCGGGCTTTTATTCATCGATTCTGCTCGAAATTCACTAAAGGTGAACACATGTTCTATTTAAGAAATCATTTCAGCTATTCACTCATTATTTAGTTTGTTTTATTCGTTCTTGCCAACAAAGCCATGTACATACTGCAATAACTTCACATTTACAAGAAATAAAGTCAATATAAAACATAGATTAAGATCAATATCACATTAACAACAATTACAACAACATAAAAATCTAGGTTACAATGACAATACCACAAATGCAATATAATATACTGTAGTGATTGCGCTTAATTTTAACTTGAATTAAGTATCGTTCGAATTTCAATATTATTTAATTATTAAAATTGATAGTGCCTTGAGACACTTTCAGGGTTGGTTCGATTATCTAGTTGCTTGTTAATTAAATTTTATTTTTAAAATGACTTTTAATTGTGTAATGACATTAAATGTCACTTTTTATGTCAAACAAAGTTCTATTACTAATCTCAATCAAATATGACAAATGCTCAATTCTGTTTGTATTATATTGACTTTTATAATCTACGGTAAGTACTTGTTTATAGTTAATTGCACTTTTTAAATTGTCTTTTATTTGATATAGCGTTGATTGAACAAGACTACGACCCACCTTGCACTGTTCCTACTCCCACTGCTCTTATCATCTCCAATATAGTAATTCTCCTGACGTTATTAGCTTGGACCCCTTATTAGCCCTGCTGTGATATCCCGCTCACTGACAACAGCTGTCAACTTGTCGACTCCGGGCAGCTACCAGGACAGACCTCTCCCTACTCTGCTCGTGCAACTGCCACCTTCCAGAAACATCCTACTTCATACAGCTCCACGGCAAGTTAGCTAATTAATATCCTTCTTCCGTAGCTCCAAACTTCACCAACCTCTGTCGTCAGTAACCAACAGAATACCTCGTGTCCAGTCTTCCCTCTGCTATCCTCCCCGAACAGATGATCTTGTCTTCAGAACATTTTCACGAAAGCAGCACTTAGCAATACTCAAACATATATAACTCCTTGTCAATTGTATTATTTAAACTAAACTATTTCCATCCAAATCTTGAATTCTTCTATAATTAATAACTGTTTCTGCTTCTATTTAATTCTTCCATCTTCCAATACTCTTCTATACCTGATGCTTCATTTGTAATAATCTTCTTTATGTTTCACTAGTATTATCACCTCGTAGATTTTATTAATGACCTATTTTGAACCTTTTTAGACTAACACATTAAAAATAGGGTAAATTTCAATATTTTTATTCAGACCAAAATGGTAAAAACGTACATATTTTTATAATTTGTTATTATTAATAATCGTAACAAATTCGCCTAACTACCATATTTTAATTATTAATGCCATCTATAATTTAAGTTCACTTGAGTCTTACCTACTTCAACATTTTTTCATTAGAATTTACATTTGTCATGTGTGATACAAGTATGTACTTACTTTCTAAATTTCAAAGCCCCTATAGAATACTCAATAATTATCATTTTCATATTAATTTGTCTTAAATTAGATTTTTAACATAAACTTAATTCAATTCAAACAGCCTGTTTTTTTTAAATTTTTTAATTTAATTTAAAATCGATTGCATTGATCTCCCAAATTCTATTCACATATTAAATATTCAGCCAAATCCAACTACTAGTGTACCATAACAATACATAATTGCAGTTTTATACCACCTTAAACTCCAAATTTAAAAGAGCGAAATCATTTGCCTTTTTCAGTTGTGGTCTTTTAACATCTTCGATCATTCAATATTCTTTCTGTTATTTTTGAACTTCTGATTTTTATTTATTTCTTTATGGGAAATGTTATGTGGAATTACAGCAACTGTAGATTTTCCGATTTGAATTGTCTCGAACCAGTGGCACTTCTGGACAACCCACTCCATTCTATTCAGGATCAAGCTGGCAAAACTTTTCTACATTCCAAGAAAATTTTTGAACCATGGTGCTTGGTTTTTATGAATATTTACTGTAAATTTATATAATTTTTCGTACAGAAATCATAAGTGCAGCAGTACGTGCATTTTTAATACTACTAGTGACAGGCAGTAAGTAATTGTGGCAAGTTGTTGTTTTCCTCTTTTTATGTTGGGTTGAGGTTGAGCTTTACACGCTTCTTGTGAGCTTACTTTTAGTCATTTGTGTATAACTCCTTCCGTTCGTAAGTAATTCAGGCGCTATATGATTCTATCTCGGAGCTTCTCCGTTTCGTATAGTTCTTACAGCAATCTTGATTTGTTTTTCGGTCATGCTGATTATTTACTTCTTCTTCGTGTTCAATCACTTACCCATTCGTTTCTGCTTTTATTTCTTTATTTTTTAAATTTTTTCCTTGCACTTTCGCTAAGCTTTTAGAACTTCTTTTATTCTGCCAATGTCTTCTCTTCCATTTGAAATTTTTCGTATGGATTTGGTCGGTTGCCCTATAATCTTTTTTACGTTACAGAAGTGCTTTTGGTTCTATGTGTAGTTTTACTAATGCATATACGATAATTCTTAGAGCACTCTTCATAAAAATGGCATTAATTCTGAATGTGTGCGCCTGCTGATAATTATACGCAATGCAGTAGCAAATTAATTTCGCAATAAACCATTTATTACCGAAATGCTAATCAACATTAACCTATATAAAAAAATCTGGTGTGATACACTCACACAACTTCCTTTTACAGTGATCTTATAATTAGTTAAATATTTAATTTTTAATTTTTAAGCATTCGTCAAAAATTTTCAAAAATTACGAATTCTACAAAAACGGTACAAAATAGAGCGTTAGTTGAAGAGACAAATTTTCTCTAAAATCTTAAGCAGAATTCAAAAATGTAATAATATACCGGGTGTTCTATTTAAAATAGGAGTTAATAAAAAAATAGAAAAAAAAACAAAAGAAACCCACTTTAGAAGTATTCAACTGGAAAATCACCTATCTCAAGTTAATGCACATTAAAAATGTAATAAAAATGTAAAGTTTGAAAAAAATCGTTAGAGCCGTTTTTGCAAAAATCGAAAAAAACTAAAAAATCACAAGAGTAAACACCTACTTCCGGTTATGCGATTTTTTTTAAAAGCTTGCTGTCTTATCTACATAGTACACAAAACTTATATATGAAGTTTCAACGCCATACCTCTTTTCGTTTTGAGATATTCTGTTCACAGACAGACACACAGACACACAGACAGACAGACAGACACACAGACCAATGAAAAAAAATATGTTTTTTGGGATCAGGAGACTCTAAAACGTGAAGATCTGTTGAAAACTCAATTTCGAATTTTTGGGGTGAATCCAATACTTCCTTTACGGTAAAAGGAAGTAATAATATATGGAAAGCTGGGATAATAGAAACCAGTGAAATTGTCATTACAGTTTCCACTATGTCGACGTGCAGTACATATACAAAAGTTCACGGTGTAATGCCCAATCAAAGCTGCGAGCCGAATTACCGCAAACGAGGCAAAATGTCTGCATGTAAGCCACAACACGTGGCCTAAACGACCGAATTCGTGCAATTTATTGCTAATTCGGGTAAATGTTAAAATAGCTAATGCCGAGGGTGCGTCGCGCGTGTCTCAAGTGTTGCAGTTTAGAGCGGCATCGCGACGCGTTTTGACGGCGTCGCGGGAACATGAAAGCTGGCGGGACAATAACGCGCCACGTGGCAGTTTGCGAAGCCACGTGGTCGACGTTTGTAGCCAACGAGACGAGAAATGACGTTTTTTAACACCCTCTGATCGTCTACATTGTGAATAATGAGATCGAGACACGCTTGTCCCTTCTCGATAAATTGAGTTCCTGGGATTAGGCGCTGCTGATGTTATAATTACAGTCATCCAAGCCTGACGTCCACGGTTTATTGAACGAGGAACAAGATGCTATCCAGATCTTTTATTGATTTAGTTCATATAAAAATTCTCTTTTGATTAGTAAGAAAATCATGGAATTTTTGCTTACGTTCTTGAATAATTTTTGTATCAAGTAATTCTTCAGCACATTTACTAAATACATATCCTGAAAAGCATCTCTTTAATTTACTTTTATCTTATTTTAAATTATATTTTCTAGTTAAAGTTTTTTGTATCATATTACTTCCAGAAAATACTAAAATCTTGTGGAGTTTTTGTGTAGTTAAAGAGTTTAGTCCCTTTACTCACATCTCGCAGTTCCACATTTGTTAGTTGTTACTATAGTATGTATGTATTATGTGAAATATCTTATACCTATTGGAGTATGATCAAAAATTATTTTCATCTAGTATATAAGTTAACTAAAAATCAAATTTCAAGTTTGACCTTTAACTATAAACGTATAATCCATTCTCTTCTTTGTGCATGAAAACAGGCGATGAATTTTTGCTTGTTAAGTTGTACATGAACAGAACCGTAATTTTTATTTTGTTACGTAATCTATATAGCCTCCAACGAATTTATTTTCACAGAATATAATGTTATTGCCAGATGGATTGCTTATTTTGATCGTACATGTGGAGAAATATTTAAAATCGAAAGTATTGTAAGACCTTCCATGTACTTAATTAAAAAGTCTTCAATTACACAATTACTGAAACTGGATACATACATGACAATTAGTAGACCCACATGTCAAAAACCACTAACTTCTTACACATAGATAGCTTTGGCTTTGAGTGGTTTACATCTTCTGAAACGAACATCTAGCTTGTTGAATACGTGATCGAACTTCAAAATGTTCTGCCACCAAACTATATGACAACTGCAATAGAAGAATTATTTCTGTGCCATAGCTGCCTTCCATCAAGGTATCTATTAAGCTGATAGCTTTTCATTGTGTCGTTATTCATTCTAATACATGTTTAATCAACTACACAATCTCGTTTCTTACCCAGGACAAACCAGTTTATATATTGAAATGGTATTAAGCCCACAGCTTGGCTCTGTCTGCAGTACAAAATATTAAACCATATCAATAAAGGACAGACTTGGGATATTTATATAATTGCAATTTTAAACAAAAATAAAAATATTAAATGCATTGATTATGAGCTGCGAGAAACCGTAATTAGTCGGTTAAAGGCACGCAAAGGCAAAGCATATTTCAAAGGGTTTAAATTTGGCTTGTGAATAAAGTAATATAATTAGAAACGATATGTTTGTGTACATGTAAGGCCAGACCGTACGAAAGTAATTGACACAAAAAGGTTATTACGTGCAAAGAGGAGCGTAGTTATAAATAAAAGCCAAGAACAGTGAAAATTGTGAGCAAGCAGAAGGGTGAAGCAAGATGAATGATAATATAGAAAATTGCAAAGAGCAATTCCTGAATGGAGGCTACAGAATAAAAGGAAGCAACGAGAAAAGTGCGGAACGCAAAAATCAGTGCTTTAATAATTAAAAACAGAATGCAAGAGCAGAGCTGTGAAATTAAAAAAATGTTTGTGAGTGCGACGCTATAGGAGAAAATTAGTTATAAGCCAAAAAGACAATATTTTAAATTTTAAGAAAATGTTGGATTGTAATTTATGTACTCAAACTTTATTCTATTTGTGGTAAAAATTATCAATCCTAATTTCCAGTTAATAGTAGAATAACACCGTATCTGAGCAACATGATGATTTTTTGTCATTAACGGGGAGAACAATTGAATTAAATTATTGGCAGACAGGGCAAATTTGTGCTCCATTTTCAATTACTGTTTTTATGTTAATAAAAGATTATTCGAGTTCGAGTGTTCAAACAGTTCGGATGTGCACTAAGCGATATCAAACAGTGAACCTTGAACTAACATTTGTCGTTTATTTTCGCAGTGTTTGGGTGCTATCAGTACTAAATAAAAATTTAAAATTGTAAGTCATTTTTCATTAATATAAATAAGAACTTTTAACTAAAAGCAAAATTACGCATCTAAATAAAAATGCTGCCGGCCGGCAACGGCGTTAACGGCGCATTTAACATTTATAACCAGCAACAATTAAACGGAAATCCTATGTTACCACAACAATTACCATTTTTTCCGAATCCACAACCTACGCATCAGTATCAACAAAGCCAATACACTCTCCAGCCGTCTCCTAATCCATCTTACTTCTCCACACAGTATCAACCAACTTCACAAACACCGAGTCAGCCACAATTTTATCTACCGCAATACGATACTGAGCCAGTCATGCAATCAATGCAAAATGAAAACACTAATGAATGTTACGAAGATGATGAACAAGAAATGGAAGTTAACCCCGTCAATAGTTGGCAACGTGTTACAAATAATAAACGGAAACGATTAACGAAGCCTAATACGCAAACGACCAATACTGAAAACGAGACAGAAATTATTCACGAGAACAGATACTCAGCGCTAAGTAAAGAAGATGGACCAAGTACAGCGGCTAACGAAGAACAGCAAAAAACGACTATATCTAAGCCACCGCCCATATTTGTTCACGGTGTTATAAATTATAAGGAAATGACTAAAGATCTACTATCAATTGCAGAAGAGGAACAATACACGACCAAAAGTCTACATAATAATGTCGTTAAAATCAATGCAACAACCCCTGACACATATCGTAAGATGATCAAGCTTATGCAGGAAAAAAAGATTGTACATCATACATACCAGATGAAAGAAGATCGCCCTTATAGAGTTGTCTTAAAACATCTGCATCATACTACCCCAACAGACGATATAAAAAAAGCTCTTAAAGAACTAGGACATTCGGTACGCAACATTATGAACTTAAAACATAGACAAACCAAAGACCCTTTACCTATATTCTTTGTAGATCTAGAGCCAGCTACAAATAATAAAGAAATATACAACATACACTCACTACAAAACAAACACATTCTTTTTGAACCACCAAAACTAAGTAAGGACATTGTGCAATGTACCCGATGTCAGAATTATGGGCATACAAAAAGCTATTGCAATAGGCCATTTGCATGTGTGAAATGTGCAGGAAGACATGATACAAAAATCTGCAAAAAAACAAAAGAAACTCCAGCTACGTGTATCCTGTGCGGAGGTTTACACCCAGCGAATTACAAGGGATGCACAATTTATCAAGAGCTCCAAAGAAAATATCAGCCCAATACGCAACAATCAAGCATAAGACCTCTAAATCTAACAAGACAAAACTTTCCATCCTTGAGATACCAAAATAATCAACCCACCATCAATCAGCCAACACATATACGTCCTCTTTATTCCCAAGCAGTAAAAAACTCACCCCCGTCCACTGAAGATGTTAGTCTTAAACAATTCTTAGATGAATTTAAAAATATGTTCAACCAACTATTACAACAAAATAGTATGATATTAAATATGCTAACTACAGTCATTAATAAATTAATTCAATAATGGCTAAGTTTTTAAAAATTGCATTGTGGAACGCTAACAGGTTACAACAGAGAAAGTTGGAAGTTGAAACCTTTATACGGGTCAATAATATAGATATTTTACTCATTTCAGAAACTCATTACACCTCAAGATCTCACCTAATAATACCTCATTATTCAATATATCATACAGAGCATCCAGATGGCACAGCACATGGTGGTTCGGCCATAATCATCCGTAATTCCATTAAACACCATGAATTACCGCCTTATAAAACGGACTATGTGCAAGGCACTATAATACAAGTTGAGAAACTTCCAGCACCCATAGTATTATCAGCTGCCTACTGTCCGCCACGCCATAATATAACCAAACAAATGCTACAACCCTTTTTCGAACTCCTAGGGCCTAGGTTTTTAGCAGGTGGAGATTTTAATGCTAAAAACACGCATTGGGGCTCACGCTTAACAACTACAAAAGGCAGAGAGCTTTATAAACTTATGGTAGATAATAAATACAACTTTCTCTCAACGGGCAGCCCAACATATTGGCCTTCGGATCCCAATCAAATTCCGGACTTACTGGACTTTTTCGTTACTCACGGCATGGCATCAAACTACATGAATATTGTCCCCAATTACGATATTTCGTCAGATCATACCCCTGTAATAGTTACTGTAAGTGCAACCATACTCTATAAAGAGCCCAAACCTACTCTCAGCAATTCAAAAACCAACTGGAACGTGTTTGAAACACATATCAACGAATTCCTTAATATAAATTTAAGCTTAAAAACAAAAGTTGATCTGGAATACGCAACAAACCATCTCATAACAACTGTACAGGAAGCAAGTGCTCAATCTGAAAGCCCATACTCCTAATATCCCTACTGAAATAATGGAACTAGTGAAAGAAAAAAGAAGAGCAAGAGCAACTTGGCAGCGTACCCATAATATCGCAGATAAAACCAGATTGAACCACTTAAATAATAAGTTAAGACGCAGACTGCAAGAAATTCGCAATGACACCTTTCAATTCTACACAAATTCACTCTCTGTTAATGATCACTCAATCTGGAAAGCGACCAGAAGAATTAAGCGTCCTAAGGTACATGTACCGCCTCTACGAGATGAGACAGGAACGTGGGCAAGATCCGATAAGGAAAAAGCTGAGGCATTTGCACAGCATTTACAAAACACCTTTCAACCAAACTCCAACGAACCTGATCAAGAGGTTGAACACTATTTAGAAATTCCATTACAGCTATCGCTTCCAATACAAAGTTTTACTCTCCATGAAATTGAAACCCAAATAAAACTTCTGCATAATAAAAAATCACTAGGGCACGACCTTATAACAGGAACTGTTTTAAAGCATCTACCTGAGAAAGGAGTTCGATATCTACAAATTCTGTTCAATGGAATACTGCGTCTCGCACACTGGCCATTATCACTCAAATTCGCTCAAATTATTTTGATACTTAAACCCGGAAAACCTCCTACCCAAATCAAGTCCTACCGCCCTATCAGTTTACTTCCGACAATCTCTAAGTTGCTGGAAAAATTAATACTAAAACGTATAAATCAAAGTGCACTTCAAGATACATGGCTACCAGATCATCAATTTGGTTTTCGATCCGAACACTCAACAATACAACAATGTCACCGACTAACAAACATAATACGTAGATCATTTGAAGACAAAATTTACTGTAGTGCAGTGTTCCTGGATGTGAGCAATGCTTTCGATAAGGTGTGGCACAGAGGTCTGCTCTACAAAATGAAGAGTCTATTACCATATCACTACTACTTACTTTTACGCTCCTACCTGGAGGATCGTTTCTTTCAAACCAAGTTTGGTAATGTAACCTCCCAGATAAGACGAATTAATGCTGGTGTTCCACAAGGGAGCGTACTTGGACCGGTAATGTACTTGCTATACACGTATGACCTACCAACATCAGCACAAACAAGTATAGGAACGTTCGCCGACGACACATCAATTCTTTCATGTAGTGAAAATCCGGCTACAGCATCAGCACTACTCCAAGAACATCTAAATCTTCTGGAAACTTGGTTAACTAAATGGAAAGTAAAAGTAAATGAAGATAAATCGGTGCATGTTACGTTTACGACGAAGCATCCAACGTGTCCTCCAGTTACTCTCAATGACATACGCATACCTCAGGCAAATGAAGTCAGATACCTGGGCTTACATCTCGATAGACGTCTGACGTGGAAGACACATGTGAGCAAAAAGCGGAAAGAAATGGACCTAAGACTTAAAAAATTATATTGGCTTATTGGGAAAAACTCAGCACTTACATTAGACAACAAGTTATTGATATACAAGAGCATAATCCGTCCTATTTGGTCCTACGGCTGCGAACTTTGGGGATGCGCTAGCAAATCAAATATAAATATAATCCAACGTTTTCAATCAAAAACACTTAGAATGTTATCCAACGCCCCATGGTTTGTGTCAAATCTAACCCTCCACAACGATTTCAACATTCCATATGTGGCAGACATAATCAAAACAAAAGCGGTAAAACATCACGAGTCTCTAGAAAATCATCCAAATGTAACAATTAACCCACTAGTCGAAGAACCTGAAACTAGAAGATTGAAAAGAAAGTGGCCAATGGATTTAACAGACTAAATTAGGGGTGACGCCAGTGGGTGTCTTCCTCACTCGACTTTAATTAATTATACATAAAATTAGCTCATAGAATGATTGTAATTATTCTGATTGCTAATAAAGTGAAATAAAAAAAAATGTTAATAAAAGTATTTTACCAGTTCAAAAGTGTACAGTTTTATTACCCAAGTTTCCGTGCTTCAGTACAAGTATTTGTGAAAAGATCCACGACATAAAAATAAAAAATTTCTAATTTGCTTCCGATTGTGTGAACGGAAGCGAGCACCTGAAACTTCCGAGGTTCGACTTCGATCCAAATCAGCATCGGAAGCCAAAGGTTAGCGGTCCAGGAGTTTAGCGGAGTGTGCAGGAGTATCCTGAGAGGAATTTGCACCCAAGGAAGCAGCCTGAGATATTCCAGCAGCGTCACTACGACCAGCTCTGCGAGAAGCAATAAAGCAAACTTTACGAGGTAGGATAGATCTAAAAATTGAGTGTCAGCGTTCGGAAAAATGACTTAAATCAAAGATTCAACCTTGCCGAAGAGGCCTAGTGCTTGTCCAACAGTCCAATTACTTCGTGGTTTTCAAAAATCGAACGGCGTCACCAGGTTGTGGGACGAAATCGACCAGAAACAGTTGAAAGATCGGCGTGCATCCAAACAATCAAGAGGAGGTGTGACGTCATCCTAAAAACAATGAAGGCGATTTTTTAATAGTTACCAAGGGAATATTCAAATAATTTACCTGACGCGTTTTCACAGTAGTTCCGAATTTTAAACGTTCAATTTCACGCTGTACGAAAAAAAAAACATTTTGTTTTCATCTGTCAATTTACGAGATTGTGAATTGTATCTACTAATACCGAGCAAACGAGCTACGTTGAGACAAATCACCTAAAATTTGAAATTATAGTCCATTTATGAACCCAACTCATGAGATAAGAAGTTTTGTGTGCCGAGAGCTAGCGTAATCAGTATTGCAGTTAAATAAAATAGAAAGAGGGGCATTCAACCATTTTATTTCTGCGATTAATTATTACAGTTCATTTTAACCAGCCTTAATTTACTAACAGGCAAACTATGAGCACAGTATAAAAATAAAAACCGAGAATTGTATGTGTACTAGGATCTTTGCCCATACACTTTAACTTATATTATTTTAATATCAAACTAACAAGGGAGGCAGTCATCGCAATATATGTATTAAGTCCTTTTATTAACTGACTTTTTTCTGTGACTGAAGTTTCAAGCTTGAAGCTGGTAACGGGCAGGTACAGGCTTTCTTCAAATTATGAACAACTTCGTTGATCATTGCATCTTGGTGTTTTTATTCTAGACTATTTGAGAATATTTTCTGAAGATAATGTCTTCATAATATGCATTTTTGCAGCACCTTCTTTTTTAAAGAAAACACGTAGATCGGTTGTTATCGTCGAATTTTATCTCTCTTATACACATTAGTAAGATAACAGAAAAACTGAACTTTTGGGTTTCTAATAATGCGTAATATTCATGGTATTTTTCATTCAGGAAGTTGCACAACCTCGATCGCATTTTCAACTTAGGTGGTGGTTATATTCAAACTTTCATTATATCCTTCTTCAATGACATTTAATTAAAGACAACCTGAAACTTTTGTTAAGTAGTTATTTAACTATTGCCATATGTCTTCTTCTTCCTCAGTCTTTGCTTGTCCACTGCTGGACTGTGTATTCTGGATCCATCTATTGCTCGCGATCTTCTTTACACCGTCCACCCATCTTTTTGCTGGTCTCCCCACGCTTCTCTTAGATGTTCTGGGCCGCTATTGTAGGATGCTGTTTGGCTATTCTTCGGTTTTTCGACCAACATATCCTGCCCAACTCCACTTTAATCTCGCTATCTTATCCACAACATATGTAACGCCTGAGCTTTTTCTGATATCGGTGTTCTTCAGTTTGTCTCTCAGGCTTTCTCTTAACAACCTCCTCTCCATGGCTCTTTGTATGACCCTTAATTTTTCTGCTGTTTTTTCTGTTAGTGTTGTTGTTTCCATACCGTAAGTCAGTACAGGGAGAATGCACAACTAACAAACTTATCTTTTTATGCATATAGATATGTCCTGATTTTTCAAAATATATTATCGACGTCAGAGAACTTAAGATTGATGATAAACTTGCCGTCAATGTTCACTCCTTGTCCAGTTTTGATCACAGTTATGATCACGTTGCGATATTAGTCACATTGCCTTAAAAAAGGCTCAAGCTGTAGAGTGACCGCCAAAAAATCGGCATCATATGAGGAAAATTTTTACTTGTGATTTATCAAAAAAGCATTTAACTGCAATAATTTGTACTTGTCTGAAAACCTATTTAACGCATATCATATATACTTTTTACTTTGTTAAAAAGTTTTTCAAAAATTTCTAAAATTTGAAAAGTGCTATTTTTTGGAAATTAAGCAAGACTTCAATGAGATATGTTTACCATGCATTAGTTTTAGCTAAGCTAACTCAATAATATCAAAGTCAGAAAACAAACTCTTTTCATTTACTTCCCCAAAAATTTAATTTTTCAATTATTGGAATATTTTCAAAATTTCCCATATTAGGATTTAATTTCAAAATTCAAATTTCTTTGGGTGAAAACTTGAAAAATTTAGAATTAGAAAAAACAATAGAACGTGTTAATTATTACGATAGATTTTTTATTATTTACCAAAAAGTAACATTTTTGCATTTTTTTACGTTTTTGGTGCAAGTTGTTCTTAGAAGGAATATTTTTCAATTATAATTAATATTTATTTAAATGGCTTGAAAAGCCTTTAACGTATCCCTGATCATAGACGACTTTCACAAAAGAGTAGGTGTTTAACTATTTCAAATCACTTATTGAATACCTACTTAAAGTAACAATAAGAAATAATATTTTTAAGAGAGATTTTTTTGTATTTAGGTAAACAATTCCACTTTTTGTCAAAAATATGTAAAAATTAACGGATAACAGAAGTCACATGCCAACTTTTGTTTGGCCGATTCGCAAGCTTTTTTCGATCACCTCTGATCACCAGGATTTGATTTTCCAAAAAACTCTAAATAAAAATCTCCCATTTGATGCTAAATTTTCGGCGATCACTGTATATTGGTGTCAGCCTTGTTGTTAACATCCCCACTGCAGGGACATAGGCCTCTCCTGCTCGAGGAAGTGTTGGGTATATTAAGACTCCACAGTTGCCTTAGCCGAATTGGGAAGTCGCAGCGAAGTCGACACACGATTTCTACGACTGTTGAAGTTAAAATTAATTTAATGTCCAGGAATTGTCTTGAATTCATCAGTTTCCCTTAGTATTACTGTGTGACACAATTCGTTAAAATCCCCTAACCACACAAATATAGTAATATTAATGTGTGGTGTAGCCAGTCACTCAAATTCATCTGGTTATTCTAGAATTTAAAGTCCAACTTCGATACGTCAATCTGCGTTCTACTTTGTACATGGCTTCATGTATTGTTGAATATTATTTTCTCCTGTTGGGCACCGGTTTCACCACGTGGAAAGTTTCTGAAAGCGATTTTGAGTATTTTGTCAGGCTACGCTGGTAGTTAGTTACCTTGCTCCCGAAGCTTGGTTGATGCACAATCTTCCTGTGCGATTGCACATTTCCACACTTGGA
This sequence comes from Agriotes lineatus, assembly GCA_940337035.1. Lineage (NCBI taxonomy): Eukaryota > Metazoa > Arthropoda > Insecta > Coleoptera > Elateridae > Agriotes > Agriotes lineatus. The sequence goes on along the minus strand of OW679197.1, from coordinate 124,113,257 downwards.
GAGAAGCTCGTGCAATTCGGCCTTACAGTTTTGAGCAGTTCTCTATAGAATCCAAGACGAGGACTCCCTGTGGGTTCTCCATGGTGGCCGACTTTACTTTAATATATCCCTCGTATCCTAGTTGTTTTGTGGGCCGTGAGGAGGCATAACTATAAAATACACCTACTGTGAAGGCTGTACCTTATTATAAAATGTTTTGCTCTCGGTGATGATGTCTTGCAGATTGTTAAGAGAAAATTGAAAATCTGACTGCGGCAGCACTTCTTGTTACGAGCTTATATTCTTGTAAAGTTGATAGTTTTATAGTGGCTGTCAGATTCCACGATTTGGTCGCAATCAACTCTTTACTTAGCGCAGGACGCGTTAGACAACCGACTTTCGTGATAATCTTGCGAGGGAGAACTGAAGCCACTTTGACGGTTATTACACAAATTGAAGTGTACAAGAATTCGGACGCATGGGCCTATAGCGCGAAAATTTTGGTCTATAAAGTAAGGGAACCTCATAGAAGCTCATTTTAAGCTCCAGTGTCCCGCTATTGCTCCTAACTCACTAGCAATTGGGAAAACGTGTACTGTTGAAGGGTATTGCAAGGAAATCGTACAACTATTTGATGTTACCTCAGTTCATTTGAATTCGATTTTACCAACAGAACTTTGACATATATAAATAAGTCCACATTTAAAACTACGGAAATATATATAAAATAAATATATTAAAATATGCAAGATTTTAGGTTTATATCTGTTATAATTTTATTCAAATATGTGTGAGTGCAGAATTCGCCATCTATCTTGTGTTCTTTCGAATATTTTCAATTGCGCAAAATTTACGTTCTTTTTGGAGCTGTCAATTTTAACGTGTAATAACAAATTTTCTAAATTTGGAAAATGGGTGAGTTCACTTGGCTTTGCCGAGACTTTTTCCATAACAAACAAACAAACAGAATTAAGAGTTATCTGTAAAAAGTATCTTCTTCTTCTGTGTGCCTTATCCGCTCAGCGAACGTTGGCTATCATCATAGCGATCGAGACTTTGTTAACAGCCGCTCGGAAGAGTTCATTTGATGTTTTACCATACCACTGGCGTAGGTTCTTCAGCCAGGATATTCTTCTTCTACCCGGTCCTCTTTTGCTGTTTATTTTACCTTGAATGATTAGTTGGAGTAAGGCATATTTTTCATTACGCGTGATGTGCCCTAGATATGTAAGTTTCCTTACTTTAATGGTCTTCATCAGTTCTCTGTCCACTCCCATTCTTTTTTAGACTTCGTTGTTAGTCACATGTTCTGTCCAGCTAAATTTCAGAATTCGTAAAAAGTATGAGCTTGTTAAATGTGTTTCCTAGATAATTGTTATAGGATAAAATGGGCATCCTGTATATAGTGTAAATTAACAATTTCTAATTCTTAGAGAAATCTTGTGTAGCAGTGTAATCGGCTTTAAAAGTTAATGTGTTTTTACTTGTAATGTCGTTAGTGCACTGAATGTTGCCGATATTTTCCAATTGATGAATGCTTTTGTAAAAAGCACAAAACTCACTAGTACAAAATTATCACCTGATTTTCATTGACGATGTCTTCATAAAAACTTTGGATTATTTGTGTAAATATGTAGTTCAATATTCAGTAAGAATGTCACAAGACTCCCCTAGTACGTTCGAAAATACTTTTCCCACATAAGAAGCAAAAGTGAGCAAAATTTAGTAAAATTAAAACATTCCCTTCGTCTGAATAATGTTAGAGAGTAATTTATTTTACCCCTCTAAGACTACTCGGTTCAATATGTGTGTATGATGTATCTTTTCTGCAACAATGTAACAGAAGACCATAGTAATCATGAATTGTGCGTCTATTTACAATAAAACTAAAAAATCTTATGCGAGTGCATAAAACGGCACTAATTACATATTGGTTTCCTACAACATTTAATTAATTTAATTTTTGATTTATATAATATATAAAAAAAACAAGAACCACGCTTTGGGATTGTGAGTTTATGAATAAATAGCATCTCTTATTTATCTGCTCTTTCTCTGAAACTAAAATTAGCTGTAATGATAAATAAAAATCAGTATAGTATGCGTAAGTATAAGTTCCCCAACGAATTATTATTAATAAATACAATAGGGGCAGTGCTTTAAATCGTGTCGAATCAAATTAGAGTCCAATTTGACGGGTCTTACTGGTAAGTCTGCAGTGATATGATAATAAATTCTGCAACGAGTGTGTGAGATGACGGTCACAATGTTAATATCCTCGACACGCGACCGGCACGCGACCTCCACTCTTTTTGCTTTGACGTCTCTATTTAGCAATCGAATAGTTGACATGTTTGACACTATCTGCGAGAGTTGATATTAAACTTGTAATCAGTTCAAACGCATTCTTCCTTCGTCAGGAACGCTTGCAAATGCGAGGAAGATTTCAGATTTCTTCATATAGATTGCCCCCTAGAGACGCAGAAAAGTAAAATGAAAAATATGAAATAATCCCAGACAAGTATTTTTCATTTTATAATCAGATTACGTATTACTTTATAGAACTACAAGAAATTTACATAAATTACTTTCTTCAACAAAAAACATAATTAGAGTTTGATAGCGGGAGTTGGAGCATGGAAACTATACAGTATGTCCCCGGATTGGGTTACAAAGAGGAAAAAAGTTTATTTTTGACTTTTTAAAAAATTACTCTTTGTAAAAAACCCTGCCTGTTCTCAAACTAAAAATGCACTTTCCAATATTTAAATATCTCGTTCCGCATACGGGGGAGGTTCGAAAATGGCTTAAGAATAAAGCACCCTTATTTTTCAAAATATACATTAATGTTCTTTGAAGAAGTTGCTTAGAATTAAAAGTAGGTGTCAAATATAAAGTCACAGCCACCTGCTTTTAAAAGCAATTTTTCCTAGTTTTCCTTATTCTTCTACTACCGGGCGAATTACCAAACACGATACTTCAAAGTTAATTTATTGATGGATACTATACTAAGAGTGTATTATCGAATTTGAGTTTAGTTCACTTAACCTTAAATTTATGTGACCCGAAGTTGATGCTAAAAATCTCATATGTGTCAACAAAAACACAGATATCTTAAAAAAATTAATAATACGCGATCCAAACATCAATAGCAATTCAAAGCAATTATAATTTTTGATAGAAATGTTATAACAAATATTTCCAATTAACATTATTGTATATTTTGAAAAATAAGGGTACTTTATTCTTGAGGCATTTTCATATTTTCGAACCTGTGCATTTTTAGTTTGAAAACAAGCAGGGCTTTTTATAAAAAGTGATTTTTTTTTGAGAAGTCAAAAGTAAACTTTGTTTCCCTCTTTGTAACTCAATCCGGGGACATATTGTATATACAAGCAGATCAACTTATCTAAAATTTTGTGAAAATGAAACAAATATATAGCTCAATTAGAACTGCTTGTTTGAATTTAGATCTTTTTAGGAAAATAGCAAAATAATCAAAATACTTATGATAAAATGTTTTTAAGGGCTGTAATTTATAGCAGCATGGAGCAGCAACTTTAGCAATTACAGTGTACACCAGAACTATTTTAGCTTTGCGGTCGAGGTGAGCAATGGAAGGCGCTGTGGTCATAATCGATTCCACTAATTTAGTAATAGATCAAGTGAAATAAATGTCATATGTATTGATAAAATGCTAAGGCTCCACATTGTGTTACCTATGAGTATATGTTTCTAATTATATTTTAGTCAATTTAAATTGCCCTATTTATTTAATTTGGATATTCAAAATTATTTTTCCGGCTAGCTCTTGAAAATGCACTTGACTGAAAATCAGAATGGATTCTTTTTACCTAGATTGCTTATTCTGAAATTTGATGTTCCGATTTTAATTATGACCACTAAAAAACTCCTGTCAAACGGTACGTCAAACCAACTTTGAAAATTCAATCACAAATACTTGATCGTTACATTTGTTATATGACAATCTCAAATAGTAAGTACTTCCTAATATTTTATTCACTTTAATATAAACCGGTTAACAGAAAACGAAGTAATTTTCCATCGCCAAGCAAGGCGGCGAACAAATTACAAAAACATCTGTTTACCAGTAAATCGCCCCGATCCTACAAGAATTTAAAAGAAAACCGTACAAAATAAAACAATAAATCGCGGCATGCTCGCTCAAAGGAGCACCAATTCTCAAGTGCAATAAAAGGGCCAACGGCTCTTTAAACCTCAATAAAATCCGGAAGCCGACAAAAACAGCGCCGCGGCAAACGAAACTCCGAACGTGCGACCAAATTATTAATCCAAGTCCAATCACTAAAACGCTCTTAAAACAGAGTGCGCTCAATAAAAAACCCCACATAAGGATACCTGCCGATAGGAGGAATAAGCCGCCACCTGATAAAACAACGCCCAAGTCTCTAGCACACATACAGGTCGATTAAAAATCACTTTTCCATCAGCCAGCAAACATATCACCGCTCGTAATGCGGACGATGGTGGCAAGAAAACACTACAGAAATTTCGAAGTACACGGCGGCCCGGCGAAAATGTATTTTTCTAACGGTTAAATCAGGACAAAAAGCCGCTTACATCCGGCTAAATATTACACATTAAATTATAATTAACGGAAGGAAGCACCCCAGGAAAGCGTGAATAGTCTCAAAATTCCTAGAAAAGTAGCGCGCAACCAATCGAAGCAAAATAACTTATTAACATACGCAATAAGAGTAATGCTTAATTAAGTTTTACGCCGAACACGGAATTAAAAATTCCAAGTTGAACTAATCTTTACCAAAACCTAGCAAATTGGGTGTCGTTAGAATCGACATTTCAACGACTATTGATTGCGACTCAAATCAAGTCGATAATTGATCACGCCGCTCAATTAAACGCTATAATCCGAAATACATCAAAAACGGGCAAAACATCCCTTCTACTTCGACCAATGAGCTGCGAGATCGCGTTTGACAAAGGACTGGCTCCTTTAAATAGTCAGACGCTGGCAGTAGGAAATCACTCAACCCAGGAGAGTCCACCAGGAACCATCAGCCTTCCAAGGATCAGTCTCTCCAGGACCTCCAGCCTTCCAGGACTCAATCCAGGAGAGTCCACCAGCAGCCACTTCAGCTCCAGGACTCAACTCCAGCCTTAGAAGCTTCTCCAGGACCTCCAGCCTTCTAGGACTCAACCCAGCTAGCAGCTCCAGCCTTCCAAGGATCTACCAGCCCCAGCCCTCTCCAGAGCCTATCACCTACGTGGACTTACGCCCAATCCTCCGCATTGGACTCTGCTGCCTTCCGTCTTCGGACAAAGTTGGGAACTAGAGCCACTTCCGCCATGGACACCCCCAGGTCTGACACGTAAGCCAGCCCGGAACCATTGGAGGTTTCATCTCGCGCCCGCCGCCTGACATCGAGCCTTGTGTTCCAGAAAGCGCCGCCACGAGGAATTATTCGGCCCATCGCCCAAGACGCCCCCTGCCTCCCCCTTGGCCCAGATCGCCCGCGCCCGGATCCAGGAGCTAAACCGGCGACCTCCGTACTGGGAGGGACGCCTGCCGTCAGGGAGCCCACGAACGCCGACAAGGGCGCTCACCCCGGATTTCGTTGGCTTCACGGACGAGAGCGATCCGGAGCTCGGCACCCCACAGAGGAGCCCGTTGGTGCAGCACCTGCGAGACGCACCTTTTGCCCGGCTGCGCCGCCCGCCGACCCCCCCAGGCTCCCCGTCCACGGATCCTCAATTGGGACCTTGAGGTGCGACTGACGGACGCCGAGGAAGCCGAGCTCGAAGCCCTGTGGCAGGCTACCTGCCCAGATAGCAGCCCACGTCGCGGCCCCCGCTGGCGACGGACCACCCGTCCCCGGACTCCCCTAGCGGAAGCCCGACCCCGCGCCCCGGCAACGCCCCGCTCCAGCCACCGTCCCCGAGAGGCCTACTCGATCCGCCGACGTCCAAGGAGAACTTCCCAGCGCCCGCTACAAGCCGTGCCCCGGACTGCTTCCCGGAAGGACCGGACTGCGTCCAGGCCGCGTTCCCCGCCTCCGGCCAGTAGGAAAGGCCGCCCCATCACCTCCCGCGCCCCCAGCGCCCGGGTCTAGATGACCCTTTGTATATATATTTCTTTTCGTGTTTTTTTTTTGTATATATAATATTAAGTTTTGTTTGTATATATAATAGTGGCCGTAGAAATAAAAGTATTAAAAGGTTACACCAATCAATTAGCAGCATCGACCAGGGTAACGCCCACACCCTTTCTTACGCTGACGCCATTGTGGAATCTACTACTGAGCTTAGACGTAGGCTTGTTAACTTTAATCTTTATTTTATTTCAGTTCTTATTTAATACCTACACTCATTTACCTTTTATTTGAACTTATCACCAACTCTTTCTACTCTGCTACTGATCACAACCGCTCCACTCAAAACCACGGTGAAGACCTCCACTGACAACCAAACTGTCAAACTGCCCAGAATCAGGATCTGTATTAACCCAGGAAAAACTAGTTTGAATCAGGAAACAGCCCACACAGTTCCCTCGCAGCATGGATTCAACCAGACCCCAGTAGTAGTTGTTTCTCTTCAATATTCAATCCAAACCACTCTCCTGAAGTACGCTACAGCTCAGCACCAAGAATCCCGAACAAGGGCAAGACACTAGACCTCAATTGACAAACCCCAAAAACATGCTCACTCTGTCAACGACTTCCCTGCAACTCTCCTTCCGTGTAAATATCTCGTTGTAATCCAACTCAATTGACACACAATGTACAATCTAATTCCACAATAAACTTAATTCAGTATTTCTTTCTTTTTATTTTCTTCTGTAGATTAGCACTGCTTTATTTAAATATTCTCACTATATTCTTTGTCCTCCTCCGTTCAGCATGTTCATCTTCTTATTTTTAGAATTTTTTTTATTTCACCACCCGAATTTTGTATTAACTGCAACCCTTTTATACTCCAAACATTTTGAACTTTTCAAAAAGGGTTTATTTTAATAATTTCTATTTACAAAAATCGGTTACATCATTTTATTTTCAAATTTGTTATATCAATAATAAAAACAAACTCCTTAACGATATTGCTTATTTTCTCCATCCAACACTGTATAAAAGCTTTATTTTGATTACTACACACTATGTGCAATAGTCTATCTCGAACAAGCATTTGTCATCATTTTCCAATTTCATATTTAGATATTACATGAAGTTAGAATCCTTCTGTTTCTCAATCAGCCTCAGTAGGTTTTTAACACTGTATCTTGGTAATTTTATGTATTGTTTTTTCTATAAACAAGTCTGATTATCAGTTTCAATTTATTTCAAATGCCATACATTGACGACGAGTATTTTTTGAAAATTTGTACGAGATTTCTAAATCTTGCAAAAATATATCAAGTTGTTTTCGCTTATTGTTAAAAAGGTATTTGCTTCGTTCTTGTTATTATGTTTCTTTCGTTTTGCATGCTATTTGTTTCCTGTTATTGTTGCTTAACTCGGTTGTTTTCCTTGTTGTAAAATATGAACTTTAAATATAAAGTAACGAATAAAGTTCTAGATGGACAAAGCCGGGAAAGTGCCGTGTTACAATTTATACAGGAGGGATGTGCGGCTGGTGAACCACTTATTAGTCTTTCAAAGAACGTGTGGCAACAGCTACTGGTACTTCTTTTCAAATCGTACAACATATATCAAAGGAATCAAAAGAAATAGAGAAACAAGAAAAAAACACGTCTACGAGAACCAATCTGGATGAATGCATCAATGATATGAATAATTATAAATTATTATGTAACCGAAAGAAAGGTCCTTACCGTAAGAGGAATTTTAAATAAATTCCAGGATGCTGTTGATTGTATTAACTGGCTGTGCTAAAAATTAAATAAGAAAACCAACAACATAGGATTTCGATGGACGAAAACTAAAACCGTGTTTCTGAAAAAATCTGTTTTTACCATAATGACTTAAATTTAATTTTTTTAGTACGCCACTGTCATTTTATCTAAATCAGGTTAACAAGTTAATGTCAATTTCTGATCCCAATGAGAATTACAAATTGATAAGAACAGTAAAATTATGAAATTAATAACATAGGTACGTAGTTCGAGTAGTAGTTAATCCCTGGCAAAGGAACCCTTTCACATTTTCACCAGAAAGGTTTACTACCTCTTCACTTTACGAGCAAAGTGGGCTCGTAGAATCACAATTTTGTTTAATTAAACAGACCCCTTATCTGATATAAGAGGAAGTGCAAATAAAATTACGAATATATCGAAAAGTTTACTTCTTTATATAAAACATTTAGTGGGAGGCTAGGGGCGAGGAGCGCACTTTTAGCAGAGGATCAAATATACGATGATTGGTTTATGAATTTTGCAGATATTTTTTATCTATTCTGGTAGACCAAACACACAACACCCATTCTATTATGAATTTTTAACAAATGTTATTTAAAAATCATTTACAATGAAAATACAAACATGGGTAATGCAATATACGGTACCTAACGTTAATATGAAATGGGCCACCAAAAAATATTACCATGTTTTGTTTTTTACAATTTGTATGAATAAAGTTACTGACTAAATTCAAATAACCTTGTATTTTAACTCGTTAACAATATTTACACCGCGTTGTTCACAGAATACCTGCACAATCATTGATCACTAGAAATGAACCAATTTCATTAATTAGAAAATTGGAAAGTAATTGGAAATAGAATAGTGCTTTAAAGCAAACAACGATATTAATACTTGAGAGGACCCCCTCCAGCTCACACAAAAGCTCCACTGCAATTACTTACTCCTAGTAGCAATCAACAACGACACTACAAGAGTTGCTGCAACGTTACTGTTTAAAGAAATGCAGAACTAATAGTATATTGTTTTATTAGGATTAAAAGTGGCACTTTCGGTTACAAGCAATTATGGTTGAATGTGAGAGGCAAAGAGCAGCGTAGCCGAATAATATATACTTTTTTCTTCAATTAAGAAAAGTAATAAATATTCAAAATTTTAAATTATTGACTGTTTTCGAGTTTGTCATTTAAAAAATATATGGACAATTTCATCCAAAGCCAACCAAGTAGAATCTACTTTCAGTTCATTTGAAGTAGAAACACTTTTAATCCTATGAACTAAACGTGTAGCCTACGAAATTATACTTTTTATATCAGTAAGAAAGAAGCCGAGTAGCACAGATGGGTAAGCGCTTACCTTGCATTAAGCAAGTCCTCGGTTCGAATCCCGCGAGGGCCAGAATTTTTCGCAGCCATTCACAGTTGGGCACCAAATTAACTGTGCTCTACTCAGAACCACATACATAAGGGATAGAGTAACAAAGTCAACATAACACACACACACACACACACACACACGCACACACACACACACACACACGCACACACACATACACGGCAGGACATTTACTATGGCATCTTTGCAGTACACCAACAAGTGGCATCATGCAATTCAGCAGCACTAGGTTGGTCCTTGACCAATACGCGTTAAGTAAATATAACTCATATATCGATACACACCGTATTTAAGCATTAAATGTAGATAGAATATTCACCAACTTCAGGCATCAGGTGTCATATGTTGGTGTAAATTACAGTACGAGTGTGTGGTGCCATAAATGCTGTAAGTTTGTAATGCTAGAATGTGTAATATATAAATCGGTTATAATAAGTTTATTACACTCATAATAATACAAAATCTAAATATTAACTACCATTTAAGACAAAGAATTAAAAAAGCATATAGTGTTGCAAGTACATTTCTGAAATATTTAGTCCGTATAAACTCAATTTCAAATATTTTTGATATTTTCTTTTGGATGTCACATAAATCTGAAAATATTGAATAAAAAATACAAAAAAACACGGCGGTAATAGCAACTTAAAAGTTAAAAACTAAGTAATATCCATATTATGAAAACTAATTTTTTGAATTTTCATGTGATGTTAACGCTTTATATTATATTACGTTGCTTTATACGGGGTGTTAGGGAAGTCGATCAAATAATTTCAACGAGTTTATCTGGGTGCATAATGAAGTCAAAAAATTGTCAACCACTTTCAGTTTAGGTACATAGTTTCTTCATAAAATACTGTTAAAGTTGGTACCTTAACATGTTTAAACTACTCTAACTACTAAGTAACAAACGACTTCCGGGATTGGACCGTGTCATGATCTCAATCATGACACGGTCCAATCCCGGAAGTCGTTTGTTACTTAATGACAATGGCCGTGAAAGCCTCAAAAATCATACTCTAACTACTATTGCTTTTTTGAAATCTATGATGCTTATTAAGAAATATGACATTTATAAACTTGTTTCCAATTGCTTAGCTGCCTGGTTACTAGATTGTAAAACTAATTGAATTCCAGTACCTAGTTCAAAAACTTTGTGGCATCAACTTTAACAGTGATTTATGAAGAAAGTATGGACTTAAACCAAAAGTGATTCAGGACTTTTTGACTTCATTGTGCACCTAGATTAGCCCCTTGAAATTATGTGATCGACTTCTCTAACACCCTGTATATTACATACTAAGTAGTGATAATACATAGTAACTGTAAACTAAAAGCCAGCATATCAATAGTTATAGAAGTAAATAGCTATAGATTTTCAGCTAGTAGTGGGTACGAACAGTATTATAAACAGTACCAACCTAACATTACTTTAAAAAAACTGTTTATTTCCCTCCTGTAATTTTACGATTTCGTGTGTAATAATTTTTTTAATAGAATTTTATATCAGACCACTTCCTTCATGATAATACAGGATATTTTTCAATACACTCAGTACATTTTTCTTTTCCTGGCAAAATTTCTTTCTTTAGATTAAATTTAAAAAATTCTAAAACTGCTCGAATTTCTTCCGAATTCCATGGCATTTTTCCCGTCACTTTGCGTTTCTTTTCTGGCAGATTATTGCTTTGTTCGGCACTTTTTTTCTTTGGAGGTTTTCTTTTAATGACAGGTACTCCAGCATCGCTTACTGACTCACTAGATTTGTTCTTTTTGAATGATGCTAAAGGAACTGTAAAAAAATCATCAAATATTTAGTTTAACTTACTCAATACCAACTAGAAAATAAAATTCAGTGCTCAACAAAGTTTAAAATGTTTAATAGATAACCACACCACCACCGTTGTGTTGATTTGATTTTCCATTAGATGACTGTGTTTTTTTAACGCAGCCTATACCTACCTATTCTGTTTATTGGATTAATAAAATAAATAAGTGAACTTACTTTCATCCTCACTCAATAATGTGTCGCTATCATTTTCGTTATTAATATGCGTCTGAGATACGGTGGATTCTCCGGAATATTCGTCTTCAACGTCTTCGTTTAAACCGGGTAAATCTAAAAATATACAATCGCCGTCAATGCTTATTGTTTATTTATTGGAAATTTATTGATTCACATAATTAAGATCGGACTGAAAAAAGGTGCAGATTGGCAGAGAAATTATCCCTACTATAAATACCTTCAATATTTATCTCTTCAAGACTCTTGCCCGCGTATTTATTTGCTTCACCTTGTTCAACCGCAATTAGAATTCGGCTTATTTTAGTGGTTTCAACAGCATTTTCGTGAAGTCTAATAGGAAAATCAATTTTTTATTTATTTTTGTACAGTTTAGGTACGTACCTGTAGAAGTTCCGGTGGACTCTAATATCATGCCCTAAGTGTCTAGCCAACCAGTCAGCTTCATTCTTTCCCAGATTAAATAATTGCAGACGGTAGCAATATATTTCCTTAATTTGGTACCTGTTATGAAGTCGGGATGTTTTAAGTTGGCCTCTTCGCAGGCAGCCCTAAGGAAATCATGACCACGTAAATGTCCGTTCTCGCTATTAGCTGGGGCAAAAACGTATGGGTTATTACTGGAGATATCGACGTTAGATCTTGATTTTATCAATAAATCAATAGCCGACTTTATATCGGGAGTTAATAGCACAGGTACTCGAGATCCGCGTTTTCCTTCAATGTCCACTACGTCCATAGTGGAAGCCAACTTCTTCTCTAAAGGTGACAATGACAACAGAAATTCTTGTGTTCCCTGATCATTGATACTTGGTCTGGTAGCATATTGTTCAATGGTTAGTTTGGATGCCTCACCCGAACGTTTCTTATTAAATAGTATAATCCGTGTTAAGGTGCAAGATGCCAAGCTTCTCCACGTTTTATAGTCGCTGCCATTGCTTGCTAGTTTATCTCGAAGTTTTTGGAGGACGTTATCCAAATATTTAGTCAAAACTACCAGGTCTTCAGTAAGTGGTAAAAGTTGCTTATGATAAAATTTTCTTTTATACATTGTTGATAGTGCACACGACGATATTTTATTGGACCATTCCATTTCCATTAAATTAAAAAAAACACGTATAAATCTCATTCTTTTTTATATCTCCCTTTCTTAGAGCCATTGCTTTAAGTATGCCTAGGCATTTCTTAAAAGCATGGCCCAATTTTAACGCTAGAGATGGTATCGAAAATTCAGGTCTATTCGTATTGCTAGATGATCTACCACATAAAGACTTCGTAGCTACCAAGACTAAATCAAAATGTTTTGGCAAAAGACAATCTGCCAAATCTTTAATTTCGGATTTCATTAATTTGACTCGTATTAAGAATCTACCTAACTGACGCATCGTCTGCCTTATGAGTTCACACTGGGTATTCCCATATTTTTCAAATTGTAGGTACCCAAATTTTAATATAGTTGAGTCGTTTTTGCAAACCTCTGAGATATCGTCATTCTTAAACTTTGCTAATATGTTGTCATTATATTCGGTACAATATTCAGCAGAGATAATTCCATGTAATAAGGCAGTACTCTCAGAAATAATTTTTCTTTTTTGTTTTTCATGTGTAGTTGCGTTCTTGGATTTGCAGTTGTACTTAATATGATGCCAAAGTCTCTTTTTCATGAACCCTAAACAATCTGGACAGGGTCCGTAGTTAAAATAACTCGGATTACTTTTTTCCTTCTCAGAGGGACGCCTAACTAAAATAAGTTCGCCACGTTTTAGAGTCATTACCTCGCAATTGTGATGAAAGTCACCAGCCCGAATTAATTCGCCAAATGCTTCGCGGTGTCGTTTTGAATGTTTCGGCATTATGAGAATTTTAACTATTGGTGTTTTATTTTTATGCATTAATTCAAAATGGCAAGCAAGGTTTCCCATAATTTTATGACAGAAATAACAGCAGTGTCCTTTATCCCTAATTCTCTTTCCTGTAACCTCATTTCGCTTAGCAGAGTTAACCAAAATTTCAGGTTCTGATTCACTGTCTGTCGATTTTTCATGCTTATTTCTTTCTTCTTGTGTATATCTTCTAACTTGTTTATTTCTGTTTGCTCCATTTTTAGCCGTTATTGTTTTTTTGTCACTTCTTTGTACCTTTTTTTGTTTATTGTCGTTAATATTATATACAATATCAACAGCTTTCATAATTTTGCTATCGGAATCTCTAGCAGAATTTTTGCAACTAAATTCTGTGTCTGATACATACGAAGTTGATGGCTGATACTCACTAGAGGATTCTGATACATTGAAATTGATTTTATACTTTCACAGTCAATATTGCTTTCGTCAAAGTTTGAATTAATAATGTCTTTTGCAGCGATGGATTTATAGCCATTATCATCGTTAGTAATTTTGCTATTGGTGTTGTCATTTTCAGGTGTTTTGTCGGTAGTCTTCTGGCTGCTGTTAGTATCACCATCGTTAATTTTACAGTTGGCCAAAGACTCCAGATCGGTGTTAACTTTAACTGAAGTTATGATATCTATGTTGGTAACGTTGCTATTTTGCTGGTCAGTTTCTAGTTCATCCTTCAGACTTTTGTACTTTCTTTTGTTATTGTTACTCGTATTATCCAAAATTATGTTAGAAATTGTATTTGTTTCCAAATAATGGGTCGACGTTTCTACATTTTCCATCCATTTCATCACCATATTGTCCCCTTCGGAGGGAGCAACGTTACTATTTTGCTGGTCAGTTTCTAGTTCATCCTTCAGACTTTTGTACTTTCTTTTGTTATTGTTACTCGTATTATCCAAAATTATGTTAGAAATTGTATTTGTTCCCAAAGAGCGGGTCGACGTTTCCACATCTTCCACACATTTCATTAGGAAATTATTCCTTTCGGTGGGAGTAAGACCTTTGGTTTCATAACGTGGCGTTTGTAACAGCGACAAGATACGGTTGCTCCTGGTTCTGTATCGCATTGAAGGATCTTCTGACTGCTATAATTTATTGCAATACCCTCAATTATTTATATTATAGTACTTACTTTACATAATACAGGGCTCACATTACTTCTTGGTGTAGAAATTAGTTTTTTTTTCACAATTTTTAAGTTAATAAAAACAATAAATAGACGGCGGTTCATGATCTCAAAATGGGATGAGAATTTCTTCAATAACAAACTCCTAACCTCCCCATTGGAAATAAAAGATATGGTAGATAGTCCAAATAATATATTTAAGAAGATCGCTACATGTTTCGGGGAATAGTCGACCACATCTTTCGCCTGAAGATGGGGTCGATTATTCCCGAAACATATAGCCACCTTCTTAAATATATTATTTGGACTATCTACCATATATTTTATTTCAAATGGGGAGGTTGGGAGTTTGTTATTTAATAAAAACAATTAGGATCCTGAATTATTCATAAAAGCTGATTATTTCATGTACTTGCTACTTAATCACTAAATTAGCACTTCCGGTTAAACTGGAAGTGACATGAACTTCAAATTTTTAGAAAGCGCTCTGTATATATTTTTTTATAGATGGTATAATTTAAAATTCTCTTGACAATGGATTTTTTAAATTTTAAATTGGTTAATAATAAAATGATGGTGAAAAATGCGATTGTTTCTCTAGAGAAATTTGGCCATCAGATCTATATTCAAGTGGGCAATTTTTAACAAGTTGGCGTGCAAATGGTGAAAAATTAAATATAAATTAGATCAACAATCCTTATTTTTTAAATTTTTAATAGGAAATACTAAAAAATGTTTCGGATGAAATAGCTAGCTAGCCATAGCTCAATTCTTTTAAATATAACCTACCAATATTTCTGTTTTCTCCTAAATAATTTTTGTAATTCCTTTCTAATGACATATTTCATAAGGTATATGTTTTCTCACTCAATTTTGTTGTAAATATGTAATAAAATACAATCGAGTTTTTATTAGAATTTTTGTGACTTAAATTTATAATTCGCAAGGCAAACTATATGAGAAAACAGAAAAGATTGGAGAGTTACATTTAACAAAATTGAGTTATGTTTCTTTAAAATTGCGAACTTGTACAGGGTCCGGCAATGAAACGGGAAGATTTCGTAAATAATTTTATTGTTGAAAAATTATTTTTTTAATAATTATTAATACATTAATGGGAAGTAAAAGAGTAGCCATTTGATTTACAATGTTAAAAAAAATATTTTTTGAATACTACATCTGCCAAATGTCCTCCGTTGACATTAAATTTATGCATTCTTGGAGTCGAGCCTGAAAGTTTTGCATCACTCTTCGCAGCACATCAACAGGTATTGCTGAAATCTCGTCACGAATTCGTTGTTTGAGGGCCGGGATTATCCTGGGTGGATCAGTTGCAAACACTTTTGTTTTAGGTAACCCCACGAAGAGTGATGCAAAAACACATAGAAATGTAAACGTGCCACAAAAATCCGGATAATTCTTATCAGTAGAGACACCACCAAGCATATTAATTTATTAATAAAATACATTTTCTTAAAGCAATAGTGAAATTATTACCAGAAAATGGTAATTTCAATCTTATAACATAGGTACTCAAAAATAGATTTAAAATTTCCCCCGCGCATCAGAGACGATAAACTTGCTTAATAAGACTGAAAATAGTATAAAATAGTGACAAAATTATTAAAAAAGTGTGATTTAGGGGACTACTTTAAAAATATGGTAAACAAAAGTGGGGACCCAATGTGAGCCCTGCATAATATAGAAACAAATAAAATTTATTACATAATATTTTAATTTTTCGCGATAAGTTGCGAGTATATTTTCCTAATACCCTGACCTATGTCTGTAAAACTTCGGGAGTGAATTAAACACCCAAAAATTATTAAAAAAACCTTCACTCAACTTATGTCGAAAAATGCATAGCTAGATAGATAAAATAATTTATTGTAAAATATAATATGTACATTTCAAATTTAGTGTCATTTTTTATCTTAGTCAGAGCCGTACAGCGGCCACTAGTGTTATTGGTATTTTCAAAAACTACTTTTTTAAAGGTACTAAATAAATTCTATTTTTATTACTTACTTTCAACGCCCTATATCAATCTAACAATGCATTCGACATAATAAGGGTTTTTGCATTATTTTTGAGTGTTTTAATCATTTGCAAAGTTTTGTGTTTGTAGGGATCACCATCTGCACAACCGCACGGTGCGGCCCTGCTTTTGGTTTTCAGCAAGTTTAGTTTTGAATTACTATTTGGGAGTTACACCTCATGTTAAAGTTTGGATCCCTTTCCAGGAACTTTCATTAGACTCTTATAATTTAGGAAGGGGGTCAAACTCCCCCCCCCCCCCCGGTATTTGGAAGGCCTGTTTAATGAGGCTACAACTATCATTAAGGGTGTTAATTCGGTGGTGTTTCGAAATTCGCGCCCTTAATCATAGTTGTAGCATCAGTAAACAGGCCTTCCAAATACCGGGGGGGCGGGGAGTTTGGCCCCCTTCCTAAATTACTTATAAGAGCCTAATGAAAGTTCCTGGAAAGGGAGCCAAACTTTAACATGAGGTGTAACCCCCAAATAGGAATTCACACGTAAGTACTACAGTTCTGCTATATTGAATAGGTACCTAGGTACTTCAAAGATGATATTACTATTTAACGACATAAAAAACAAAAACTGAAACCTTCGCAGTAAAAGTTAAACATTTTCAAAATTTTAATTCCAAAAACCACATTATAAAATCTAGACTGAATTTTTCCTATTGGGCGGACCTTCACAAGCATGCTTTAACTAAAGAACATAACTAGTACAACTTAACAAATGTATGTTTGCAGTAGCAAAACATTGGCAGTAGTAGTACAACCAATGGAGGCCCAAAAGCCTACCTATCTATAAAAATAAATTTTATGAAGCGTATTATCAAATAGCGTTTTAATTTTAAGGTTATCCGTACCTAAACGTTCTTAAAGCTTGCATTAATCATAAATTCGAATTTCTGTAGGTACTTACCATATTGCTGTACTAATATTATCACAAATGCACTGATTAGTTATTAACTACTCTTTCCAATTTATCATTAAGTACTATATATGGCACCATGTGTATATCGAACGCTGCAAACATGTCCAAACAATAAACTTGACTAAACTAAGAAGCCAGTTTCTAATTAATAAACCGCCGTAAGTGGCGCCACTGTACTAAATGTTGGATGGTGCCAGAACAAATGTAAATGTACAAGTTGCTGTACACACATCATTATGGCACCATACACAAGCAAATTTCAAGGTTAATTTTATATTGCATTGAAGGTGTCGTAGACACTGAAAATCGGTTAAAAATTTTATGGCATCGCGTGTATGGTGCCATAATCTTCGCAGGTGCCAGAGTATAGTCAACTGCACACACAAGATGCCATAGTAAATTATAAACATACACACACACACACACACACACACACACACACACACACTTCACACAATGGTTGCTGCGCAAGCACAAAAGGCGCGTTCCAACTTTGTATCTCGAATCCGGAGCAAGTTGAGCATTGTACCG
Organism: Agriotes lineatus; assembly: GCA_940337035.1. Taxonomy (NCBI): domain Eukaryota; kingdom Metazoa; phylum Arthropoda; class Insecta; order Coleoptera; family Elateridae; genus Agriotes; species Agriotes lineatus. The sequence continues at coordinate 124,095,462 of OW679197.1, read as the reverse complement.
CCAGATGCTAGCACATAAAGCACTAGCCTCTACACCGAAAGGTAAAACGAGGTTATCGATTATACATACATACATATCAGTAAGAGAAACGACCACTTCAATGTCAGATTTTGGTATTAGCCGTAATGACTTTTAAGACGGTTGCAGAATCCTTTTTTATAAGTTAATGCCACCTTTCTGAGTTTCTTCAAATGAACGGCAATATATTTTATATTAATATTTGGTTTTGTTTTAAGGAAATATTATAATTCATTTCACATCTTAACCTGTGCATAAAAAAGAAAAAGGAATTATAAGCTCTACAAAATGCATAAAATAGTACCTATACGTCAAAATGAAATGGTAATTGATCTGGACGTCCTAAATGCAGCAGAAGGTAATGATGTACTCCTCTGTATTTAACAATGTGTCGACGGGCATGCGAAGAACAAAAATGAAGATCATCTATATTCTTTGCGCTCACAATGGAGTGCGAATAGATAAAACCGTCTTTGGTCAAAAATAGCAACACAAATAAATTTTTGAAAATAGTAGAAGACACAAGAGCACCATTGATTACATAACTTTTAATAGAAATATACAGGGTGTTATGGAAATGAGTGCAAATATTTTAACCAGTGATAGAGCTCACCCAAATGAACAACTTTTATATCAATCGTTTTTCATTTATTAAACGCATATTTTTTCAATCATCTATCTCCCCTAAATTTGACGAGCCGCTTGGTAAGCAAATCTAAGTTAAAGGTGAACGACACAAGCATATTAAATACCTCAATTAATAAAGTACGTTGGTGACCAGATGTGAACTAATGGTTTTATCAATATCTATGCAGTTTTTGTTGGTTTGCATATTAAAGAAATGTTTTTTGGGTTTTGTGCCATTAAATTAAAATATTATTTCATAGGCGGGTATGCATTTTTAGAGTAAAACTGTTTTGAATTTTAACTCAGTTTTAAGAACGTTTTCGAAAAAATGATAAATAGAGAAGTTGTTCAGTTTAGCGAGTTCTATTACAGGTTAAAATATTTGCACTCATTTCCATAACATCCTGTACACCCAGATCTTAAATGTTCATACCTTGACGTCGGCAGACCTAGAAAATGATAATAGACAGGTATTGGGAAAATAAAGAGTAAGAAAGCAACATCGTCTAAAAGTAAATCCAAAATACGAATTTAAATACAAGATTGAAACTTTAACCGACGAAAGTGCAATAAAATTGTATCAAAAGGTTAATCAATTATTGTTGACAGTCAGAAAGTTTCTGCCCTTTAGTTTGTAAGAGGAGATTTTGTTATAGCTATTAGTTGCGCACATCTCGACGTTAGCCTATATGGGGAAGTGATTCGTTTTCGCAAACAGGACGCGAAATACTTTTACGTTCTAAAACGTAAAAGTAATCGGGTCCAGAAACGTTTGAATTATTAATTTATTGAATAAAATAGATCATTATATTTACCAATTTATTATATTTTGCTTAAACAGTTAGTTTTAACAATATTATTATACTATAATTAATTAATTAGAGTCCTATAATATAAAGAGTTACAATGTCACAATCCCATAAATGGTATAATTATATATTCATAACATCTCAAATAAATTCATGATGACCGTTCTATAATTTTTATTTCAGTTTTGCTTAAGATGAATGCAGTTTTTCAAAAAAATGTATTTGTAGCTCGAACGTGAAATGTGTTTTCGTCTTCGGCTTGTCAAAATTTCTCACATTTTTTTAACGCAAAAGTAGCATTTCACATTCTAGATGCAAAAATTGCCATTTCGCATTTTAATGTAAGTAATGTTTGTGGCAATTTCTGCTTACACTGCCGTTTGAGAGAATTCATATTTCAAATGAAACTATTCAATTTATGTACAATCTACTGCTTTTAGGCTGATTTTTCTAATTAGTTTATATACAATTACTTTTATCAAGCGAGATAAAAATTAGAATATTGACGCGTATACTTCCAACTAGGTACGGTGGAGAATAATGGATAACGTGCGATATGTATAAGTTAAATACATTTATAAAATGAGGAGAAATCTAACTCTATTGCATATGCAAGTTACGGAAACATTTTCTTGAGAATAATACATAATTGAAAATGATTTGTTTGTTATCGTATAACTTAGAAAGCATTTCACAACCAGCAACCAATTTTATAACAGGTCGACTGATTTATGCTCACAGATGGGAATGCTCACAGATGGGATTTTTTTAAATAAAACTTCAGTGTCGTATAAAAGTTAAATTAATAGATCCCAATTATAACTGTTGTTTTTATTCGAGAAAATGTATAGACATTTTAGAATTACTAACTATTTTGCATATAATATATTTCAAAAGATGCAAATTTAATACAATTTAAATTTTGCTGTCTTCCAGACTTTTCTATTTTCTATTGTTAGATATTAAGCCGATTGCTATTTCTTGGCTCGCTTGATCGAGGTATTTAGTACACTTTAGCCTAATAATCAACAGTAATTACGTAAGTGATGATATTTTTTTAATAATTTTAACTAGATTCGCGAATCTTTGGCGTCTACGTGGACGTAGGCCACTCGTGAGATTTCTTAATAGCAACAAAGATGAGTGCTAATCTAGTTAAGATGATAAAAAAAAATATTACCACGAATGTAATTCGGCGTGATTATTTTTTAAACAGTCCAAGTTGTAGATAGGGTTTGATGGAGGTTCCAAATGAGTGTCCTGTTATTTGTAACAACCGCTGCTCACTTACTCCACTTTTAGCTAGTTGTGTTACAGCAGAAGAACGATTTGAATGGTTTCTGAAAAACTAGTCGCTGTAATTAGCTACTAGCAAATAGTCAGTGTAATTTTGATGCTATTGGTCGATTTGAAATTTTTTCTCATTACTGTTGGCTGATAGGACTATTTAAAAAATAATCATGACTATTCAATTCACCTGACAATGATCAATATTTGTCCCAAACACACTTTTTGTTGCTTTTTATGCTTAAAATGCACGACCTAACCTAGAAAAATCAATTGACATTTCTAAATTAGTTCATTTGACAGGTGCAATAAAACCAAGTTAGCTCGTACCAAATCGAAAATCGTGAGTCGCTATATTGTCAGTATGGTAGAAGGTCCTATTAGCCAATGTCCTAAATTTAAAAGTTGACGATTGGCTCAAAATTCAACAATTATATTCGCTTCCTAAATATAATTCGTAGTACGCATAAGAATCTATAATGTTTTAAAAATATCATTTCGTTATAATCCCTATGCAAGAAAATGTTTGGCTTTGGGATTATTATCTCATAATATTCTTTAAAAAACCATCGATAATAAGCTTTCTACCCCTGAGAATATAATTCATGTATCACGTGACGCTATTTCATCCAATGAGGTGCATGCAAATGCCTAGTTACACATTATCACAGCGGTAGTAATTTATTTTCGTAATTGTTTTTAGGGGTGATCATAAATGGTTGTGATTTTTTTCTTAGGTTGGCACTGTTAGTGTTGGTTACCCTGCTGTCAATTTTAAGTCCGTGTCAAATTCGACGTTAGTAGGTTAGGTTTTGTGTCAGTTTGTGTCAAAACTGACGGAAAATCTAACCTACTAACCTCGAATTTGACGTAGACTTAAAATTTTCAGCAGGGTAACGAACATTAACTGTGCCAACCTAAGAACAAAAAGTAAATATTTGATATTTTGCATTTCATTCAATATATTCTCTTTCCAAATATAATTCGTGTAATGATTAATGATCGATGATAATCATTCCACTTGTTATATTACAACTGATTATACTAGAGTAACATCACTAGGCAACGCAATAAACACCTTTCGTGAACTTATATGTTGCTTCCATGGAAACAACATTCAGTTAGGTCAATATAAACAAATCGACTTGTTAATAAAATATTTACTTGTTCATATTTTTTAAATTTACTCAAAAAATTAATAAATCGAATACTATAAGTACTTTGATATTATGGGGTTATATTTCGATAGCTTGTCGCACAATAATAAGAGTGTCAGTTTGACAGTTTAAATAATCCGATCGCAAAGCGTTTTTCCGAACTTCAGTTCGTTATTGGACTTTCCTGCTGTTTGAAAGTTTAAAATTGAAAAAAGTAATATATTTTCAACAACCATACTTGACGTGTATTTAAAATAAGGAAGTTGATCTCCTTTGATGGTTTTAAAAATCCTAATACTGAACCTCGAAATTGAATAACCGTGTATATTCAAACCAATTTTGTATGCACTAGAAATTGTAGCGATGGAATTCCATTTCCTTTTGAGTGCGTATTATTTGATTTCAGCTAGATCGGCAACATCAGCATTGCGGCCGGTAAGCCTAAAGAACGAGCAGCACAATACCTTAAATGGTCTATTTATTGGACCGCAAGCTTAAATCCGACCGTTCATGGATACCGAAAATAGTCCCATTGTGGAGCGGCACTTTCCAATGGGTTCGGCGTCTCTGGTGCATGGATAGCCCCCGGAGACAATCCAGCTTAAGAAGGGCGCTATTAGCATAGAAGGTGCCGACACTGTTGGTGACAAGAACCAGCGTACCCCCGTTGTACCCTATAATCATCGCACGCGTGGTTGCGCGAGTACCTGAACATCGCACCCCTGTATTGCCCAACGCTGCATTGTTCGCGTTTTATAATCAACGTGTATCCAGTCGCCGCCACTGGAGCGTGCTTGATGGGAGCTGTGCCTCTATGCCTCGCATGAAATGAACTTCATTCTTTGCAAACCTCTTTTTATTTGTTCTGCGGCATTCTTTTACATTTCAATGGGCCGGTACTGTTATATTTTCCATTAGCTGCGTGCGGAATAAAGTAAAGCTTTTCAGTTACGCTCGGTAACAAGGGAATACATGGGTAGATATTGGTGTAATACGATACTGTGGGGTGTTTATGTACAGTATATGAATTTTTTGTGGCCAGATCCCTCGTGCTTCAATATTGTTTGTGGTTGTAAAATTGATATTTTGTATTTACATATAAAAAAGTTGCACGTGGAAGGCAGAGAATGAAAGTTCATAGACTGCCGCTATTATTGCTGAATTTGATATAGCAATGGTTTTAAATTTAAATAATAGACATTCAAGATATTTCAATGTGCCTCAAATACTAAATTACAAAAGTCATACAATTTGAATCTAACTATGTAGTATTAAAATAAAAACGAACATTTACTTTTGTGTTTTAAACCGGTATAATTTGGATTCATCATAATCATAATGAAGTGATGTAGTATAAGAGAAACACTTGACCCAACCCCACTTGGACGGAATATTATCAATTATAGTATAATAATTTTAAAATTCTATGCTGGAAATATATTAAATCAAAATGTTGCATAAAATACAGAACTCAAACACAAGTTTTTTATTTCTAATTCGCAGCATGCCTTAAATCGGTATAATTTTATAAATGCAGAGAATATCTACATATATAAAAAAGTTGGTGCATAAATATGTATATAACGTCATCACGCCGAAACCACTGGACGTATCAAAGCCATATTCACACCATCTGTTCGTTTGATGCTCCGATAAGTTTATCTTTGTTTTGACCCCGTAGGCGGCACTGGGGTCAAGATATTTTGATAAATTGTATTTAAGGTCCTTTTTGGTTCATATTCAGAATATATGTTAATTACGTGCCAAGAAATATTGTTAGAAAAAATAGACACGGTATGTAGCGCTTGCGTCGAGATATTTACGAAAATGTGTATTTATCGTCTGATTTGGCTCGTATTTAGAATATGTGTGCACAAAATATTTTTATGTACAAATACTTCTAATACTTCCAACCGCTCATGAAATTGGGGATGCCATCACCTAATCGACCAGCAACTGATTTATTTAATCGTGATATGCAAAGTGAACAATCGTACAATGGTGATGATTTGAATGCATATGATCAAACAAATGGACCAAAATTGTTACCTGAACAAAATATAATTTAAAATACAATCATGCATGCAGTCGCTGTTCAAGAAGGTGGTTTCTTTTATTTTTGGTAAAATATTTTTAATTTCGCTTATATTACCACAAATACGTTCTCAAGGTAATATTTCTTTGGCAATCGCATGATTAGACCAAGGAAGAACAGCATATTCCGCACTAAAATTACCATTAAACATACAAACGAATGACAATGCTGAATGTAACATTAAAAAGCATCCCGGTATGGGTAATGTGCTTAGAAGATGCAACATCATTATCTTGGATGAATTTACAATGTCACATAAACATTCATTGGAAGCATTAAATTGAACATAAAAAGATTTAAGAGGCAATAAAAGACTTTTCTCTGGTGTTCTCATTTTATTGTCTGGAGATTTCGACAAACACTACCAGTTATCCACGTTCAACATATGCAGATTAAATCAATGCATGTTTAAAAGCATCATTATGGCGCAGCGTTCATAAATTGAAATTAACAACTAACATGCGTGTCCAAATTCAAAATGATCCATCTGCTGCAGGATTTTCTAAACAATTGCTCGATATTGGTCATGGAAAAACGCCTATCAATCCAACAAGTCAAACATTGAAATTTTTGTAATATTATGCTTTCAAGAGATGTATTAATTGATAATGTTTTTCCAAATACTCCAGCTAATTTCAAACATCATCAATGGTTGAGCGAAAGTGCGATATTAGCTGCAAACATGTTGATGTTGATGCCATCAATATACAAATTCAAAACATGCTGGAAACTAAACTATTTTCATTTAAATCAATTGATACAGTGGTAGACGAAAATGAAGCAGTTAATTTTCCCATAAAATTTTTAAATTCTCTGGATTTGCCAGGTCTCTCTCCATCTACAAATGTACATTTGAAAATTGGTTCACCAATAATTTTTTTACAAAACCTCAATGCAAAAAAACTATGAAATGGAACGAGATTGGTTGGTAAAAACAATGAGTCATATCATTGCGGCAACAATCATTAATGGAAAGTTCACAGGAGAAAATGTTTTGTTGCCACGAATTCTAATGATACCAACAGATGCACCAATTCAATTTAAACGATTACAGTTTCCGATTCCTTTAGCATTTGCTATAACCATCAATAAAACACAAGACCAGTCTATGCAAATATGCGGTTTGGATTTAGAAAATCTATGCTTTTCCCACGGACAGCTGTATGTAGCCAGATCACTTGTTGGTAAACCTAACGACTTATTTGTTTTTGCCGAAAATGGAGAGACAAAAAATAATGTACACGATTTAGCATTATAATAAAGTATTATTATCTTTTACAATAACAAAAAACATTGCGTTTCTTTTACGTCAAAAATTTATTTTTTTATTAAAAACATATTCCATTTTAAACAATTTTTTGGGTGGAACAACGTTTGCCAGCTCAGCTACTTTAACTATAAAACGTTGCAGATGTAAAGAAATAAAACATTTACACTTTGTAACTTGTCCAAAGTATGTCAGATACAATAAAACTGCTTATGTAACCATTTGTATAATAATTATACATGTATTTCCCCAAAATAAATATAGTATCATAATTGACGTATCTGTATTATTTCATATACAAAAATAAAGTAGATGACTGCCTACTAAACACAATTTTAAATAAGAATGAATGCAAATTAAGTTTTAATAAAGCAATATCTAACACAAAATAACACTGCACAACGCGCTAAATTAATATGAAATAACTAGTAAAATTTATTTTTTGTATTATAGAATTCAGAGCAGGCTGTGATTTGAGATCAGAGCTGGGCAGTAATGAATTACTTTTTAATTAAATTACTAATTAAATTCCTTTGTGTGTATTTGCCTGGAAATTGAATTACTTTTCAAAATGCGGTAATTGTAATTGGGAATTGCCATTTTTGTTAAAAAGTACTTGAAAATTACTTTTTGAAAGTAATTAATTACTACATTAAATTACTCAATTACTTTTGTGTAATTAAATTACTCTAAAGTATTTAAATTACTTTACAAGTATTTGAATTACCTGTGGTAATTGAAATTACTCGAGGTAATTGAATTACTTTGTGGTATTTCAATTACTGAATTACTGACCTCGATTGGGTGCCAAATCTCCAGAACGCAAAAAATAAGATAAGTTACATATTAAGCAAACCGCAATAGGGTATTCCCCACGCAATAGAAGCCTAATTATCTGGCGAGTCGAAAATAGCAACTATCGCATTTTGTAAGACGCGTCACAAGCAGTGTTGCCAGATTTCGGGACAAGTTCTTAATTCTAGGGGATCTGAAGAGGCTGTTAACAACAAACTTTAGTAAAATGTGATTAGCTACTTTTCTAGGGTTTTTACGTACAATTTGGACGGAATATTAGGGTTAACATTATTGGATCAATTTAATTTTGTTTATTTATTTTATTTATTTATTTATTTATTTATTTCCCAAATGTATGTACAATATATTATGAAAAAACAAAAGAAAAAATCAAATATGTACAAAACAAAGAAGCCTTAATGGCTGTATGGGAAAGGCCCATTTGTAACAAATGAAAAGTATTCCTACCGAGCAACGGACTGGGATGCATCACTTGTAAAAAATTCATTTAAACTATAATAGCTATTTTGATGAAGCCAAAACTTAAGATGCTTTTTAAATACCTCGAACGTATTTGTTTTCTTTATATGTGTAGGCAATTTATTAAAATTTTTTATGCCCATATATAGGGCACCATTTTGTATTAATGTCATATCAACTTTAGGTAAACGAAGTTCGTCGTTACATCGTGTATTATAATTATGAAAATCATTGTTACATGTTAATTTTGGAAATTTCTTAAATATTAATTGTGCTAATTTATAAATATAAAGATTTGTGAGAGTAAAGATTTTTTTATTAATAAAAACGTTTCTACATGATTCTAAATAGCCTAAGGAATAAACTGCACGTATTGCTCGTTTTTGTGTCTTAAAAATGATATCAACGTGGCAACTGTTACCCCAAATTTCAATTCCGTAACTCATAATGCTTTCAAAATACGCATAATAAACAACTTTCGCCATATCCTTACCTAATATCCTACTAATTTTTCTAATTACAAACACAGCTGAGCTGAGTCTTTTATTTAAACTATTGATTTGTGGTAGCCAGTCAAAATTATTAGATATTTGAATTCCAAGAAATTTTATCACATTTGCAGATTTAATAGTGCCGTGAGAGTTAATTATATCTACATCCTTGAGAGGAGAACGATTTGATCTAAATAGTAAATTAAAGGTTTTGTTTTGATTTAAGATTAAGTTATTTGATGAAAACCACTTTATAATCTCTTCTATTACTAATTTTGCAACTGGTAGCAATTCTTCAATGCAAGAATGATTTAGTACAATGCTAGTATCATCAGCAAATAATATAAAATGACCCATAGATACACTGGCTACTAAATCATTTATATAAATCAAGAATAGGATTGGACCTAGTATACTACCTTGAGGAACGCCCATGGATAGGGTTTTTTCCGCTGAAAAATGTGTAGTCACTACACCTTGTTTATTACAATTTTGTACTTGAACAATTTGTTTTCTACTGGTTAAATATGATTTAAAAAGATCGAGTGCAACTCCTCTAATACCATAAAATTCTAGTTTTTTAAATAATATATCGTGCTGAATGCAGTCAAAGGCCTTCGACAAGTCGCAAAAAACACCAAGACTGCACTCTTTATTTTGTAAATTCTCATACAGTAAGTTTAGGAGATCAAATATTGCGTCCGTTGAAGGTATCGAACTTTAATAGTTGTTTTTAACTCGGTAATCTGATCGCGGATACTATGCGTCAGATTTGCGCCTGAAAATTCCTGTATCATCGCTTCAGAATGAATGATGCTTATGTCACGTATTTGCCATTATTAATCGCTACAAATCCAAACCGCAGTCCTTGCAATACTTATCAAAGTCGACAAATAAAGTCCTGTTGACCCCCGAGTAGGTTTGGATTTTGGACGCTTAATTTACTTTTTTATGGTATGAAGTACCGGCTTGTTTGAAAATTTTGTTCGTGTTTGGTTATTTTTTTAAGTGAAATTATCAAACAGACGTTCACTGGATCGGAAATAAGACTACCCAAAAGGGTTCTACTTTCCTCACAAAAAACATCGGATTTACAGATTTAGAGATAAAATCACCTAATTTACATTTTTTGGACTTGTGAAAGAATAAGTATCCTCAATTATGTCAATATACCTGTCTTTTGTTTTCAAAAAGTGTAAGTAGTTGGAATGGTAACATCTTTTATTGTTGATACGATCTCGTTAGATAAAACATTCTTAGTTATGATAGTTGGTAGCTGGTTTTGTATCTGCTGTACAAATTCTTATTTTAATCAGTGGTTTTCAACTAAGTTTATATCAGTCACCTGTCAACCTTCAACAGTCCCTGATCAACACCAAATTGATATTTTGTTTTAAAATTTCCGAAGTTACCTAATACATTTTTTATAGCTATTTGTATTACTAGGGAGTCAAATGTATCATTCCCTCCCGCGGATGTAGTTTAATTCTTCAGCGTTAGCGAGAACAGTACATAATCAATTGTAATCATGCAAGGAAGGAATTTACGTTTTAGTCCAGAGTTATACATTCAACACTTTTACATTTTATAATGTGACAATCTCTTGTATTCAGCTGCATTCAAAAATATTTAAATATGAAAACCAGGAGGTTAGTTGATTTATTATTAATCACATTGCCTCCCGTCTCTAATGGCAACGGTAGTCAATGTATTATATTCCCTCCCACTGCCATCGGAAACCGACCAGGGAACCAAACGTATATTTTCGAGAAACCCCTAACAGGCGACAAAAAATGTTACTTTCGTATATACGGGTAAAAAATATTTTCTAACTGAGCCAACAAAAAATACTCAAGTTGCGCCAATTGAATCACCACGTAGTGTTCTACAAAATCTAAATAGAAATTTGATGTCAAACAATTAAAAAATCCAATGCTCCACCCTGTATACTTAGGTAAGTTACATATTTTCGTCATTCAGTTTCATGTTCGGCGTATTTAATAGTACATTGTTCTACAAGTTAAGAAAAGTGAGAGTTTTTCAACGTTTAATTTACGAGCGAGCGATGCAAAACGAGTGGATTAATTTATTACGAACATGGAAAAATTACTTTTATAACATATTCAGCGTGATATTTTTTCTAATATAATCACAAAATGTAGCCAAAATGAAATTCGAAATTTCTTCATATTCAAAAAAATTATTTTTTTTTAAATCGGCAGTGAAGAACGTCGAAATCGGCAGTGAAGAACGTCGAAATCGTCAAATAAAATACGAGAAATGGGCAGTGAAGTAATCCATTGTTTTACGACTTTTTGTAGGCGGCTGGACGATAGGTAAACGTCAACCGACGTCAACATGACCTACAAAAGTTGGTTAAAGTGTTGTAATTTCTCGATTTAAAAAAACAATGTACCCCACGGCACTGGAAGTTCGTTTTTATTCATCATGTGGGGCCTACGGGCCTCGGCAACTAAATCCTCAATCTTGATAAAAAGCTCAACTTCAGTGATAACCTATGTGGAAACTAATATAAAAAATATATATACATTTGAACTTTCAAGTCCCTATACTTTCTTACTGAAGGCACTTTGTTATTAGGTTTAATCGGTTTATTATAATTTAAGGAATCTATGCCAAATCGGTTTCGCATTTTTTTTTTTGGACACCTTGTATAATTGTTATCTTTGAATGTATTTATTTACTTACATCTTACTTCAAAACAAACTAACAAAATTTGGTTTTGGTGAACGGTGCCGGTAGCTACAAGATTTAATTATCAAAAAAACTTCAAAAGTGGCAGAGTATGTAGGTTACTGTAGCTAACAAAACATACAAATTAAGCATTTTTAGATTACGATTACGAATCGACACAACATTAATGGTAGTTGCAACTTGCAAGAAGGTTCTACTAAATAAAACTACGTATATGACAATAATTTTTATTGAAAGTAATTGAAAAAGTAATTGATGTTGTACAATTACAATTACTAAGTAATTGGTAATTGAATTACTATTTCCTGTGAGTAATTGAATCTCTGGTAATTAAACTACTGCATTGGGCGGTAATTGGTAATTAGTCATTAAGTACTTTTTAAAAGTAATTTGCCCAGCTCAGTTTGATATCATTTTAATAGTGTATCTTGTCTATATTACTAAGGGCCGGTTGCAGAAAGCAATGTTAAGTCTGATGTTAGCTAACATCGCGTCAAAGTGAACAAAATCGCATCAAATTTTGTTTACTGATGTATTAGTTACCATACACATTTGAGATTTGATTCGCTTTTGTTCACTTTGACGTCGCGTTAGCTAACACCAGACTTAACGTTGCTTTCTGCAACCGGCCCTAAACGTAGCAAAACTCAGAATGACAAACCAAATCTTTCAACCTGTCAAACTCTATTATTAAAATGCCAAGCGGAAAAATTCACATTATTTGAAAAAAGCTTGAATACAATGGTACAATGAATATCAAAAAAATTCTCGAGAATGCACAAAAATTGCCCGTGTGATCAAGTTACTGGAATATTTTCAGCCACGAAGTCAAGAATTTTGCAGGATTATTGTTTTGGAAAAGATTTAAATTGCAAAATTTTAGATTTTCGTAAGAATGGGAAGTATTTTAATAAACATAAACAGACTATAGAGATCAAGAGAATAAGTTGAAATTGAAAGGTCGAAATTAACATACACAACATTATTAGACATTTAAACATATAAATCTAGCAGTAAAGACAAAAAAGTGGGACAATTAGTTCTTAAAAATAAATGGATTATGTGTCTTGAAATGCTTAGCTCTAATTTAACAAAATACACTAGTTTTAGTCTTCGTTTTGATATGTAATTCGAAATTCTTTTAAATTTTAACAAAAATGTCAACATCATCTAGCTTCAAAATTATGAAAGTTTTAAGTGTCGCACATTTTTTGTCTTTCGGTTATTTATAAGAGCAGAAACATGTGCCTTTGAGGAAATATTTACAATATTTGGAGTATTGAAAACCTTAATTTTGTGCTTTTTTATGAGGAGTAGCTATAACAAAATAGTTAGCGAATACGAATGTGTGTTCACGACACACGAAAGGAAACCTAACCAAAGTTAAAAGTGAAGGTAAAAGATTTACTATACATGCTGGGTGCTCAACAGGATTTTTAGACAGTTACATAAGTATTATCAAAGAAACATTATTTGTACGTAATTTTTAAGAAGTGTGTAGTTGTAGTGGACAATGCTCAATGCCATTTAATGCTTATGGATAAATCATTGACTTCATCTAGTCGTAGATCTGAAATGAAAAAACTGTTAAAAGAAAACACGATTAATTGTGATGGAAAAACAACTTTGGGGTGTTAGCCTTGGTCAATCAAAATTATATAAACAATGACATTATTGATCTCTTACTAAGCACATATGGGCACGATGTAGATACTTCGATTACACTTTACTGTTCCCAATACAGTCTTACTGAAATGGTATTAACATTTTATAAAAAATACTATAATAAGCGCATTGCCGTTTGTTGAAAGGCAAGGTTACAAATTTAATACAAGAAGCTTTTTCTAAGTTTAAAAGGGATATGTGGTAAAACAGTAAAACACTATTAATCACTGCGAAAAACTGATTAAGGACTACAGACTTACAAAACTCTATGTATACTAAATTTTAAATTGGAACTAAGAGTAATCATAACTATGGCCGTGATTGGTCGAAGCAAAGTCATTCTTACATCCATCTGAAATTCAAATATTTTTTTTCAAAATTCTAATTTTGACATTCGGTATGAATACTAGAACTGTAAAAGGAAAATCAATAAATACTGGACAACATAGGCTAGCATACAATGTTTATTTGAATTATATTGAATAAAAATATTGTAAAACACTGGCAGTCAAGCTTTTCTAGTGCAAAACTGAGTTTGTGCTTAGAGCGCCTACTGCATTGGTATTTAATTTAGTATAGTCTAGATGGATAGCATTCTTCATATTATTCTTGTAATTATTATTTCTCTTAAACAATCTTATTCTCAGTAACATATGGAATCAAACTTAGATTGATTCTAGGAAATTGTAATGCTGACTAACAATATAAGACTGAATAAGTAACTGGCATTTAGAATATTCTATAGATGAAACCACTTATGTAGCCTATAAAACGAAAATATTGAACTAACATTATTTTATATATGACATTAATTTATCTGTGTTATTGGTCTTTCTAAAAATAGCAAAAGTATGTACTTAAGTTATATAAACTGACTTTTTTATTCTTAAACTACGAATCTTAAATTGTATTCCAGCTTGGATGTATACAGTATTTATTTATTGAATAAATATCAGATAGTGGTTTCGTCTTAATTAAGTTAAAATTAGTTGTCCAGGTTTACTAGTATAATAGAAATTTTATTTTTTTAATAAATAAACTTTTCTTACCGTAGTAACCTCAAATCAAAGCCGGTTCTGTTAATGATAGGTGACAGTAAAAATTCGTAGAATTGTGAATAAATAGATAATTTGCTTTTAATGCAGTCAGTTAATGTACATATTAATAACGTAAATATTACATAAGTCTGTGAATGGAAGTAATAAGTAATATAAGCATGTACTGTTTATACAATAGCAATATTTAGCGGTATATTATAAATATCTAATTTATAAGTAAACATTTAAGCACACTACATTAATTGCCTTTTCGGAAAAAAAATGAGAGATATAACAAAGTATTTAATAACAGGTCTATAGGCATAAAAAACTGTGAATTGTTTGCCCTCACCTCTAATTTTTGGTTGATTGCTTTATGAATGTATAATGTATATGTAAGCATCCATAGATGAACCGGACTGGCATTCTGATAATCCACACCTTCTCAATGAATATATTATAATTTCTCAAGAAGTTAAGCCTTTATTGAAGTGACATGATTTTGTTGTCCCTGTAATTTATCAGTTTATATTCATGCTCCATTGATTTTAAAATTGTCCGAAGTAGGATGTAAAACATTTGCAAGTCTTCCTTAAAAATAAATGATCGCAAAGTATTCCGGAACTGTAATCTTTCGAATTATTTCCTTGTCGTTAAGTTCTCTCATCAGCCTACAAATTTTGAATACTTCACCCTCACCTAATAAAACATGTATGCATCTAATATCAGTTAGGTCTTAATAAATAATGATAAATTACCGAAAACCCACTCTACAATTTGAATTTCGTATTAATATTTTCCATTACTTGTCAACATTTATATTCCTACTGTACCTACCTACTACTATTTCCAGTAACTTTAATTTACATAGACAAATGGAAAATAGTAAACTTTTTATTATTTATTAATCAAACATCTTTAGACACCGATTTCGTTACTGACCGTTTCAGTATACACATTTTTGCTGTGTTCTATATCGAAACAGAGAATAACATAACTAAAAACATAAATCAGAAATACCTAGCGCATAGAAAATGACTTCTCAGTGAAAACTACTTGTAGGTATTTTTAAAGTAATGTGTTGGAATCTTTAAAGAATGTCAAAGATAACTAGCAGGACAGTTAAAAGGGACGCTAAGTATGAGCGAAAATTTTAACTCTTCGCCCATTTTATTAAATATCAAAATAGCATTATTTTATTCTCTCATACTCATGTTTCTTTCTGCAGATATTTGACAATACATTTTTCTCGAAACACAAAAGTATATTGATTACCCTTCCGAATATGTAAATATTTCTTTATTGCAGATACTTTGTAGCAATTGCTGTTTCCAATACCCACTGGAAATCGGAGGACATCGCCTGTACAGAATCTAATAAAAATAATTATGACGCAACTAATTAAAACTTTGAGCAATTGTGAATATGTTTAACATTTTTTAAAATAAGTATATGGTGTTAGATTTAAAACATTTCGTACTAGCGGATAAAATTTTGCACAATACTAAAGATACACATACCAGAATTCCAAAAGTTGCATACATTATACATTGCATTTGATCGACGGAGGTGGGGAGGATGGACGTTACTTAAAGTGGGCAGCCAGTATGTAGGAGTGGGTTTAATGGTTCCACTAATGATTCGCATAGAGCTATTTAATTGGGCATCCACAATCTTCGTGTATGGGCTGTTCAGCCATACTGGAGAGCAATATTCTGCTGTCGAATATACCAGGCCCATGACTGAACATCGCAGTGTGTCAGCTGAAGCTCCTCAAGAGGTACCGCTTAACTTGGAGATAATATTATTCCTAGTTTTAAGTTTTGCAGCTACGTTAGTAAGGTGTTTTTTGAACGATAATGTTCTGTCAAGAGTGACGCCGAGATATTTGGGGGCCATTTCATAAAGTAGTCGTTCATGGTTATTCAATCTTCGCTCAGTACGTCTTCTTTCACCGAGAGGTTTTGGTGGCTAAATCCTAAGGCCATGTCGTCGGCGTAGATAAATTTTTTCGAACGCGTTTCAGGCAGGTCGGACATATACAGGTTGAAGAGCAATGGGGCGAGTACGGACCCCTGGGGGAGGCCGTTGTTCAGAGTACGTTTCTTACTTGTCTGGTCATTCATGTGAACTCGAAAGGTGCGGTTGCTTAGCATGTTTTCGATAAGCCGGGTTATTATTTTGCACTTAGTGGTTTTTAGGAGTTTGTATATGAGACCCTGTCGCCAGACTGTATCATATGCTGCTGTAAGGTCTATAAAGACCACTGATGTTTTGTGCTGTTTTTGAAAGCCGGCTTCTATGAACGTTGTTAGAGAGAGAACCTCCCCACCTCCGTCGATCAAACGCCCTGTGCAGAGAATACAAAAAAATCCAGAGAAATCCGCAACTCCAGATCCACGAAGACATCATGCACCTGGGCCACAGACTACGTTCTAGAAGACCGCCCATCCAAACCGCTGAACGCTTAACTGCCAACAATTTCAACCTGGAACAAGAATGGGAACGTGAGTGGCAAGCAAGTGCACACCCCGACACTCACGGTACTCTCCACACCAAGCAAACACCACCTGGTTTTACCTTGCCACGAAAAATATGGAGCAGATTAAACCGTATTCGCACAAACTGCGGAGCATGCACCGCCTCCCTATTTAGATGGGGCAAATCTGAAAGTAGCGCATGCGACTGTGGCGAAGAAAGGCAAACAATTCACCATCTTGCCTACGACTGCGTAAATAGACCCAGCCGTTGTACAACCGAAGACTTCTTGAGAGCCACCCCATCGGCTGTTATTTGGATAGAAAACTTAAATGTTAATATTTAAGATATTTGATATAAATAAATACTTGTACTCATGTGTAGCCATACGATAAATAAATAATTATACATTGCACCTTATTTTTAACAAAACATATTTTAATAGCAATATTACTACTTATGGAAGTGAAAATATAATTCAATTGTACAATAGCTCAAAGCGCTTAGGTATTGCCAGTTATAGGATTATTACTGCATAAAAATATTTCGTGCAATTAAATATATTTTTTAATGAAGCACAACGTGGGCATCATTTCTAACATGCGTTAAAGTTACTTTTTTGACAATTATAAATCTTTATTCTTCCTTGGCACTTTTTAAGTATAGTAGTATATAAGTTCAAGATATATTAAGATAAATTGATGTACCAGTAGACTGGTCTGTCAAGCACCATTGAATTTTAGTAATATCTTTAATAAAAATTATTGTGCCAGAAGACGTGCAACATCTGTGATATAAGTAGGAATAACACTATGAATTAGCTATACCAAGTAGCATTGTGGCTGATAATAAAAAAATCGATACTATAGGCTATAATTAAAATGTCTATGTACAGTCGTGTTCAAATAAATCTGGGACAGTATTTTTTCATATGCAGGTTGAGTTGAGAATTGAAGAACATCTCCATGAATTTCCTTTTATCAGAAAGAGTTACAGATTTCATTATCTGTTAAAGTTTAATGTAACTCTTTTTGATAGCAGGAAATCTATGGAGATATTCTTTAATTCTTAACTGAAACGGTACTAGCCCTCTGCTAATTAGGGCTAATGAATTTAATAAATTTCCTTCGGGTATCTTTCTCAGTCGGAGATAATTTGGTTCAGTCAGATATACACTTGGATATTAGCAAGCAAACACTAGGATAATTTTAGACAGTTTAATTATAAGGTTCACTATTTACAAACATAGGTATTGCTCTTAAGAAATCAAATAAAATGTATTTTACAATGTATTTAATTAATTATGATGGGCACCCAGTTGCCAGTTCCTTATGCGCCGGCAACCCGTTTTGCATCTGTGTGTGGAAGGTCCGATTGGCCGCCTTCTGCAGAAATCGACGGGACGCCACTGGCCGGGGAGACGATTTGCCCAAAGTAATTTGCAGTGGAGCCAACCTTCGCGCTCGAATGTCACGTCCGACGTTGAAAACCGCGTGTAGCTGCAAATATAGGTTAATTCGAAAATGTTATGTTTTTCGCCTTACGACACCGGGCTAGCGTTGTGAATCTCGGGGATACTGTGAAGTGGTAGTGCGAGTTGCTGCCGGAGGAGAAGTTATCGACGTTTGTCCACCGGGGGTTCCGGTACGTGGAGATGGATTCGACAGCTCACGGCCCCGAGGGCGCCGTAGATCTCCGGTGTTATGACAGGTAGAAGTTTCGAACGGTAAGTTCAGTCCTGTAGTCAAACAGAAATTAAGTGCAATCTTACAGGGGCCTTCAAGGCCGGGCAAATGTTATGTTAGACGGTGGATTTATTTAGTGTTACCAAATTGACATATGAAACGGCCTGGTTGTTTAACCCTCGTTTCGAATACGTCTTCCAGGAAATTTTGGTATAATTATTTACTAGCGTCCTCCAGGAGATGTTTCAAAATTTATTAGTTCAGGATATTCACAAGTGTTAGTTTAAACAGCGAAACGGTTTCCCATTCGTGGGCATCGTCTCTTAAAGCTGTTTATTCGGGGAACGAATTCAATTAGACATTAGCTAGGAACACGGTCTCCAAGACTGGAGGCTTCGGGTTCGATCGTAGCTAAGGGAAAATACTAATGACGGGACGGGAAATTTCTCTCTTTAAACGGTCGGACAGGATCAGGAAGGGAATGAAGGGAGGGAATGAAAGAATGTATGAATGAAGTCTGCCCCTGAATGCGGACAAGAAGCGGCTTTTATAGCTCCTTTTAATTCACCAAAAACTCGTTTCAACTTGGCGAATCGTTACAAACCTACATATGAAAAAAACATTGTCCCAGATTTATTTGAACATGACTGTACATTGGACTTAAAAAATAGAGATATCTCCTCAGTAAAGAAAACTTGAAAAATGATCAAAGTTGTACTCTATAAATAAAAACAAAGTTTTTACAATAATATACGAAGTTATGATGTAAGTAATTATAATTATAAGTTCACAATCAAATATGTTTTAACTACCAATATACTCTAACAACAATAATAATTAATTTCTATTTCCAGAAATATACACCGCGTAGTATGTAGTCGTCCGAGTGTAAAAAAATCACACTACGTGAATATTTTGGTTCTAGGGAAGTCAGTATCACTTCTGCTGCCTAAATTGTTCAGCATGCGAGGTTAAAGTGTTATTAAACATTAAGTTAAATCGGGGAAATTCTATATTATATTTGTGAATTTTGCATTAATTTCGTACCAAAGTTACGTTTCTTATTATTTTCAGATCATTCTATAGTCAGAAACTTCTTAAAAAAACTTTCTTTCTAATGAAAATCGCCAACAATATCTGTCTGTGACAAAAACCAGTACGAACGTAATGGGAATGCAGATTTTCCAAAACAACACCTGAACGACAAATATTGAAAAAAAAAACTGAAACCAAAGATTGTATTCAGAAAGATAATTCAATGAAAAGATGAAATATATCTAAGAAATAATTTTTAAAATTTAAGAAATTTTGTAAGTTTATGACGACTGTAACTATTTGTCCAAAGCGCAATTGCCTTATATAATACAATAAGTGCTCTGAATTTTGCCGACAATATTTGTTATTCTGAATACTAGTTGCTGCTGTGACGAAACTAATCACGAGCGCAAAGCACCAGTGATTATTTTCCAAAAACAACAGCAACGAGTAATGAATCAATGACAAATATTGAAGCAAAACTTATCTTAAAAAATTAAATTATTTTTTTCTTTTAATATTTTTAAAATTTTTAACTTTGAAACTTCCACTTGCGAGGAAATTCTTCATTTTTATTCCGATGTAATTAGGTAAAGATTGCTCGCTCCCTTTATTCACATATTTGTATACCCTCAAATATGATTTTATTGAGAAAATTAAAAGAATATTGTACACCCTAGCGGACTGAGGTATAAGGCTAGATGCAGATTTTAAGCACTTATTTGCATTTTTTTTTAAAATATTTACATGTATCTGTCTTCTATATTTTATATCAATAGATAAATTTATTGGGCGGTGTAAAAATAATTGTCTCTAACATACTACACGAGAAAAATGTTAAAGTTATAACATATACGAGGACTACTTTAGGAACAATGGTAGGGTGGTCATGAATCAGAAAATATGATTATTTACAGCTATACATTGCAATGATACTAAATTATGATCTACAAAATTATTTACTAGAGATCTATGAATACCAGCTCAGTGTATATGGATTGTTATTAATATGAATTAAGTAATTCACACAAGGGAATTGAATGTATAATACTAACCAAGTGTGTAAATTAAATATTGTGATTCATATGTTTGCATATTAAATAATCGAGTTGATTGCCTTAGAGAATTCAAAATATAAAAACTGTTTTCCCAGAAGGAAATCAAAACGCTTGTACTTTCCCAATTCTGGAATAATTAATACAATTTTGATAATAAAAGTATTAAGTTATCGTTTTATTGAGTGAATACATGCGGGGATTAAAGGCCATTATAAAATAAGATTCGAAAACGGTTAATAAATTCAGAAAATATCTTTGTGACACACAGAAAACGCGTCCAACGGGTGCATCTACAAGTCACCTGGAAAGGTAGGACCTTGAAGATGTAACACAGAAGGAGCTGGAGTCCCCTTTCTACTCTTGGAGCTGCGAGATTATAGACGTAAAACAGGTTCATAGACTACGACTATCGGACTGTGTTGAGCCTGAAGGAAGTGCTGCTTCAGTGAGGACAACCATCGAACTTACTTCTAGCTGTG
This sequence comes from Agriotes lineatus, assembly GCA_940337035.1. Taxonomy (NCBI): domain Eukaryota; kingdom Metazoa; phylum Arthropoda; class Insecta; order Coleoptera; family Elateridae; genus Agriotes; species Agriotes lineatus. The sequence goes on along the minus strand of OW679197.1, from coordinate 124,074,284 downwards.
CAGGCATTTCCAGGGTCCAGATGCAGCGCACTCGAAAGGCCTATATAAACGAGAAGGAACCTACAGAAAGGCTGTTAACCTTGTTGGACAGGCAATTCAAGTTAGTATTCATATGAAGCTAAGCAAATATATGATTTACTTGTAAATTGTTGCTAAAATACAGAGGGGGGTTTGCCGAAGTGATGTTAAAGAGATTCTTCTGATTTAGAATACAGAAACTGGAAATCTGCATTACCGTCATATTTAATGTCAAATTTAAGTTTGAAATTAAGGTAAAAGCATTAATATTTCTCCATAACCCTAACCGACATAAGAGTCAATTGTATCTAAAATACAGTAAGCTGAGCTAGTTAGAAAACGTAATATAATATTGCACAGTAGATAATTTACGGACACAAAAAACATTTGTCATTATAAATGAAATTTGACAATAGTCTGGAGTTAATTATTACAAAAGCTCAAACATAAATCATTACATAAATAAATTTATTCTAAGTGGGGTTAATAACAAAAGCTAATATTACTTCAATATGTAATAAGAACTGACTTTGAAAAAGTATTAAATGAGCTATCGTATATTATGCAAGAAGTGTTTGAGTTTCTAAAAGTATATCCAAGCAAACTCCAACTTCCACTGTTTTGCAAGAGCTTTCCGTTTCTTTTATTAGCATAGTATTAATTATATTTTCAAGAACTGTAAGTAGGCTACAGGTGTAATTATATCTCAAATGCCGTTTAAAATAATGAAAACCTTGTTTTAAAAAACAGTGCTTTTAAAAATAATTCTTTAGGTACCTCTCTAGGATATTATTATGTGTCACAAATCCCTTAAATGTATTTTTTACGTCTGTTATGTAGTCCACGTATTTTTTATGCTTCCTAAATCCCGGATCTAATTCGATTTGCAAGTCGCCCTTTGAAAGTGTAACCTTTGAGAAGTTAACAAAATTTGCGAATCTCACATGAGGGGTTTCTAATGAAATTATACTTCTTTGGCGAAATTAGTTCAGAGCAGAGCCACAAGAGTCGGCAAGTTAATTTCTCTGTATACACTGCATGAATTAATAACAAGACTTGAGCATTCCATTATTCATGGAGTTCTTAGCGCTGTTGCAACTTTACCTGTTCGTGAAAACTTAGTTATTGTTTTTGCCAGCGAGAGTTTCAATGGGAGTCTTCAAGCTAAACTTGCAGCTGGGAGCACTCGTCGAAATAACTACAGCTTTCCCCGGTGAAAGAAACTAGAGTTCCGGCGCTCTATTATAAATCAAAAGTGGCACCATTTCTACATTTCATTTGAATGCAAGTCCTCATAAGCCAAACACACCACTTAGCTAAACGTATATGTATATGTATTGCTTTAGTTTCTTTCTGAAAAAGTGCTTGAAATCTACAATTTTGTAGTTGAAAGTAATTTAAACCCTTGCTAATTGGCTAAAATTATACAACAGGTGTAACTTGAATTTTATTACTTAATGAATATATTTACCAACGTTTATATACTCAAGGACTATACACCCAAAGCGAACAATTCATCCTGTATAAAACTGAAAACTCAATAACTGACGACAATTAATGTGCAAACCGCAATAGAAAAATTACTTACTAATAAGAAATTCATAATTTCGAAACTAATGCCCAAAAGAGCATTAAAGGTAGAAATAATTTCGAATTTCTAAATTAAAATTTTTAAATCTGCTACTTTGTAAAAAAAATAAGAGACTCGTGAAAAACGAGTTTACTATAAATTGTAGTACAATCAGATTAGTCATCAAGAAAGAAGTTGTGTTATCAAGATTAAGTTTCTCTAAACGGATCCTAAAACCTCGATTGGTGTTTTCTTCGCTTTCTTCTTCTTTAGCCTTTTTCACTCCAACATTAGGCATAGGCATCTTCCATATACTTCCACTAATCTTGATTGATTGTCTTCATGGTCCATGTATTTCTAGCAATTTTCTTAATATTATCGCTAACGTAGTTTTAGCCTGTCCTTGTCCAGATGATCGATTATTGACCGATTAATTCCATCAGTTTTTTGTGTTTATGGAATTATGACCTGCCCATCTCCACTTAAACTAACTTGTCTGTGAGGCTACATCTTTTAGCTAGGTTTGTCACCTAATCTATTTGGCATTAGTTCCTTTTTTAGTCTTTCAATGACAAATTAGGCATGGTTCTTTCCATTGATAGCTGTGCTTTAGCGAGCCTGTGAATACTGCTTATGGTAAGAGTTTACACTTGCACCCCGTATGTCAGTAGTGGGAGTACACACTCTTGTGTGTAATAAAATGCGTCAGTTCTTCAGAATGTAACTTAGTTCACCGCAAGCTACCCATCTGAGTCTTAGCCTTCTAGTTACCTCAGTTCCTTGGTTCTCTTTTCCTAGCTTAATCTGTTATGTAATATATACGTATTGTTCTACCTGTTGTATTACGTCATCTACTATTTTATATATATTATTACGGTAAGCTCTTCCTGAGCGTGTGGCATAACTTTTATTTTATTTTTAGTCCTATCCTTTCCGATTCTTGATGCAATTCGTTTAACATTGTTTGGAGTTCTTGAGTTTCTGCAATTTCTCGGAATTACCAAGGTAAGCGTTTAAACACAACTTCTGAGGCGGTTGAAAATAATTTCGACTATATTGTACCACCCTGGCAAACCCCTTCCCCCTCCACCCCCTTTACAGTGGAACTGGGTTTATATTACTGTAAAGCTGTATGGCTTCTGGAGCTTTCTTGATATTCAACGGTACTAGATATTCCGTAGACTTTTCTTTCGGCATTTTAACAGTGTATAGGTGAGTTCCGCACCCTTTCCTGAATTCTGCTTGCTTCATTGGGTGGTATTGGTCCTATTTGTTTGTCAATCTTCTTCTTGGTATTTAAGTAAAAAATTATCTTGTTAATAATATGCAGGTTGGAATAAGGTCACTAAATCACGTTAGGTAACGTGAATTAGTGTTCTTAGGTTGGGATAAGGTCCCTAAATGCAGATAAAGGTACCGCCATTCCATTCCAAGTCGGTACCTTATAACAAAGATATGATTTAGTAACCTTTATGATTTAGTAACCTTAGGTTGGGATAAGGTTACTAAATCATAAAGGTACCGCCAACTATGCAAACATATAGTTTTTGTCTATTTTAATTTGGGGTTGCTGTCATTAGTGTCTCACTCTCACTCTCACTTTCTTACAATGTTCTGTCCTTTTTAATTTGGGGGAACAAAATCTTGGAATGGAATGGCGGTACCTTTATGTATTTAAACCTTAGGTTGGGACTCGTTGTTTTGCCATCTGGTGGTCAAGCTTGGAAATCCCTCGAGTCGCTATCCATGGCACTCTAGACAGGTTTCAACATTTGACATGGGTGTCTCTACTTGTTTCATTTATGTACGCTAGTAAAACCACCAGTTAAATCAACATTTACCATGGTTTTATAAATTTTAAAATGATTTGACTGTCTGACTATATCAAAATTATATTATTGTTACAAGTTATGTAGGTTTTATATAGTATATAGTCGTTTTTTCCGTAGTTCCTAGTCGCCGTTTTTTATGATGCTGAGCAGCTTGTTCATCTAGGTCTGTAGCGCGAATAGCATCTCTGATTACCGCTCTCCAAAATATCCCCCATCTTCTTTTCTTCCTATTTCCAGAAGGTGACCACTCTAAGTATTTGCAGGACCATACCATGCGGAATCACTTGAGGTGTATAAACCACCTAAGCCCTCTGTATTCTATTATTTCTACAACGCTTCTAATTTCGGCGTTAATGATATGTTGGAAAAGTCGTGTATTCCAGTATACATACTCCATTCCTGCAGGATTAATGTTTTGTCATCACTGAGGATTTATAGCTTTTATAGTACATGACACGAATTTTGTCAGTTATCTAAATCTGGAGTTCGGTTAGTATCTAAATTTCTTGCTAAACATTCCGTTTTGTTAAAATTAATATTCGCTACTAAATTTTATATGTAATTGAGATGAAGGGGGCCTGTGTAAGCTCCACGTTGCTATAAAAGGGGCCTAATTATTCGCTGTATTTTTATTTATAAATTCGTAGTTAAATGTGATGATAATAATATTTATGTAATTTCGCCTGTTAATCAATTATGGCTGTTTAAAATGAATTACAGCTGTTTAAAATAAGATGTAATATTTACTGCCAAAATAAATGGTTGTATCTTTTAACATTTTATTTACCTGCAAAATCTAATGCACTAACTCGCAGCAAAACATGAAACTCCTCAGGGTGGATCAGAATCGAGCTATTTCAAATTTGATCTGAAGTTTACTGTCTCAAGAAAATTTGAAATTATTAGTTCGAATGCACGGTTCGGTAGGTCATATAATTGTCCAATTGACAGATGACACAACTAATTATGGCGGTGCAAGACTGCGTATCTGAATATCTTAAAACTCGAGGAAATATCGTGAAAAATTCATTAGGTAAGTCATTTAAATTTTCCCGCTTGGCAACTAAGCTAGTTTTTGTTTGTAAGATGACGTCAAAAGTACCCAGCATTCGTTGTTTCGATATCACACCACGTCTGGCATTTGTTTTCGGCCGCGTCGCTCTCGCCAAATCTGCAGAATTTATCCAAGCCACGCTAATTTTGAGAAAACCGAAGCAAATGGGCCCTAGGAAACACGCTGGCCGTCTTCGGGAAGGTTTGATGTTGGATTCTAATGCGTTTCCGGAACGTTGACACTTAAATTACTACTGATTTCCTACCTGGAAACTTTTGTCGATGCTGGTCGGATTTGGTGCTGGAGAGGCTGTCGATATTTTAGCCTCTGGGACTGCTCTCGTCGCGTCGCTGCAAAAGTAGTCAGGACGTTCCTGCAGGCTTGTACTGTGCCCTGGGCTGTTGTCCTCTGTTCCCCGGTGAATTCTTAGCTCGTCGATGGGGCTCGAAATTATGACGTGCTCGCTGCCGAACACCCCCGAAGATCGGATAGAGAATTTTTGTAAATTTTGTTGCTGTAAACAGCTGTAAACACTGCTACACAAACTTGGGCACTTTAGAAATAAAACTCAACACTTTTTGACTGGTAAAATGCTCATTTAATATTAAAAATTCGCAGTTAAAAGTGGAGCGAATTTCTTACAAACATCAAATTAATTTAATATCAATTGTCCTCTTGTTTCCTCAACAAATTAGCATCATGTTACCATCGATATTTGAATTGTTTTTTGTTTAAGGAAATTAGTTTTGATTATTAACAGTTACAATTGGAAGATAATGTGATACTTAAAACTAAAATTAACATTTCTTAAATCTATGTTATTGTCTTTTAATCTTTTAATTTAAAATTGTCTCTTTGTGTTGCACTCACAAACGTTTTATTTTAAGTCACAGCTCTGCTTTTGCTTCACTTTGATTTTAAATGCACTAATTATTAAGTTCCGCACTTTCATGTCTCTCGCCACAATCTGTTGCCAATATTTATCAATTGCTCTCTTGCAAATTCTTTCTATTCTGCTTCATATCGGTTTACCTTTCTGCTATGCTCACAATTTTTACCATCTTATGCTTTGACTTAATAAACTTACGCTCTGTTCAAATTGCAGCCAACAAACCATATGTGTTAAATTTTTTTTTTGCGGTTTGGCTTTGCCAATTCCAAACCCCCTGAACATGCCTTGTCTTAGCGTGCCTTTCTATACTAATTATCAGTTCTCGCATCTCATTTTCAATGCATTTACGAATTTACTCTTGTTTAACAGTGCAGTTATTTAAAATACTTCAACTCTGTGCTTATTTGAATCAGTCGATTATCCTGCACTGCAGTCAGAACTAAGCCGTGGGCTTAATACCATTACATAGTATGCTTCTTGGGAATAATCACCTCATTGTTGGTAAAACTAAGTTAGTGCAACTTTCCAATTGGAATGCACATCCTTTTCAAATATTTTTTCCACTTTTTCAGAACATTTCGTATACCGTGTTAAGTAGAAGTGGGGATAAACATCATTATCTTAGTCGTTTCACCATGGTTGTACGTCTAGAAATTATGTCACTTAACTTTACCTTAGCCTTGTTTTCATTTTGCTAATTATTAATTGATTTACTCCCTAATTTTAAAGGGCGTACTAACGTTTATCGCATGGAATAAAACCTTATGCTTTCTCTAAATCTTCTAATTCAAAGTGAGTTTCCTCTTCCCTGAAACATAGGTGTTGTTAAAACATGGCCTTCCAATGTAAATTAGTGCTTCGTTAATTTGATATTGCATTGCACCATAATATGGTAACAAAAATAAACTTATAGTTTATTTTTGTTACTTTGGTGAAAATTGTACTCAAGGTGCAGTTTATACTGAAACCTCTACTAGAGGTATTCCTCCGCATTAATATTGTAAGTCGCTGAATGAGTACCTCTACACCGTACTTAATTATAGTTCGTTTACTACACTTTTAGGTCATAACAAGCGTTCAGTCTTAATTCTTCTAACACATTTAACCGTTTTTCTTCTACAATTTTAAACTTTTCTTCTTGGATGAAAGATGCAGCCACTTTTCGGACCATTTTCCAGCCACTTTTCGGACCATTTTCCAGTCTCTTTTTTTCCACCAATCCTAGCCAAATTATTCAGTATATTGATTATTTGGGTCAGTTCCTGTATTACAATAAATAAATAGGCTTTCTATGGTAGGATGCTGGAAGTGGGTGTAGCGGTTTAGCAAGCCAAATAGATTACGAAGTGTTCATAATTGCATATAAAATAGGTAAAAAATATTTAATATTCCTAATAAGTTTACATTAATTCACAAAAATTGCTCAACCAGGAAGGTTACGTAGCACACAGGATAATCGTCTATTATGAAGGGGTGAGTGACGACTTGAAGAGGTAAATCTGATTGTGGACGAAGTAGTGATACCTGCGAGACGAGATAATTCTCGTTCTCGTGTCGTCTTGTCTTGAAATTCGAGATCGAGATCGACATTTTTCGATCTCGAATTAACCAAGTTCTCGAATATTCAAAACGATATTAACCAAATTCTCGATCTTGACAGCTTTTGAATAGTATTTTTAAAACTCGCATGAAAACGAAGCAAAACAGAATTCTTCTCTTAGAGAAGGCTGTTAAACGTTAAAACCTCATGGTTGCGAAAGCCGGATTGGAGAATCAGCTTTATACATTTATGTAAGTTGTCTGTAAGCTATTGACATCAAAGTTCTTTGAAATTGTCTTAAAATGTATCAAAATATTGCACAGATAAATGAAAACAGATGTAAGCAATACTATTTTACCCATATTCCAATTTTCAATCTAAAAATAATTAAATTTATTAGAATATTAAATGGTACGTTTTACCGATTTTTTACAGTTCTTGAATGCGAAAATTATGCTGTAACAATTGACTTGCCTCTTCGTTTATCATTCGATATTATACTCGCAGACCAAATTTTTAAATTATCAATGAGTATTACCTGGCACACGTTTTTCAATTTATTTTATGTACTGACTTTATGTCCCTGGAAACTGAATTGACTGCATAAGCTATGGAATCTGTAGTAGTTTTAAGACATATAATGTTATTGAGCCTAAAATCAATAATCAAAATCTTGTAAAATAATCGAGGGGTAGAAAGGCATTCTTAGATGGTGTATACTCGTAATCATTATGAAACTGATACTTTCAGGTAATAAACAAAATCTTCTTAAAAAAAACGGGGGAAAACTGTATAGCTATATCTGTCTAACGAATGCTACATTCTCCACAATTATGTTCAAATTTGTGTGTGTTTTCTATTTTACGCAATTACTAATGTTACTTTCTCTTCACTGAAATGATTGCTATTAAATAGCACTAGGATCCTAATGCAGATCTCGCTGAAAAAACTTGGATTTCAGGAAGCAGTTTGGCAAAATCGGTTTTCGACCAACAAGTTTCGTCGCGATAAGATTTAACTTCCATATTCGATATAAAACAGCACTTGGGTTGAAATAAATAGCGTGTATAAATGGGTAGTTTAGTTTTGGCCCATTAGTCCGGGCTGCGCTGGCTTCAGCGTTACTTCCTGTAACGGATGTTCTCGGTAATATTACGGAGTACGAAGCGCTGCATTCTATGGCTCTTCGTGTCCCTAATGTTCTTACACTGCGGTAATCGCCTGTCTTGTTTGTGGTAAATTATTGGAAATCTGCGAATCGTACGTCAGATGCACCCCAGAAAGACTGCGCCGCCACGGACGTATCACGAACTTTTTGTTTACTTTACTGGCGAACTTTATCAAATCTACGTAGTTTTAGTAGCCATAAAAGAAAATTAAATATGCAAAGTTTGAGTTATAAAAGTTATATAACTGACATAAACCCTTCTTGATAAAAACTTTTCCTGCGAGAACAAAAGTGTAATAAATATTCATTGGCTTACTGAAAAGGGTTCTCGAGTGCCGTTGTATATTAAATATGAGTTTAAATGAATAACATTTAGAACCTTGGCACCCCAGCATTATAGAATCATAGCTAGTTGTAAGCAGTTGCTACAAACAATGCCTCCTATATCGCATTACCCCCGACTTTAAAATACGGTATCCATAGCAGTTAATACTAAGTCGATCTCCCCCTGAGAGGAAGTTCTTTGATACTTCCAGTGTTGAATCATTATCGTCGAGCCAATTCATCATAAGTGTCATATGCGAAGGGTGTTAATAGTCGCCAGAAATTTGGGGTAAACGCCACCTTATTTTTGTCAATTCATGTGCCATTATCAAAGGGAGGATGTCACATTCGATGTCCGCTATTATTGTGTGAGTACTTCATGGGCTTTTGATAATTCTTACAATGAGAAATAATTAAGCGTGACCAACGGCGGTCACAACAATTGTCACATATAATAGTATAAAAAATTAACGGCTTTCTTTCTTGTACTGATCTACATACATTTATAGTTTAGGGTTAGCACGGCGATTCACCATAATTTCCATGCATCTTTTCTTTTAATACTACTACAAAAGCAATTGTACAAGCGACTTATTTTTCATCAAAGGAAACTTTTTGTTGGAGAAAAATTATTAACACTAATATCCATTTCTGCAGGCATATTAATCTTTATACATTTTATAAAAATGCAGCTTGTTGCCCTGTTATTCCAATTTAGATGAAAATATTAGTAACTTTCCCATGGCACTAATGGCATTATCTTACAGCACAGGTAGTTCTAGGTTGAGTGAAAGAACAGGTGTTTCCATAACAACTGAACTCCGCCTTTGTCACATTTTTTTGTGTAATGTACTATTTTAAGTTGCTTGTGTGACAATAAAGTCCTTTATTATTATTATTATACCTCCCTTAAACATATTCTTATGGTAGAATCTGAAGAGTGCTAGTTTAATTATGAAAGTCAATCCCTAGGTGTGACATTATTTATAAATTTACCTACATAATCATTAAAAACCTACAAAGATGAAATTAAGTATAAAATGGAACAACATAATTATTCAAAGGTTTATTTAGCAAATTTCCAGATAAGAATTCAAATACAGTTGAACAGTTCGAATTAAAAAACATAAAGGTTCTAACATATGGATTAAATATTGATTGAATTAAGGTGGAAAGCAAAAATCGAATAATTATTTGAAAAAGTCATTCAATATGTCAGGGATAAGTAAATTGTACTAGTATGTAATCCAGAAGGTTTACATTTAAAAAAATGCATGAAGTATATTACTATGTAAAATTGTATGATTAAAAATAACAACGAAATTTTGATTCTAAAATTGTAAACATATTTTGTGAAAAGTCAAAATTTGAAAATAAAACCCTTTTATAAAATGATTTTTATTAATCTAATTGGTGTATAAAAGGGGATACATAAAAAGAAATTAACGAGACAGAGAAAAAGTAAATTTTAAAATAACCTGTATAACGGATTTATGGAGAAGGAGGTGTGTGGTGCTGCAATCTACAAAATAGAATTTTCGAATTAGGTGCTGTACTGAATTTATTGTTGGTTGGTTACATCATGTGAATTTAATAACGGTCGTTGTATTTATTGGTAGTGGACCTCATCGAGTTTCTTGTTGGAGTAAACATCTTGTGAATTGGATAAAAGGCATTTAATTTATTGGTAGTGGACCTCATCAAGCTTCTTGGTGGAAGTAACAGGTATCCTGTCAGATTTGGATGGACGTTGCAGTTACTGGTAGTTGGGTTGACGCGCAGTTGAAAGTAAGGTTTTTAATGTTGACCGGAAGCTTGCAGTGTTGAGTTAAGAGACTGTACTTGCATGGGTGTCCCAGAACATCTGAGAGCAAACGGAGCACGGTTGGTTTAGTGAAGAGGCTGATTGAAGTGCTTGAAGAAGTAACAACTACAGGTATTTGTTAAAAGAGCTAAAAGTAAAAGTTATACTAAAGTGAATATGATATTTAAAGCAACTACTTACATTTTCCATGTTTTTAAAATGATAAGAATTGTAACAAATATGCTTTCGACTGACTTTCCACTTTCATAGTTTTTGGACGTTGACAGTTGTAGAACTGTTATATATTTTTTGAAGTAAGTTTCATTGTATTAAACGACTTTCAAGTGTAATAATTTTTGATATGCATGAACCTAACCTGAGTTCAGAGTGATTGTTCTGCTGGTACTAGAAAATTGAATAAACTCAATAATCAATAATTTTATATCAAAGGGCATATATTTTACATAAATTCATCTAAATCAGAATTTTTTTATAATCTAAAAAATTAATACCATACATGCTTATATAGTCTTTAATCTACCCGAGTTGGTTAAATTAAATAAACTAGATAGCATCAGGAAAGGCATAGTCTAGGAGTGTAGCAATACAACTGAAAGATATTTTCCAGTTGACATTTACAATACATACAGGGCATCCGCTGAGTTAAATTAGCAAAGTTCTTCAGTATTTCAGTCGTATCTACGTTCCAAATAAAGGGTGTCCAAAAAGTCTTGCAATATGCTCTTGTGTTGAATATAAAGAGTCATGTCATTTCTTGCTTCATAAACAATGAACAAATGTAATTTTTCAGTAGCTGTGAATTAATAAATTACAGGCATGTCCTAATTCATGACAAGGTCAGATTCCGGGACTTTTAGAACACTCGTTACTCTAGCTCAATTTATTATGATGTACAAAAGACAAATTTTTGTTAACATATTCCGAAACAGTTTAAAGCCGTCTTCCTTTTCCTAACTCCTCCATTTAATAATATTATAAAGACAAACATTTTTGCCCCTTACTTCAGCATTTGTTGATATTTATTGTACAACTACCGATAGTAGATCGTGCAAATAGAAGATTACTTCGAGAAAACTGCGAAACATCATAAGATAATCATATCAACAACGCTATAATTCACCCAATCTTGCGTTACGTGACAGAAAGGTGTGTGATCCTGATCAAAGAGCAGGATATACGTAAAATTTATACTCTGTGAAACCTTTTGTGGCGTGATATAATTCATGTTCTTTTTATGGGTACATCGCCCCTCTGCAAAAGTTAATCGTTGATAACGAAGACAGCTTGTCCCTCGAAACGTTCGATATTTTAAAATTTGTAATTTACCGGGGTCGGTAGCTCAGTGGTAAGCATCCTGACTACTGATTTAAGGGTCGCGAGTTCGATTCCCGGTCCCGGTGAGGTTTCCAAAAATAAAAAAAATGCAGATGAAAGCTTCTACAGAATGTCATCATTCGGAAGTGATGTAAAGCCGTGGGTTCCATGTTACTAAGATGTGTAGCATGTAAAAGATCCCTTGCTAGGGTTGGAACTCCTCAGTCTCTGCAAAATTCTAAGTAGGACTTTGACCATATGACCAAAGCAGTCGGTGTCTAAGGTACCTGGTACTCTGCATGCCTAGACTTTGTCCATTAATAAAGAAACAAAATTTTTAATTTAAACTTCAGCCAAGTTAAGAAGGCGAGCCAGGTAAACAAACGCACGTGGTCGGTGAATATCACGTGATAGAAAGGCGTTCTGCGGTTGGCCGTTTCGAAGAGAAAATTGAAGACCGCTTATACGCGCCTTTACACTAGAGGAGAAATGAGCGTTGTTTTGTTGTGGGGTAATTTCTTTTACGGCAACATGCAACGGACGTTTACGTAGAATGCGCACCGTGTGAAACTGGTTTAAGTCGCACTGAGAACTGTCAGAATCTTTGTTTACATGACTCGCCTTCGTAACGTGGCGAAATACCTATAAAAGGAACATGAAAAATTGATACTCTTCAAATGTTCACATGACTCAGAATATTAAGAACACCCTGGGCAGATAGAAGGGCCAGTCTTAATACCTGAACAACTAGGTATAAAACAGCGTTTATTCGGGCATATGCGTAGCTTGAAGAAAGCATGGTAGTTCAGAACGCTTGGTAGTCCAAGATGAAGTGAATGCAGGCGACAATAAAGAGGTTTGCCAACTAGATGGTTAGATCAAATTCTACCCAGAACGGTACTCTAAATCTACAAGCTATGCACTTGCGGCCTAGCGAAGTCCCATTGAGTCTTACCGCGAACTCTTCATTATGGACCCTCTCATACATAACCAGTAAATTTTTAGTCGTCTTCCCCCCCCCCCCCTTTATATTCCCAATGATTTTTACTGGAAATAAACACAAGCAGCAATAGAAGAAATATATTTTTATTTTTGTGTAAAACTATAAACCAGAGAAAATCCTTAAACATAATGACGGACCACAATCACTGACTAAAATAACAATATTGTGATATGTGATATTATATTATCACAATCAAAACATTATAAAACATTCTGAGCTACTTTTTAAACTTTTTTTAATGGTCAAAATGTTATTAGAAGCAGTTAAAAATATACAGACCTATTTAAAGGCCGGGATCGGTAACTCAGTGGTAAGCATCCTGACTACTGATCTAAGGGTCGCGAGTTCGTTTTCCGGTCCCGGTGAGGTTTTCAAAAATAAAAAAATTCAGATGACAGCCTCTACAGAATTCGGAAGTGATGTAAAACCGTGGGTTCCATGTTACTACGATGTGTAGCATGTAAAAGATCCCTTGCTAGGGCTGGAACTCCTTAGGATCGGCAAAATTCTAAGTAGGACTTTGACCATATGACTAAAACAGTCGGTGTTTAAGGTACCTGGTACTCTGCATGCTAGACCTTGTCCATTAACAAACAAACAAACTTATCTAAAGTTTGATACTCTTGTACTTGGCTTACTAACCACTCAACTGCAAAATGTCTCAGACCCTCATTTTGGGGAAAATATAAGACAGTATGTACAAAAGTGAGACAACCATAGAACTTTCGTATTATATACTTCTTTAAATTTTGAATGTAATAGTGAAAGAGAGAGAAAGAGAGAGGGTAAAAAACATATAAATATATTATTTGTTTTGTAATTTCTTGATTGTGACAATGAAAAAAATCACAACGTATGTAGAGAACATTTTTATTACTTGGCTGCGGTAACGACTTAACCTAAAGTAAATAAAAACTAACAAACTTAGATAAATATATAAGTAATCAATTAACATAATTCATATATGATCAAGTCGATGGGAAATCATTTGCCCAAACTACATCTAAATGGGTTGAATTTGCAGTCAGTTGGTTAATTGGGAATTGTTCAAAGATTACCATACTATAGTAAATTTTTCACTATTAATTAATCCTAGATCGTTAATTGCAATTTATACTTATTAGAATAATGATAGGTACAATTTGGAGGTCCCACATGGACTCCTGAACAATTATTCGATATTGTTCCGTGTCAAATCCACCCATCTGAGGTTGCGTTGTGTTTTGTTTCTGGCAGCCTATAAAGCAAAAAGTTGGACTGAAAACAGGATTCTGCCACTTTTTATTAACGCGAAAGTACGTCTCTTTGTAACCCTAATTCGAGGTTAGGTTACTTTACTGAAATTTATTTTATTTCGGATTCAACTTGTTGGTTTATATTCATGTAAAGTTTACTATTTTCCAGATACGAGTTTTATGCGTATTAATTTGTTTATTGAAAGGATAGGATAGTAAAGAAAAGGGCGATTAGCTCTGGAGTTGATTGCCTTATGGTTTATTTTAAATTCGAATAAATATATAATTAAAGTATTTATTTTGGTGTAAGATACATGTTAAACAAAATATAATTAGAATAATATTTAGTGTATTCACACCAAAATCACAAGGTATAGGTCAGTAAAACGGTTTTTCAACTGACCCTTAAAATTATAAATAAACAGTATATTCAGTTAATGCCTACATTAACTTAAAAAAATGTGCATACTAAATCCTAATTTGTTACTTAGCGAAGCCATATGAATAAGAACAACTAGCTGTATGATATTAGAAGACAGCATGTTACGATTTAGTGCTAAGGCGATGTGATAAGACTCTTGTATCTTAAGTAGAAATTATGTACATCTCTTCGAAATTTTATCTTGTTATATATAATATAAGGCACTGTTTTATTAACAACTACTGTATGATACAGTAAACCTGTATGTAGTAAGCGTTTGTTATGCATACTTAACCATTTAGCGTTTGTTAATTTGTTTGAAATATGGTAAAATTTTCGAAGACCGTAAATAAATCTTACGCAGAAATGTTGAACTCTTTGTACTTTTGCAACAGCAGCATAAACGTGGTGGATATATCTCAGAGTAATATGAGAACTGGGAGAGCACTAGAGCATCACACAGCGTTTTCTTTTGGTCCTCAGTCAGATACAATCTATGTACATACAGTAGCTTTAAGTTCGGGTATGTTTTTTGTATACCTTTATTTATATTAGTCCTGTATTTAAATCTAAAACTATTATCCAAGACAAGTCCACAATGTTTTGGCAGCTTCTTTTAGTGGTATCGTTGACCCATTGATTGTAATATGAACGATAGATTTGACACTTACACACACCGTCAACCTTTCTGCCAAGCAGAAGTACACATGGTTTAGAAGGATTTAGTAGCAGCCAATTTTTGGTTGACATTTCAAATAGTTTATTCAAGTCGCTAGTCGCAAGTCGAATGGTAGAAATGAGCAATACTGGTAAATCTGTGTATAATCAGCGTACATATGCATATTGCTATGTTTAACAAATTCAGAATTTTTTAGTGGTATAAGGTATAGAGTAGTGGTCCAAGAATCGAACCCTGAGGCACGCCTTGCAAAATGGTTCGTGCTGAGAAAGGATTACCATCCACATTTACACTTTGAGTTAAAGTAACTTTTAAATAAATATATTGCATTTAACGAGAAACCCATGTTGAGTAAATGAAAGTGTACGTTCATCCGGAGTAAATTTTCTTTGCAGTAAACGGAAATTTCAAGAATTAGTATTTGTCTTTCTATAACCAATTCTACTAGAACCTTTCTGGCATAGTATAATTGTATAGCACCCATACGAAAGGAGCTTTTTCATTGTATAATTTTAAGGCGCCCAATACGTGGGACCCTTTTGCCATAGCAATACATTATTTATTTTTATGCGAGATTTTTTGTTACAATAAACATGTTTTAGGCAACGTAGCGTGTTACTAGTGATGTAAGTAACAGGGTCATTGTAGCCAACTCATTACTACAAATCAAATTAATTCGTGCATGACGAGTCGGGTTTGAAGATGTTTTTTATTCTTTCAGCAATATTGCAAAATTGAGAAATTAAAGCAAACAGATATTTGAAACATTTTTTTGAAAAAGCTATTACAGATATATTTTTAACTATATTGCAAATCTGTAATATAAGTTTAATTTCAATTATTTTTTTAGTGGTAAGTACAATTGCTTCTTTGTTAGCTCTCAGAAGGAAATCCAGACTATTTCTTAATTATATGCCAATATACAATTAGTTGCATCGTGCTCAAAAAGTAGAAAAGAACATATTATCATCTACTATACTAATCGGGTTTGTATAGATGAAAACAATATTTTATTTAATATTTTACAACTTTGCTAATAAGAACAATATTGCTTCCTGCAGGAAGAATACATCTAGCAGGTTCCATTATTCATATATTCGCATTTCTTTAACGTTTCATTACTTTGATCCAATTCATCCTTCCTAAGAACTTCTCATAAATACTTATTTTCAGCTTAAACTTCCTTTTATTGTAATTTAAGCTTAAAATAAAATCGTATATTGACAGACTGTGTTACAGTTGTTAATTGAGAATTTGGCTAATCAACCCCATCTGTCGGCTTAGCAATAACATAGATATATAAATAACTTTCAGAACTTAACTTAACGGTACTTACGTTAATTTCCTTCCTCTGACTTGTCAACCTAAGAACAATTTTAAAGTGATAATTACTAGAACCTTGAGTTTTGCTTTCCACTATCACATTTGGCTTTTGTTCCACAAAGAACACCATCTAGAAAAAATAACTGTTTCTTGTTTTCATTTTCTTTATTACATATTATACAGCGTGTCAGCTACAGCTTACCAAAAACAAATCAATAGCACTTATCCCAGGATAATGGAGACAAACAAATCTCAGAATTTTATTTATTTATTTTTAATTTATCAGCTTGTACCAGATGCATTTGACTTACTTATGGCAGTCTTGTTATTAATTAACTTAATAAATATTTAATAAACCAATAACACACAAAATATACAATCCTAAGTAATTCTAAAGTGATTTACTTAAACTAGTGGTCTATAAAACTTCCTATTTCATCAAACGGAATTGAGCGATCTTAAATACTTTTAAGAGGTGCAAAAATTTAATATGTGCCCCAGGAACTTAGCAATAGCAGTAGGCGGAATACAATTTAAAGTGAACATAAAGAATTTGCAATTATACAAACCCATTAATCAGGAGCATTTCCACACTGTAAATCAATCCGAGTTACGCTATTCACAGACACCGCGTTCCCGGAATTTCCAGCCAGCCCGGAGTCATCCGGAACGAATCCATTGTCTCGGTAAACAATATAGTTACTATGTTGCTGTTGCGACTAATAACTTCAGATTATTTTTATACTGCGCATTGAACATATGTGTTAAGATGCCCAATTAGGAAACATGTTTACAGACAAATAATAGGTATTAATTCAGTTGTGCTATGTACCCATAAACCTAATTTTAAATCAGACAATAAACAATTATAGTCTTCATAAATTCCCAAATAGTTCGCATCCTTTTGATTAAGTTTGGAGGACGTAATATTTATAGCATTTTGTCATCGAAGACAATGCAACTACTCTTTCAGGACCGGATAAGCACCTTCTTTGTACTGTACTGAAGGTCGGTTTAAGTTTTTAAACTTATTTAATTAAACTCCTAGAAACAATCATGTATATAATACGTAAAAAAATTATTTGCTGACCTTGTGCTCTTGCACGTCTACGGTCGGGTTGCAAACGATCACTTGGTGCAGCAAATTCTACTTTCTATGCTTACTATACAAATAACTATTTTCGTCATTATAAGTCAAAAATTTGAATTTGGCCTATTACTGTATGAACGGTGAACGAAAACTACTTTAGAGACAATACACTTATGGCCGGCTTTCTACTAGGGCAAGAGATATTCACACTCGCCCATGCAAGAAAGTTCAGAAAGTATCTGGTTATAAACACTTTCTGTAATTTATTATCATTTGAGGTAGTATAAGGGTGAAACTTTGACTACTTTCACGTATTTGCATTTAAGTTTGGCTCTTAATAGCATTCTTAGTAAGTATGGAAAAATATAGACGATCGGTGTCGTTATTTTTTAAATTGTGTCCACGTAGGGATTTCGCAAGCTATATCAGGTACAAAATTTGCTAAATTAAAAAAAAAGTAACATCTATTATGTAACTAATATGAACCTGTTAAGTTTAAATATTAAAACACACAGTATAAAATCATAATTATTTTATTTAGTATTTTAACATCATCAAAACATCCTGATTAATTAATCCAATTCTTTACATATTCGCCTGCTGAAGTATAACGAACAAGAACCAATTAGCGACTGGAAGCTAAATGGCGTCGAAGAGGGCTTAATTGTAGGAACACTGCGTGTACAGCGAGAAAATAATAAGTTTCCGCATCAGATGTCGTCATTTAAATCCGGATAATATCAAAGGCGACGCGCTCCTGAAAATATGAATTTAAATCCGATCTGACGCGCGCATAAGTTCACTTCCGGTGTGTCTCATCACATGCACGTGGCGCCCTCTCACACTTCCTGAATCGCATTGACCTTTTATGCGCTGGTCGTTATGCTAAAATATTTTGCGATATATTTCCAGCCGCAGTTCCGAAGCTCAAAGTTGAATCAGAGCTTAAAATTTTTGTTGCACGATTTTGTTCTTGAGCAGAGCTGGCGAGACGGGGCGTCCTGCAGCCCTTAAAGACACCCCTGCGAGGGTCTGTCACGATATCCACAGTTCCGGATTATACTTTAATTGATTCGGGCACGCAGCCTGTGGCTGCTCGCGCGGAAAGACCTATCATTGTGCTCCGATATCCCTAATCATTATCTCCCTCTGTTCAACTTTAATTGTACATCTTTTTATTTACTGCCTTTTCTCTTGTCAAAGAGCGGCAAAATATTGCAATTATTGTTGTGCCCGCTGCTCTAAATGAAAATTTATGCTGCGGTTGTTTCAAAATTCTGATTGGTTTTTAGTAAGTTTGGTCTGGAGTAACAAACGAAGAAATTCTACTGTGACTTCTATTCTTATACCAAGCAAGGCACGCAGTGAAAAAGACTTTCATTTTTCGACTTGTTCGACTGTCGACTTTAGATTAAGGGTTTAGGATTTTATAACATGAATGGGTTACATGATTTTCTATTGGATGACTACTAAATTAAGTTAACTTATGTCTAATTGAGAAACAATTTTTTACTACCAAAGTCTGCCAGCTGTGCTCTAAAAGAGTTGTTGAAAGATAGTGCAATTAGAAAAAAAGTAAAATAAGGCTACTAATAATATCAAATAAAAAAACCTAGTCAATTTTAAATTTTATAATATTTTATCTATATACCATAGCATCAAACCCAGTAGAAATAGTAAAATATTTTAATATCCATTTTATCGATAAAATAGCCGACATACAAAGTGGGAGTGGGAAGTTATATCAAAATCTAGAAGATATAGGGAAAAATTACTCATGCGTATTTATGTAATTTTCATAAAAATAGTAACCTTCCAGAGCTTATTGTAAACATCAATAAAAACTCTGTACCAATTGATAATATATATAATTTGCCTGGATGGTCTAGTGGGTAAGCAGACTGCTTAGCGACCTGGAGGAAGTAATGTAAATTTTGTGAGACCCATTACCTTCGCTTGAAATGAGCCATCTGTATCCTTTGCCTGCAGTTCATTTTCATATGTAAATAACCAACATGTATTCGTATATGCTTTTTATTGTTAGTTACCTTTAACCAGTATATTTAGTATAAGCAAAAGTGCGAGAAGCCGACCTGTACTGTGAGCGAATTGTAAGGCCGACTTCGCATGTGCAGCGATAAATGCACCTTCAAATCTGCTCGCGTGATGAGGGGCATTTCATCTCAATGAAATATATAGAAAAAGTTAGTCGTGGGCTAGGCTCAGCTGGAGCTGCATGTTCCTGCGGCTGAGAGCATTGTGGAAGTTTACCCTAAAGAAAAACACATAGAAGCGGCGTGAGGCCTGCAGTAAATAATTTGCTGCTTAGAAGTTTTTAGTGAATCAAGCCAGCGTTTTCAAGTACGGCGACCGCATTTTCACCGTGTACGATGTGAGTACGCAAATTTGCTCCACACCCACAAGTGCATTTGTTACGAAGACGTGACGTCAGCAGTCATCGGGGTGCCTGCCAGGCGTCAAAGGACGAGACTTGTATGACTCAATCCAGGCCCAAACTAATACAGCACACTGCAAGTGTTCGAGCCAACGTCTAGGTAAAGTGCTCGTAGTGAGAATCGCACAAAAGGAATGTGCGTCCCTCCGCGAATTGTGCGGGCTTAATGTATGCGAATATGTGTAGGGACGGCTTTAACCAAGACCACAGAAGAGAGATAATAATCTCTCTTCTGTGCCAAGGCCGCCTTTAATATGTTGAGCTTCTAAGGGCAGTCCTATCGAAGCTATTTAAATACAGCTTTAATGATGTTTTATGTATGTTTAATGTATGCTTAACGTACATGCTATATCGCACGTAGGTTGTTCGAGAGTACAATCCTATTTTTATTTATTTACTTTATGATTTGGGATGTGCTTAAAAGTCATATGTGTGTGTAAACAATAGTTATTTTCCTGAAATCATCAAGAAAGCGGGCCATGTCAACACTCAGTTTGATCTTGAAAGTGTCACTTTGCAAGACTAGTCACTTTTGCGATTTTTGCAAGACCTTTCATTTTTACTTTACTTTATCTAGGTGACCGGTCAACTTCACCATGCGCCTTGATGCGATAGAATTCTATTTTTCAATTTTTAAAGAGATTTCAGAAAAATGTGATACATTACACAGCATGAAAGTGTCTATGCTTGACTTGGAGGCCTTGAAGAAGTACTCGGACGCTTCGCGTCCTCGCATTCTTCAACAATCCTCCTCATCTGCAAAGTAACACTTTCATGCCTTGTAATGTAATATACTATTGTATACCAAGGCACTGAAGTTGATCTTCTTTATCACAAATGTGGAATTTAGCGACGAGGCAAATAATCCACATGTGGGATAAAAAGGAAATTCAGTGCCAAGGCGCATTACGTTTTTTAAATCGAGAAATCGGTAAACTAAAAATTTTAACCAATTTTTTTTAGGTTATGTTGACGTTTTCTGTCACATAGCTGTCACCCCGTTGCCTACAAGAAGTCGTAAATCAATGTATTACTTTACTGCTGATTTCTCGTATTTTAATGACTATTTCGGCGATCTTCACTTACGATTTCAAAAATTTACTTTTTTTGTGTATGTTGTTTTAAGTCAGCTTCAGCTTGAGAACACTACAAGGCTGAACCATCATTCCCTCTTAGTAGATAACTATTGACACTTCATAGCCACAAACTGGAGTATTAAGAGAGTTTCATGTTCACTGAGCTAGCTAGTGGGGCAAACAGGGCAAATAATTACTTAAACATTAAGACATACAAAACCTCTTGTATAAGTTTAACAGCGCTAAGTGAGAGTTCAGCCAAAGCCATATTAACATTGCACATCATCCCACGCAGTGTAAATGGTCTTCGACGTCGAAAGATAAAAGAGGTTAAAGATAATGGATGAATAATTGAATGATATATTTCGATATAGCAAAGGGGCGATTGCAAAATTATTTATAGAGTGAGAATTCGTAAAATTTGTTAAAGTGAACAAAAAAATAGATGTGTTTTTTGGCCTAAATAATGTTTCAAATTGATTGTTATTGTAAAATGGAGAACGATGGAATTAAGAATAACGTGAAAAGATACATAATTATCATCACACCTTACCTAAAGTTTAAAATTATAAATATAGCATAACAGAGTGAAGTGAGTCATCTCAGAATGTTAGAGTCCAATGAACAGATACGAAAAATAAAATAAAGGTATAGGCAAACAGAACTAATCAACTGACCTAAAACTACACGAAAATGTCAGGGAAAGATATTTGTTCAAAATTTGTAGCCAAATGTTCAAACCGAAGAAGAAAGGCTTAGAACCAACATATCCAAGGCATGGAGCCATACCATTACTATACGGTGGTCAAATTTCCGGAAAAAGACACCCTACCCTGTAAGATCATGAACAACATGCGGTTTGGAGGAGAGCATACTCGCCTGTAGAATTAATTGTCAAAGATAAGAGATGTTCTTCGAAAAGAATAAGAAAGCTTATTTCAGGGATCAATATTTGGGCTTTGTGCTCTTCATGTCCCTTTGTGTTTTATTTACTGATTTGTTTGTAGCAATCTGTCGTGTATTTCTCTCTTGTGCCAATCGTTTTATTGTTACCGATTCTCTACATCTGATGTAGTCTACAATCTTATTTATATCATTTAATTTTGATCTTCATCTTTAGTCATTCTACGGTACCTTCCATAGTTGTCAAAAAAAGGTGGCACATGACTTGACCTTTTCTTTCTCTGAATTGATTTCCAGAGATTGGGTGTTTCTTTGGCACTATGTAAAATGTCTTTATTTGTTATGTGATTAATCCATGGCACCTTCAACATCCTTCTAAGACATTACCTCTCAAATGCTTCTAGTTTTCGTTTCTCCTATTTTGTTATTTCAGCTTCGGTGGCCCGATTCTACTCATTAGCTCTTATTTACATCGTCCACCATACCATCTAAGATTCTACTACTTTGTAGATAGAAAAACTGCCCCCCCCCCCTATTGTACTTGTTGTCATTCTAGTTACATCACCTCGTATTCATTGTTTGTTTTTCCCAAATCGCATGTAATAGTGTTGATGAAAATGAGCATCCATATCTTATTGATTTTCTCACGTTAGCTTCCTTTTGTGCATCAGCAATTTGTGTTATTCACTTTATAACTACATATAGCTCTCAATGGGGATCAACATGGGCATATTAAAGGTGATTCAATTAAAAATTTCATATGAACAAAGCATTTTCCTCTTGGTATTTAAGCGAATTTAAATTGCCACCCTAAATAAATTTGAAATTAAAGTAACTAAAGTGTGGTGATAAGGTGAGGTTAAATCAACATTTTGATTAACAACCGCATAATTTATTAGTACTCTTAAGATTTCTCCGTAATTAGATTAGCTTAGAAGTAAGATGTTAATTTTGTTAGTAGGTAGAATTAATTGTACACAAAGGCCAGTTTGTTCATGCTCGTTTCCGATTTAAAATTTCCCAGCCTGACTACATTGGAATGGTGTGAAATTACATTTGGGTGCATGGCGGTGCATAGTGTGATGTCCCATAGCTTAGCTCTGGTTTTAACAGTTGTTTTATATGTAGAAATTGCTTAAGGATAAAACGAAACAATAAAAATGAAAATAGACAATCGTTTCATTATACAAAATGTATTTGAGAATGGGAAAAGTATCACACGTAGACAATTTAGGGCGTACAGCTCAATTTGACATTAGTGTGAACCTATAACGGACTTTATAGTGCACTTTATGTTGATACAAACCTGTGTCGCAGCTGTCAATATAGAAAAACCTTCACTATGATGTAAATTTTAAATTTACACATAGATTGTAAATAAGGCATGGTAGTTTTTGTCATAATTTAATTTGAGTAATTAAAAAATATGTGTTGATTAGATTTATCAATAATTTTAAAATGTGTACGATGGATTGCAGTCCCAAATAGTACGGGAATCCAAGTTTAGTGCCCCACCCTGTATATAACTGTATACTTGTACCACACTTTAACTGCAGAAGAGCTTACAAAGCGTATAGAAAGAGATTGGAAATATCTCTGATTGCAACAAGAGCAACAAAAATTTCTGAACAATTACAAACGTCAGGTCGACGAAATATTAAACAAACAATACATATTCCAAGGTATTAATTTCTAAATTTTTAAGAGATAAATTATCCAGCTACTTGAACTACATTTATTTTTAAGGAAAAACCTTCAGAACTATGTCATTTTAATAAATACTGGTTTATTTATTAAGTAACGACTTCTATTTAATTTTGTTATTTAATAGAAAATCTTGATCTTGCTAAAACTATTTAGTACCACTAATCTTATAAAGCTGGTGTTGCAGACAGCACGCTACTGTCTAAGTTCTAAGTAATAAGAGTAATCCAGGTTTGCGCAACGTAGTAGTAAATACCAGCAGTACTGGCATTGAATAGATATCCGTGTATGAACTCCTTTAGGATGTTTATCGTGATAACTATTTATTAACCGAAACTTTTCTAAGAATATTCCATTTAGAATTTTAAGAATTTGAAAATATTCACTGCTGTTTTAGTCGATATGAAACTGCCATTTCCGCGGATGCAAATAAAACGAAGCGAATTCTGCGTTTAAGTCAATCATTGCGAATGTTGATGCAATATGCTATCTCCAAATGTTCAGAACGGATGGGAGTGTGACAAGCGATTTGCCCAACGGTGTGTGAATGAGGGACGGTTTGATCGGGTCAATTTCTAGCTTAATCTGGACGAGCTGGACAATCTCAGGATCGGATAAACGCGGACGAGGATATATTGGATGCCTACGGTGAAGTGACCCTTAGATTTATTTGAACGAGTCTACTTCAATCGTTTTTCGCTCGTATTTTGCCTTTTGCTGTCCTTGATAAGCAAACGTCGTTATTTTATGGATTTGCGTAGAGATTTTCGATGATGTAGGCATCCCTAAGCCCCATATATCCCCAAATACCTTTGATCGATTTATAGACGAAACCTAAAACAGTTTTTAATAAACCAGAGTTCTATAAATGCACACATGTCGAAAATAAACACTTTGGCACAGTTATTGACATAATCTATATAGTGTAAACAAACCTTAAGAAGTGTTTGTCTATGACATTGTAGTTATTTGAATTAAAATTCTAAAAAGCTGTTAAATAGTGTTTTGTCCTTTACTCAAATATAAGTTATTTAATTTCGGTGGGCATAAAGTCGACATTTCTGATTTAGTAGAAGAACATTATATGGTGAAACTATTAAACTATAAAAAAACCTAGTTTACAGAATTAATCCTTAGAAAAATTAGAACCAACTATAGTCAAAAAAATAAAGCTCATATTTCTGTGATTCGCCACATTTTGTTATTCTGTAAATAATAAACACATACTATTTCTAATTGCAACCGAGTAACAAGTTTTTTGAACATGTTTCACTAGGATTTTTCTTTTTATCCTTTATTGCCATATTTTTGTCATTTAAATTTACATAGTAAAGCTTCATTCCCTGTACATTTGAAGTGCTAGGCATAATTTCCTTACCTATTCTTATGCATGCGCTAGTGTGTAGTCGATAGTTCAATTATTGTAAATATGCAGTAGGAAACCGAAAAGCCGAGTTCAATTCTCGGCGGCGCCGGCGTCACAAGACTTATATAAATTTAATGGTGTATCCTTGTTCATAATAAGACTGATCCTGATAATAGTGCACCAATATCAAAATAGAATAATTTAAAAACAATACAAACTTGACATGGTTTATGAGCTGAAATTCACAATTTTGACAATATTTGCCTCAGTATATTAAGAATCTATAATGGATCATATAATTTCGTTTTCTCACTAAAATTGAACAATTGCTTATTTTCACGTTATTACAAGACAATTTTACATATATGGCCAACAGCTTTTGTTTTAAATGGCGGGCAGGACACTGGACACAACACTCATAACTACCATGAAGCAATACACCACGCTCACTGCAAGTCTCAAAACTTTTTGTACACCATCGACTTAAGACTATGTGAAATAAACATTACTATTAATATTTGCTGATGGAATTGCTAATTATATTTTGTTCTTTCGTGAGTACAAGTTGAAAATGCAGACGCTAAATGACAGATGCCCGATTAATCCTATGTCCCCATAATGCAGTTACATTTAACAGAATAGTCGTCATGTTGACGTATTAATCCGTTGAGTAGACGGGCGTGCAAAGCCAATTTTTGTGAATTTGCATTAATTTATTTCTACTGCGACTAGGTAGCGGTGATTAATATGAATTCAGGCTCCTCAACAAATGTTTTGTAATTTTTTAAGAGCAGTAACGTTTTCTAAAATTCTAAATTAATATTTAGAAACTGATTACATTATATATGATTTTAGTTTAATTAAGTTGTACCGTTTCTAGATAGTCGTAGAAGTCGATGGAAATGTGTTTTAAATTTTAAGTAGTTCTGTATTCTACAGTACTTGCAAATCCTATTCAGAAACGGCTTACGAGTGTCCACCGAAATAAAGTTCTGATGTTGTAGTTTTGTTTAACATGGACAATTAAATGTAAATAAAATGTATACCAAATTTACAATTAGTTTTAAATTTCATATTTTTTTGTAATTTGTAAGTAAGATTTTTTATACCGAAGGTTTTAAAAATATATACTGTCAATAGCACGTTTAAGATTGATAAGTAATCGACCTTCTGCAAATTAAATGTTAACAAAGTAGTTCTGCTACTACTTTGTTAACTATAAGCTATGCTGCTCTATGCAAAATAGAATGAGTAAATAATTTTCTGTTTTATAATGTTTTGAAGAGTTTGTACTAATTAAACTTTATCAGTATGCCAGCAAAGATATTGCATAATATATGAAAATGTAGTTTTAAAAATTCTTATACCTGAATAATTTTAATTTTTTGTTTGCTTTATTCATGAAGGCAACCACGATTTTCTATTTATTTTTGTATTCGGCTGATAGTGCATCATTATTATTAAATGTTATTATTATTAAAAGATTCGCAATGCATCACAGCACCCTATTATCTAGTTTTCAAGTATCAAATAGGTTACTAGAATTACATTTATACCAAATCTATATCCCATATGTAACAGGCCCAATAGTCTACGGGGATAACATTCAGTTTCTGCCTTAAAACGTAGATACTGTAATAAGGTGAAATCATGATGTCTATACCTTTTCACCACCACAACAGATTTGTATTTGATATTTTCATCAACTTAAAATTCTTGCAATGTGTAATATTTTTTTGCTGTAAAAATACCAAAGTAACTAAGAACTGCAAATGTTTTTTTTTATATATTAAGTAAGTTAGCAATCAGAATACAATAAGATCTTATAAGCTAATATTTTAAATGTGATACTGGCGTTGTGAGGGCCCGTCCAGTGAGAGGTCCTCTTCATGGGGAGCATTGTTAAGGTGATGAGGGCCCATCTAGGGAGGGGTCCTCTTCAATGGAGATCAGTGGGGCAACGGCGTTTGAGTCTTCTGATGACTTGGTGGTGCGGAAGTTCATGCAAGAGGGGATTGTCATGAATGACGAGTTTGTCTAGATGTTTCGTAGTTCTGTCACGTATTACTGTATTGAGGAGCTGGATGCCGAGGTCGTCATGTATCATCTGGTTGGTGATGTACCATGGTGCGTCGGCGATTGATCGCAGGATTTTAGATTGGCATCGTTGCATGATAGCAAGGTTTGACTTGCAAGCACAGCCCCAAAGTTCAATTCCATATGACCATATGGGCTTGATAATGGTCTTATAAATCAGGAGTTTGTTGTTTAAAGATAATGGTGAATGGCGGCCTAGTAACCAGTGAAGGGTTTTGATTCGAAGCTCGATGTGTTTCTTTTTTTTTTACTAATGTGTTCCCTCCAAGTGAGCTTGTTGTCGAGGTGAAGACCCAAGTACTTCATTGTTGAAGATTGTGGTATCTCAGTGTTGTTCAAATAGAGTGGAGGGCATAGCCCTTTGCGTAAAGTGAAAGTCACATGGGTAGATTTAGACTCATTAACCTTTATTTTCCAGCTCTTGAGCCATTCTTCAAGTTTATTAAGATGGGTTTGGACGTGTTCGAATGCGGTGTTTAGATCTGTATGACTCGCAAGGATGATTGTGTCGTCAGCGTATGCACCTACAGTTGTGGTTGGAGTGGTTGGGAGGTCGGAGGTGAATAACGTGTAGAGGAATGGTCCCAAGACACTTCCCTGTGGAACGCCAGATTGAATTGGATACACTGTTGAGACTACATCGTTAACGCGTGTTCGAAATTGTCTGTCTGTTAAGTAGGATTCCAGGAGCTTGTGAAATTGAGGAGGTAAGATTTTTTTGAATTTTATGTTTGAGTCCTCTGTGCCAAACTCTGTCGAACGCCTGACGAATATCCAGAAGGACGGCTATGCAGTAGGCTGATTGCTCGAACGCAGCATTAATCTCGTGTGTGATGCGGTGGCACTGTTGTATAGTTGAGTGAAATCGACGGAAGCCAAATGTGAGTTATTGCTATTAATATTATCACAAATTTTAAACAAACATTTTATAGCATGTTAGCGCCTGCTGGCTAGTTTCCGCAAAAAGAGATTAATAAGTGGCTTATGAACTAAGATAATGACTTTATTTCGAATTAGTCTGCATAGAATTTTGAACACTTTCCGAAACTGTGATATAAAACTATTTTTAATTTTAAGCCAGTGAATAGTGATATTGCAAACCAAATTATAAAGCAGTATATATAACATCTGTGTCTAATTCGTTAGGACTGAAACAAATGGAAAAATAGAGAAAATAAAAAGCACTATTGGTAAAGGTTTACAACAAACATGAAGAGGAGTTTTTATGCAACGCAGAAACAGATGCGAAATTAGAAATTATGTATGTATGTATTGCCGGTAACCTCATTTTACCTTGCAGAGGCTGGTGCTTTATACAATTGCGTCTCGCGGTACAATGCCCAACTTGTCCCGGATTCGGGTTACAAAGTTGGAGCGCGCCTTTCTTGCTAGCGTAGCAACCATTGTGTTACGCGTGCGTCTTGGTGATGTGTTGACCTTGTTACTCTATCTCTTAGCTCAATACAAAATAAAACAAATAGGTATTAACTGATGGGTTGATTCCTTCATCAAGCTATATAAAAATGAGGCAGACCAACTCGAAATTAGAATATTCGCAAATAGCATCAGCACTGAAATCAAGAAAAAAGATTAAAAAACAAATGAACAAATTTCAAATCAACTGTTAAACTATGGAGATACTAATTTCTTAAAGGAAATAACAACATTCGCCACTCCAAAAAAAAATGTTTCGTTGAAAGCATACCAACAAGATGGAAATCTAACATTGTCTACGCTTCATATATGATGTAAGAAGGGGGGGAAGGGGGTATATTTTTCATAAGCTGGCGGATGCAAATTGGTTGAATATGACAAACCGGAGGATTCTACAAGCTTCTTGTTTGTATTTTAAAATTATAAACAATAAGACTCCATCATATCTTTTTGAACACCTACATTTTCGAACAGACGTGCACAATTTAAATTTAAGATTTAAAGGCCGGTTAACACCTTCATTTCACAAAAGTTCTCTCTTTGAGAGATCTTTCTCCTATAGTGTCGCAAGTGAATTCAAGACTAGGCTTTAAATTAGGGCTTGGGCATCTGTCGTAGCTACGACAATAATCACCACGTACCACATATTAGTTATTTTTTTCACATCTATAAAAGATTTAAGTTCGGATTGGCAATGCCATTTATTTATTTTTATTTAGTTATTTATTCATTTAAAATGTTTGTTCATGAGGTTGACATGGAAGAACAGAATACATTTGTGTTGTTCTCATAGTGAACCCTTTGGTCCCCACTAATGAGTACCTGTAATAAACACTCTTTTTAGATATTTTATTTTATTTTATAGAAATTCTATTTTTAGATTGTATTTTATTTTTGAGCTCTGTTAGTACACAATAAATAATAATTATTATTATTATATTGTGCTTAGAAAAGGAGATAGATTAAAACATGCAACCTTTGAGGATATTTTAAGACTGGGAAATTCTGCACAGATGCAGTTTTCATTATACGATGTCATTAAAAATTCTTCTGAACATAACAGACCAACACGTTCCTCTGTTTTATAGACCAACAAAAAGCGTTCGACAGGGTTTGTTTAAGTGATGTACTGAATATTCTATATGAAGGGATAACCCTAGTGAGATTCTAAATGTGGTCCGTGATACATTGTATAATATATAATAATAATAATGGCGAGGCACTAATACCCCATGAAGGAGCTTGTACTAGTAACTAAATCAGAATAGAGATAAACGGGACAGCAAACGAAGATATTAGTAAGTATAAACAAAGATATACGTCAGGGAGATTCACTTACGCTTCATGTATTTAATTTGTTTATGTACAACATCATAATC
The DNA here is from genome assembly GCA_940337035.1 of Agriotes lineatus. NCBI lineage: Eukaryota > Metazoa > Arthropoda > Insecta > Coleoptera > Elateridae > Agriotes > Agriotes lineatus. The sequence goes on along the minus strand of OW679197.1, from coordinate 124,044,582 downwards.
ACACTTGGGCAAGGAAGGGGATATATGATAAGGCAAAATGAGATTATCGCGTATGCTGACGATGTTGTATTTTTTCATGGACGGAGAATAATTTTTACAGATCACTTATACGATTTAATGCCAGAGCGAAAGGATTTAACACGAAAATATCTACTTGACACCAGATCTATGGTGATACAACTCGTTACAAATTAGCTTTCGGAAACAAGATCATTGAACAATCAATAAGTACAACATACGGGTGTTATGATAACCACTAATGGGCAAATACAACAAGATGTAAAGCAACAAGTAACAAAAGTAACTAAGTTGCAGGTTGTTTAAGTGGTACTATCTAGAAAAACACTTATGCCCAAAGAGAAACGAAGGTAAGGTGGCGTATTTAACCATGCTTGCCGCCAGAAGCCCTGTGAATTTTGAACCCATATTTTACGTAGTTTGAGAAAAATCCAGAAATTATTTGCGGCAATCATTTTTGGTTGTAATTTCCAGTAAGTATATGCCTGGGAATTAATATTTTATGACAAATGTGAAACCACTTTTGTCGATCTCTCCATTTTGGCGCCCCTGAAATTTTGCTTTAGAAGCCTGGTTTTCTCAGGATACGCCACTGGGTAAGAACACATAAACGTGCGATAAGACCTAGTATTGAATACATCTCTGAAACCAGGCAGAAAAGAGAAAATATGAAAGTAGTAAGACATACCCTACAACAAACAATTAGAGACCGAGTACGTAGCGTATAAGTATACGAAACATATGCAACACACCCAACACCGACAGAGAAATGGACAACAATGAAAGGAACTCATCTCCCCGATGATACAAAATAGACTTGCCAAGATAACAAGGGAGAAATCTCCTGAAGGAAAAGAAAGCATAGGTCATCCACAAACACGAAGAAAAGACTGTCTGTAGATACTAGGCTCCAGATTTCATAACAAAACAGGCAATTAAACCAATACAGATCAGGGCGAAGAAAAAGAAGAGACCTTATAGCAAGCACCAACTTTTCTTATAAACTTAGCTTTTCTATAGTAGTTTTTGTGCTATCCATATATTCATTTTAGTCGATATTCTTTCCTGCAACTTATAGGTAATAATACTTTGTATTACCAGTGTAGAATTACATCTATTCTCTTTACATATACGACAATAATTAATTAACAATAAAACCAAAATAGTTAATAAAAAAAGTTATGTTTGTATAAAATGTGTAATCGAGAAATCGTAAAGAGAAGATTTAATTTCCGGGTGGGATTTAATTTGTTTTGCAAATTTTTGTTCCCGAATGTACAAAGAATGCTGATTGTGCTGAACGCTTTTTATTCCTGATGCGATTTAGTTCTAGAGATACGTAGCATGTAATAAATCTATTTTCCGTTCATCCAGGAAGACAGAAACTAGTAAGCAACTATTGACAATATATATTTTGTATGTAAGATCTCAAATATGGCCAGCATAAAACCACCAGTAGGTACACTTGAGGACAAAAAACGGAAGCACCAATATTAATCTTTCTTCTCGTCTTTTATTTATTTTTTCTACAGCCGTGATTTTAAACTGTTTCCAAGGGTCATATGCGGCGTGCTTTATGTTGTCTATAAAACACGCCATTCCATTTAAAGCACGGAGTACTTTAAGAGGTTATAAAACTTTATTTGTGAAGATTAAAAGTACAGTTATTGTTTGATTCACACAGATGCGTGCATCAAAACCTTTTTGATTATAATTAATCACGTAATTCAAGTCATAACTGTTTTATCTCATTCAAAGGTCGTGGTAAAGCCAAATTTGCAGCTTGCCGTATTTGTTTGCCTCTGTTAATGTTGGAAAGGAATTTGTAAGCTTCCCTTAATGGCTTTAAAGCGGATGGATACATTTTCTACTAGAACTTAAGCCGACTTAGCATATTTGGGAATCATGGGTTTATGGATTTCGTTCAATTGCCTCATTGAGAGAGCTTAGCATTAAGGTTTCTTAGAATAAGCATTTTTCCTAAATAACGTGCGATGCTCCGATTGGCTACGCAGGATCGCCTCAGCCAATAGTGTTTGAGCTTGCCCCTCCTTGAATTGGCGAGTTCGTCTCGCTGTAAATTCAGAGTTAGTTAGATTCAGAGCCTCGACTAAGCAAGTTCAGCCATGCTTTGTGCTGGGTTGCGGTCGTTCTAACTCCCTGGAAAAGACGTTTCCAGGTTGTTTTGTGTTACGGTTACGCGCAATTCGCTATTTTCGCGTGGCCAATCCAAGCGTGTCACAACAGTTGAAGCTTTTGTAAAAAACCATCGGTCCATCAGTGACGTTTGTAATCGTTGTTACTCAATATACTCGTGTTTGTTAAGTCTTGTTTCACTCCAACAACTAACTGAACCCAAGTTAGGGTTATTAAGTGGCAGTTCCCGGCAATCCCATTGAACCGGAACTCGCAGTGGATTAATTGGGGGCCCCATTCGTGGAAGCCTCTTATCAAGTTAATCGTACAAAAAACATTGGTCCTTCGAGCCGGATGTGGAAGAAGCTAAAAAACGCGAGTGTACAAGTTTCCAGTAGCTGGTGGATGCAATTGCTCCAACATCATTTCGTCGGAGAGCGTCAAGAAGCTTCGCCAACACCAGGAAATTCAACCATCGAGAGCTTACACCGAGTCCAGTTCCCACGTCAAGCGGCAGCGATCGGCAGCGGGTTGGTTTTCTGTTCGTCAAGAAGTTACTACGTTCTCAAATCAAAAGTAAGTCCTTTTCCATTACACCTTCGTTTAGTGTTGTTTTTTGCTTGTGTCAGTCATGGTGGAAACTCGTTCGACATCAGCGGTCATGTCGGAAACTCGCGCTTTAACCACTCGTTGCAAATTCATAAAAGCCCAAGTAGATCGTTTCAAAACTCTATTTCATAGAATTTCTTCGTCCAGCCCCGTGAAGGCTCACGAGGTCGGCAACTTGTCAGAAGAGTTTAGTTGTTTCCAAAATTTGTTGGATGAGTATAAGAAGTCAATGGAGGGCCTAATGGAGGCCGACGCTGAACACTTTGATGAACTTTTCAATGAATTCGACTCTTTTATGACTCATTTTAGCGAGATTAGTAGCGCAGTAAAGGAATTCTTATCAAAAAATAAGATCAGTCCGGGTATAAAACCGAATCTAGGTCAAAATTCTTCGCAAAGTGGCCATTCAGGAGAGCTCGCTGGATTAAGATTACCACCCTTAGATTTGCCTTCCTTTTCGGGGAAATTCGAGAATTGGGTTCAATTTCATGACTCCTTTACGTCGCTTATTCATAACAACGTTAATTTGGCCAACGTTCAGAAATTTTACTATTTGATTTCTTCCCTCAAGGGAGAAGCTGCTAGCTCAATCTCGTCGTTAAAAGTTACCAACGATAACTATACCATTGCGTGGGACATCCTAGTCAAGCGATTTGAAAATAAGAAGCTGATAGTAAAATCAAACATAAATTCGTTATTCAGTTTAGAGAGCGTAAAAAAGGATTCACATTCGTCTGTTCAAAGGCTGCTCGATAGTGTAGTTAGAATTTTGGAAATTTTAAAGGCGTACGGGGAACTCACAGTCGACACCATACTAATACATATCATAGTTTCGAAGCTCAGCTCAGCAATGCAGACTGACTGGGAATTATGCAAACATGCCGGACAATTTCCTACTTTGCGAGAGTTGTTAGATTTTTTAGAGAGCAAAAGTCACTTATTAGGTTCGCTGGAAGCTGCGAAAATAGGTTCGAGTTTGGGAAATCAGGGATCCGAGCAAAAAAGTCATGCACGCGCTCATGTAGCCAGAGAGCAAGGTAATCACTCTTGTGATTTTTGCAAAAATAGTAATCATTCGATTAGCGCTTGCGAATCATTTTTAAAATTGTCGGTAAACGCTCGTATCGAAGAGGCGCGTCGTTTGAAATTATGCAACAATTGTCTCAAGCCCGGACATTTCGTGGTAAAATGCACATTGTCGAGATGCCGCGTATGCAGAAAAAAGCACCATACTTTACTGTGTTTGCGTCCAAAGCGCGACGCGCACGAAAATACTTCGTCGCCGCGTCCTGGACCGCCAGAAACCAGCAGCGATACGCGGGAGGTCGGGGCCGTCGCCCCGAGCGAGGCACCCGTCGCATCCGTTTCAGCAGCTTGTAGCCGTCCTGCAATCGCGGCGCCAGCGCAAGTTTTATTGTCCACGGTTAGCGTATTCGTAGAAGGATCCTCCGGGTCATTTTCCCGGGCAAAAGCTCTTTTGGACCCCGGATCCCAACTTAACCTAGTTAGCGCCGACTTGTGTCAAAATTTGAAAATTGAGAAACGAGGTAATATCACCTCACTGTCGGGTGTTGGTGCCAGGGCTCTGAACGCTGAATTCAGAGCAAACGTTCGAATCCGCTCCCGTAACGGGAAATACGAGGACATTTTGAGCTGTATTGTGTTAGACAAAATTACGGACCCTCTGCCGGCCCTTTCTTTCTCGTTGAGGGATTTGAAGATCCCACCAAACATTGTGCTAGCCGATTCAGATTGTAATACACCGGGAAAGATTGATCTTTTATTAGGCGCGAATGTCTTTTGGCAAGTGCTCTGTCAGGGACAGGTGAAATTGGGCCCAGAGAAGCCATTCTTAACAAAAACTCTTTTTGGTTGGGTTTTAGGCGGAAACATGAACATCGAAAATCGAGCGCTCATGCTTTCAAATAGAGTTCATTTAAGTGTAGCCGGCATCGAGCACGGCATTCAGAGATTTTGGGAAATCGAGGGGGCTTACGGTTCATCAGGCCGACTCTCTGCTGATGACAAATTTTGCGAAGACCATTTTCAATCGACTACGAAACGGGCGTCGTCGGAGCCGCGTAGGTTCATCGTGAGCATACCTTTCAGGAAAGATGCTCCATCGCTGGGAGACTCGCGCGGTATAGCATTAAAACGTTTCTATTCATTAGAAAACAAATTGTTAAAAAATCCCGAGTTGAGAACCGCGTATTCCGCATTTATCAAAGAATACGAGTCGCTTGGTCACTTGAGCAAGGTGGACGACGAAGCGAGCCTTCCTCATCCTCGGTTTTATTTGCCACATCTGCCAGTCATAAAGGAGGACAGTTCAACGACCAAGCATCGCGTTGTTTTTGACGGCAGTTGTGCGTCCTCCTCCGGAGTATCGCTTAACGACCTTCAACATAAGGGCCCAGTAGTCCAGCAGTCGTTGTTTGCAATTCTTTGTCGCTTTAGGCAATTCAAGTACGTGCTGAAAGCAGATTGCGCCAAAATGTATAGGCAAATCCTCGTGGACCCCTCGCAGACGCAATACCAATTAATTTTATGGCGTGACGACAAAACCTCAGCGGTAAAATGCTTCAAATTATTAACGGTCACCTACGGTACTAAATCAGCCTCGTACCTAGCAACTAGGTGCTTGATACAAATCGCCCAGGAAATCGAAGCATCGCTTCCAGAGGCCTCATTAAGAATTAGCCGGGATTTTTATGTAGATGACCTACTGACTGGTTTTGAAAATAGGGCGGAAGCCATAAAAACGCAATTCGAAATTAGTAGCGCTTTGTCGGGGTACGGGTTTGAATTGCGAAAGTGGGCATCCAACGACAGTAAAGTAGCTAGCGCCATTGGTGTAGATCGCGGCAGCGTAGAGCCCATTTCTTTGACGGAAGACGCCACGGAGAAAACTCTCGGCATTTTTTGGGATACTCGGCGGGACGTGCTAAGTTACAGAGTGAACCCTAGCTGTTGCAAATCAGTTACCAAGCGGGCTATGCTCTCTAGTATGGCTCAAGTATTCGATCCCTTGGGACTACTTGGTCCAAGCGTTCTAACTTTGAAACTTCTCGTGCAACGGCTTTGGCAGTTGAAGTTGTCATGGGACGAAACGGTGCCCATGGAGATGCGCTCCAGATACGACGAACTCCATACTTCATTACACGCTTTGGGCTCATTGGCAATTCCGAGACGGGTAATTTGCGATGACATAAATTCGATAGATCTCCACGGATTTGCGGACGCGAGTTCTGTAGCCTATGGGTGCGCCGTGTATATACGTTGCGTTGACGCGCACGGTAATGTCACCACCAATTTGCTTTGTGCTAAGTCAAGGGTCGCTCCATTAAAAACAATATCCTTGCCTCGTCTGGAGCTTTGCGCAGCCTTACTGTTGGCTCGTTTGATTAAAACTATACTCGATTCCTCCGCATTTAAATTTGACCGCGTGTACTATTGGTCGGACTCCACCATAACTCTGCACTGGATAAATAAGGATGCGAGTAATTGGAAGACGTTCGTCGCGAACCGGGTGTCCGAGATTCACGAACTAAGCAATAGGGAAGAATGGTTTCACGTGCGTACAAATTGCAACCCGTCCGACATAATTAGCAGGGAAATGTTACCCCAGGAGTTACTCAACTCACGCTTGTGGTGGCACGGGCCAGAGTTTTTGTCACAGGCGGACTTAAAACCCCAACCCGTTAAAATTGATTCGGGTGAGCTAGCAGCACAAGAGTCGCGCCCAATAGTGGCCACTCTTCACCATCGCGTCCCAGAATTTGAAATTTTCTGGCGCTATTCCAGTTTCACTGGCGCCAGAAATCAGCTATCGGAATTAAAAAATATCCTGTCAGGCTCTAGTGAGCAATGCATAAGGGAGGAATTGTCGAAACATAGCATTAAGTGGAATTTTATTCCGGCACGCTCTCCGCAATTTGGCGGCATTTGGGAAGCGGGGGTAAAGTCATTGAAATATTATTTAAGGCGAATATCTTGCAATGCAAAGTTAACTTTCGTTGAGTATTACACCATGCTGACTCAAGTGGAGGCGATACTAAACTCCCGCCCACTCTGTGTTCTCCCTACCGACGCCTCTTTCCCCGAAGTCCTTACTCCTGCCCACTTCTTGATCGGTCGGAAGCTGACTTCGTTTCCGGAAGCCCAACTCCAGGACATACCGGAAAATCGTCTCAGCCGCTATGGGCTGGTCCAGCGGCTGTCCCAGCAGTTTTTGGGATCGGTGGTCCCGGGACTACCTCCACCTCCTGCAGCGCCGGCCTTAGTGGAAGTCCTCCAGCACTTCTCTAGCCCCCCAGGTGGGCGACGTGGTACTCGTCCACGACGAGGCATCTCCAAGCTACCGTTGGCCACTGGCAATCATCTCGGCCACATATCCAGGAGCGGATGGTGTTGTGCGTGTGGTGCAGGTGCGCGATTCCCGAGGGAATCTCCTGAAACGCTCGGTGCGTAAAGTGTACATCCTACGCAAAGACGATCATTGCGATCAAGGGCGATAAACATTGACTTTGCTCTTAGTTGGTAGTTTTCGCTAATTGAACATTTTGCTAGGTTTAGTTTTCTTTGCTTGTATTCATGCTAGTTGTAAGTTATCTGTAAGGCTCTTGGATTATCATATGTCATTAGTTCTTGTTATGCATTCAATTATTTGGTAGTGTTAGATTTCAGTTTAATTTTGGGATTTAATCACGTCGTGCCATATTCGGCACTTCGGGGGCGGCATGTTTGATTCACACAGATGCGTGCATCAAAACCTTTTTGATTATAATTAATCACGTAATTCAAGTCATAACTGTTTTATCTCATTCAAAGGTCGTGGTAAAGCCAAATTTGCAGCTTGCCGTATTTGTTTGCCTCTGTTAATGTTGGAAAGGAATTTGTAAGCTTCCCTTAATGGCTTTAAAGCGGATGGATACATTTTCTACTAGAACTTAAGCCGACTTAGCATATTTGGGAATCATGGGTTTATGGATTTCGTTCAATTGCCTCATTGAGAGAGCTTAGCATTAAGGTTTCTTAGAATAAGCATTTTTCCTAAATAACGTGCGATGCTCCGATTGGCTACGCAGGATCGCCTCAGCCAATAGTGTTTGAGCTTGCCCCTCCTTGAATTGGCGAGTTCGTCTCGCTGTAAATTCAGAGTTAGTTAGATTCAGAGCCTCGAGTAAGCAAGTTCAGCCATGCTTTGTGCTGGGTTGCGGTCGTTCTAACTCCCTGGAAAAGACGTTTCCAGGTTGTTTTGTGTTACGGTTACGCGCAATTCGCTATTTTCGCGTGGCCAATCCAAGCGTGTCACAACAGTTGAAGCTTTTGTAAAAAACCATCGGTCCATCAGTGACGTTTGTAATCGTTGTTACTCAATATACTCGTGTTTGTTAAGTCTTGTTTCACTCCAACAACTAACTGAACCCAAGTTAGGGTTATTAAGTGGCAGTTCCCGGCAATCCCATTGAACCGGAACTCGCAGTGGATTAATTGGGGGCCCCATTCGTGGAAGCCTCTTATCAAGTTAATCGTACAAAAAACAGTTATTATATTGGACCAATTTGTATGCGGAGCCCCGAGTGCCCGATTGGAGAGGGGCGGAGCCCGATGGCCCCCTTGGAGAGGGGCGGAGCCCCGAGGGCCCCCTTGGAGAGGGGTGGAGCTCCAAGAGCCCCCTTGGAGAGGGGCCGAGCCCTGAGGGCCCCCTTGGAGAGGGGCCGAGCCCCGATGGCCCCCTTGGAGAGGGGCGGAGCCCGATGGCCCCCTTGGAGAGGGGCGGAGCCCTGAGGGCCGCTTTGGAGAGGGGTGAAGCCCCTAGGGCATTTAAGCTAACAAACTCCTCGGCTGTAGAAAAAATATTGAAGCCAACTCGTGTTTTACAGTTTAAAAATCTCGGTCGATCATAAAATTCTCGCTTTGCTCGAATTTTAACATGATCGACCTCGATTTTTAAATCCTCTGTAAAACACTAGTTGCCTTAATAGCTATTAAATAATGTAATAGTCGTTCATGTCATACTGACTTAAAAAATGTCAGATTGACTGTTAATTATAACAGTAAAACCGCTAAGTGCGACTATGATTCGATGACATGAAAAATACGTATTTATAAAATGTAAAACTTAGCGTTTCCATTTTTTCTGCATTTTTATTGTACGTAAATCGACTCCATTGGGTATAATGACTTTTAGTCATTAATATACTTAAAATTCTACTTACTTCTTTTGATTTCAATACAAAATTGAACCAAGTTTTAACATATGAATTTATACCATCATAATTTAGTTGATAGACGCCAGGACAAGGTTTGTCATTACACTCATTACTATGCACAGAATCTAGGAAAACCGTTAATGTTGTTAACGTCAGGAAAATTTGAACACATTATCGTTGTCTTATCTCAAGTGTGAACATCGCATTTTGTTCTTTTATAACGTTGTAGAGAGCATGCTCACGTAAACTCATCATAAGCTTGGCATCATTAGTGAGACACGGTGGTTTGCGCTTGCGAAATGTGGTTTTAATAAGAGCACATTTTAATTCAGAAAATGTATTTTATCGTTAGTGTCGGTTAATGCGAACACAATTTATTACATAATCATTTTCAGATATAAAATGCCAGAATAAAATTTAAAAAAAGTGAAGGTAGCTGGAAAGATTAGTTGTAGATGATACTTCATACAACGCGTTAATTCATGGTCAGAGAAGAGCAGGTGCTAGACTCTACAATTAAACTTTAGTTTGTGATTAGAATGTGGTCAATTATTGTTACTGATGTAGCAATTCTAGTGGCCATTTTTAATGACCTGACTAAGACTGAAAACATGAATGTACCTCATATATTGTAAAATTTCCATATAATTACATTTTAATAGATGTAGTAACATAATGTACTATTGAAATCGACTATAAAAATAATGTGGTGATATGATAATATTATTCAAATATCCCTATTTCGATAATTATATATTATTTATGCACTATGCAGTGATAGGCGCTTTTAGATCTCATTTTCAAGCGTAACGCAAGTCGTTTTCGCATTCGTGCAATAAATTTCTTTTTTGTCTGCTAAAATGATGTCAGCGGGCGATAAAAATCGCTTTTATTCAACCGCCTTAAGGTCGTTATTAATACCAAAATCTGTAATTGAAGTTGGCGTTTCCTTACTCATACAAAAAGTATATGTTGCTATACAACACTTTTAGTTCCTAGGATTAATAGCTACCTATTTTTCCCACGCCCGCATACGAAAGTGGCACTTTCCATACAGTCAAGTAACCACCAAAAATGGCAATATCACTCACTCGGTCCTTATCATAACGCACGTGTTTGTTATGACCGTTATACAGTGGACTAAATATGTCATTTTAACCTTAACACTGCTGACAATATGTCATTTTAATTTAAAAACTATCTACTGAAAATATGGCATTTTAACCTAACTGCTGACGATCTACTAACGTTGTCAGATGTCACAATGAAGCTGTCATTCATCAAATTGCAAAAATGTGTCTTTTTCAACGTCGTGGGAAAACAGCGTATATATAACTCGCTCGAGTGTATCGTATGCTCGTGTATTAAATCACTCGGCTTCGCTACTCAAATATGCTCGCAGGATATATGCCACATTCACAACTTGTTATGTAATATACTATAACAAACAAGTGTGTTAATGAGAGTGATTAATAATCGAGACATTGTAACGTGTGGGCGTTGAGTGTTGAGATTATTAATCGCTGCTTAACACACGAGTTAGTTAGGTGCAATATTTTTTCATTGAAGTAGAATAGGGGCCCCTTGATTGTGATATCAAATTAATTGGGTCAATTAAAATGTTCGATTAAATTGATTGATCCAATTAAACCGCTAATTAAACCGCGAATCAAATGCTCTAATTAAACCTCGAATTCGCGGACTGACCTAATTAATTTTGATATGTGCTACGGATTAAATTAACGCGGCGGCCATTTTTAATTTGCTTCCAGAATTAGGCGGAGGCCATTTTCAATTTTCGCGCGAATATTTGAATTTGAAATTTTTCAGATTTTTTTTCTAAGTTCAATTTTTTGAATTTAAACTTCCCGGGTGTCGGCCATTTTTGTTTTCTTCGTGCGCACTTCTCTCGGCTGCCAGTTTGAATGTGAAATTTTTTAGATTTTTTTTGTAAGTTCCCTTTTTTGAATTTAAACTTCCCGGGTGTCGGACATCTTTGTTTTCTGCGTCCGCACTTTTCGCGGAAGTCGTTTTAATTTCAATTTTCGCGCAAATATTTGAATTTCAAATTGGTAGATCTGTCTCTCTCTTCTGCTCATCGGGCGTTGGTTGTCTCTCTCTTGCATTCACAGAATGGATGTTTAATTTAAAAAAATCTCTGGCGGGCTCGGATTTGAACGCTCTACGTCCGTGTTCACAAATTAGGTGCAATCGTCAATGCCTCAGCACCACGGCGACGCTGCAGATTTTATGTGTTGGTATAGCGGAAAGCCATATCGCTGTTCTGACGTCACGCGCACAGATTTTAAAACAAACTATTTTTTCAAAAATATAAATTATAAGAATGGAATTGTGTAGCCTATTGTGATTAAAAGTTGATACAATTTTTTAAAAATCGACTTTGTAACTGGTTTTCATGGAAATAATTCTTTTATTTTATAATTTGCGTGACGCACATGAATGTATTATCGAGTTTTCCATTGTCCCTGCCTACTATATAGCTGGAAATTTCCGCGGTTTGCCAGAATTAATTACTTTTATTTTTATCAATTGGCCAGACAGGTCGTTGCCTGTCGGCGACAAGAGGTAAAGTCCGATTGTAAATATAAAACGAGTTACAAATTTGAGTTTAATATATTCCTGAAATACTAAGTATGAAAAGGTCTCATATAATTTTATTAAATTATTTATAAAAACCGCGGTTATTATCCATTTTTCATATTTGAAGTGCTAGAACATGCTTAAATTTATGGTGCTAGGCGTGATTACAAAAGACGTTATAGCCCGAGGCTGTCTATTTCGTCATTCCTTCCATTAATTTAGCGCCCGTTTTAAATTTCAAATTGGCGAATATGTCTTTCTCTCTTGTACTCACTGGGTATTGGCTGTCTCGTCGTCGTCGTTCTATCTCACTCTCATATAGGTACGAAAGTCGGGTTGAGTTGCCTTAACTACAGCATTTTCAACTACTTTTCAAAGGCATGAGACCGAAGATATCCGAGTCATGTCGTATATGTCCGAATGTTTGTCCTTTTAAACTTATTGCACAATATTTCCAGCTTAAAACAATTTAGCGAAAGGCATTAAAAATGATTGGCGTATCACAGAAAAGTTATAAAATAAAAAGAATAAATATAAAGTCAAACATCTATTACTTAGGCTTGCTAACTCGTCGTTTGTTAATATCTGTTCTACATGAAACATTTTCATAAGAATTTGAAATAAAATTGTAGGATTTAATTGTGAGTTTTTTCCAAACGGTATGGAGTTGTTAGACTTCTTTATAAAATATATTATATGTATAATTTATATTTACAATATCTGTAACTTATGTTATAAATATATTACTATAAAAAATCTCGAAAAGTGTTGATTAAATAAAATGCAACGCATTTGTAAATCCGTAAAACTTTTAGTTGGGCAGAGTGACATAATTTGCAGGGGGTTTTAAAACAAAAATTGCTAACTGATTACCATCTGCTGAAATAACAGCTACTTCTTTCGGAATAAACTGTTTCTTCTCACTACGGAACCCTTGCAGGTCTACGAATGCAGTGTCCATACTGACGAAATGTTTGAGAATGACTAAATTTTAAAAATTGTTGTTGGGTTTTCGATATAATGTTACAATTTCCACATCGCGTCACATAAAATTCTACAAAAACAGTATTTTTATTCAACTCTCATTGAAAAAATCTTCTGCTTCCAACATTTCGATAAACAAAATTCAAAAATTCTTGTACTTTTGATGGAAATATATGTATGATGACCACAAATTAACATCATTTTGAATAAAAACACACAATTTTGTTGAAAAAATGTTCTAACATCATCATTTCACTTAAAATTTACAAAAACTGACATCATGTCTCTTGAAATTATACAAAAAACGACATTTTTATTCAATAAGCGATAAAAAATACGCTATCCCACAATATTTCACTTAAAAAATTATCGCAATTCGTTTTACAAAACGATTTATAATAACGAAAATGATGAAAAAAACAGTTTTAGAGTTATTTCTAAGCATAATTTTGCAAATGTTTTACACTTTTTATAAATTGCATCGCTCAAAAATGTATGTTGATCCCCAAATTAACATAAAATTGAATAAAAACACGCAATTTTATTTAAAAATCTTCTGTCAGCAGCATTTCGATAAACAAAATTTCAGTTACGTAGGCTCATTGTTTATTTTTATTACGAAAATTAACTCAAAATTGAACAAAAATCACGCAATTACACATCATCTCAAATAAGTTTTAAAAAAATCGACATCATGTCACATAAATTATACAAAACCTGACATCATGTCACTTGAAATTATACAAAAAACCACATTTTTATTCAACACACGATGAAAATTGAACAAAAATTACGCAATTACACATCATCTCACATAAATTTTTACAAAAATCGACATCATGTCACATAAATTATACAAAAACTGACATCATGTCACTTGAAATTATAAAAAAAACGACATTTTTATTCAACACACGATGAAAATTGAACAAAAATCACGCAATTACACATCATCTCACATAAATTTTTACAAGAATCGACATCATTTCACATAAATTATACAAAAAATGACATTTTAATTCTACACACGATGAAAATTTAATAAAAAATATGCAATTACACATCATCTCACTTAAAAAATTATCACAATTCGTTTTACAAAACGATTTATAATAACGAAAATGATGTAAAAACAGCTTTAGAGTTATTTCTAAGCATAATTTTGCAAATGTTTTACACTTTTTTATAAAATGTATTGCTCAAAATTAAAAGAAATCACAATTTTTTAAACTATATCACGCCATTATGAAATCGTAGATTGACTTTTTGAAATTTTACACTTTGTAACTGTAAAATAACTTCAAATACTAATATTTTAGCTTTAGATTTTGTAATTATTGCAGATTCGTGAAAAAAAACAAAAGCAGAGGAGAAATAAAAAACACAAACACTTTGTAATAAACAAATATATTGTTCTTATTTCGTATAATACTTAATAATATAAAAATAAATGTACAGCTGAATGTCTTATTTTCTAAAAAACCGCTAGCAATTTACAAAACTGTAGTTTGAGGTGTACAACATTTCAAATTAAAAAAGCTGTAAGTAATAAAATCAGAATTCGTTTACATGGGATCGTAGAACAAATTTCATTGTGGCATTTTAAAGTTTAAGGCATTCCCAATTCAGAATTCCATTCGTATTTGATGTTGAGGACCTCTGCCTTAGAGGTGTTTTTCTAACGGCCCTTTTTTGGAAGTGCTTCCTAATCAACGTTTTTCTGACTGCACCTTTTTATGTGGCCTAAAATATATAAACATAATTGCGTGTCAAACAAATTGCCACTCTTAATATTAATAAAACAATATACTACTTTGTTCGCTGACGTCATTTTAGCGGGCGACAAAAGATTTTATCGCTCGCTTACGTCATTTTAGTTACTATTTTTAATCACCTGTAACAACCATAGTTACAAAGATACTTTTTAGCTAAAATAACTGTAAGAATTGCCCTGTGTTTATTGGCAACGATACTAAGCTGGTTTCCTTTTTTAAATTAAATTGTGACCGTACAGAAAGCTTTGTATCCACCTCAGGCGTAACCGGCGTCTTTGACCCTTGTTGTGTTATGGCCCTCGGTGCTCCGCACCTCGTGCTATAACTTTCACTCCGAGGACTAAACACGCCTATTTTACGCCTTTGATACATAAATAACTATTTATCAAACCTAGACTAGCATTTTAACTTTTTAGTAACTCTTAATGTCAAATGGCATATAAGGTTTTCCGTAAATTTGTATGTCAACAGAATCTAAAATATCTGAAATGTTGTAACTTGTGTCTTATATGCAATAGGTACGTTACAAGAATGAGTGTTATGTTCATTCGTCGTAATTGTCCGACAAGCGAAGAAGCTTGAAAAAAGCACCCACATTTTGCAATTGTTTCATAAATAGCTAGGTAATTATTATACACACAAGCCGTCGGCTCATGTGGCCAAGAAAGTTGTAATTATATGTTATTGTCCTTTTTTTTGTATGAGTACAATAAATAAATAAATAAATAAATAAACATACCTACCGTAAGTTTACCTTATTGCTGGCCATATGATCTAAGTTCCATAACTGCTTAGCTGGAATAACAATAGTATTAGTCGTATTAAAGCGTTTACTTTAAAATTGAACATTTATTTGCCAAAACCAAGTAACACTGCAAAGAATATACATATTTGTAGTGTAATTTAGTTATAAATTGCTATTGCATTTCATAAAACACAATTTCATTGATTTAAAAAATGTCTTTAAAAATTGGGTTTGTTATATAGGTAGGTAATCGTTTGTAATAAAATCTTTCAGTTCTCAAATATAGACATTAAATAATTATTATTAGAACACATTTTTCTTCTTCTTGTAATAAATTTGCATTGCTGTCCTGCAGTTAGTATAGGTACCTCCCTATTAGTTCTATTGCAGCTAAGCAGTCAGGGATACCAAAATCTATAGGTACTAAGAGCTGATTTAATAGCACACTAAACTTATATTACTGCTCCACAAATGAACTGGACCACCCATTAAAATTATATTTTTCCGCGACCGGGAGTAGAAGTCGGTTTCTATAGCATCAAAATTGTGACAGAAGTAAAGCAGTTACTTCCTAGAGACAAAATAAGACAAAAATTTCCCTAGGGAGTTTTCATTATGACTGAAACAACAATTATGTCAAATTCAAGGTTAGCAGGTTAGGTTTTGCGTCAGGCTGTGTCAAAACTGATGCAAAACCTAACCTAATAGCCTCGAATTTGACATAGACTTACAGTGCTACCAACTTTAAAATTTAAAAATGTCAATAAATTACATTTTAAAAAACAGGTTTGTAGTTTTAAATCTTCCAGCAACGTGAAAAAAATAGTATACCTATGCAATTCGGAGATACTGCTATTTTGCTTCAGTGCTATGTGACTCTAGGGATTCGGCCTCGACCCACAAATTGCACCTCAGCAAAAATAACGCATTTCTCTCCCTCATTGCATAATCTACTATTATTACATTACGTCATAAAATAAAAAAACGCTTTTGTTTTATAGTATACTCGTATTAAGCATATTTAATTGCACTATTCTCAAATATGAACAGAAGAATTAACCAAATCATATTCATGAAATTATAAAAAAACTATATTTCACAAAAATAAGAAGAATCATAAAGGTTAAAGGTTAAAGGTTAATTAATAGTTTTTTGAGTCTCTTCAGAACGTTTAAAAAGATTTGGCATACTTTGTATGCAATGTGCTATCAACATTTGGGCAAAATTCAAAATTTTAAAATGATAATGTTTTATTAATGGACTTAGTTTTATTTAAACCAAATTACGAAAAGAAATGCGTTTTATAGTGACACAATCATGAAAGGTTACTAAAAATGCTATGACTCTCCTTTTGGAAAATATTTTTAAAAATTGCACCAATATATCTAAATAGTCCAGTTTATTTGTGGAGCAGTATATTATTACAACCAAGTACAAGTTACCTTTGAATAGCAAAGTAGGTAGGCTACACAGATTTTTAAAATATAAATAAGTTTCTGTTTCAACACTTCGGCTTTCATAAATTCGGACGTATAATTATCAGACAAATGGCTTTATGACAATTTTGAAACTGAATAAAATTGCCCAAAAACAGCTTGTATTTTCAATAGCTTTCAGTGTCTACACCCAAGCCTCTTTAGCGTTGCGCTTAATTCCATCCTGTGTATGATACATGGGATGTTTAAGGGACCTGCGACCTGCATTTGACAGGAAAAGTTAGGCGTAGCAGGAGGCGGAATGTTGCTCATGCTCCACTGCACATTGGCGAGTGCACAAACTAGGCGGCGCTTTGCTACAGATGCACATGTCCAATGCAGTGCACTAAAGCTCAAAGTGCACCAAGGAGTGTGAGGTCACATGCAAGAAACAGGATCTTGCCAAAGCCCTTCAGGGCTTACGAAGCCAACGAAACACCAATACCTGGCTTGTGCTGCTGTCCTCTGTTGGCGTTCCCATCCAAAGCTCTAAACAAATACACGTCAACCAACTCATAAACAGCATTTTTCACAGGATGGGAAATTGTTTTATATTGTTAGGAAGAACCAATTGAACTACATTTTTGACATATTTAAACATTTTAAAATAAATACAGGGCGAATCAAAAGATATGATCCACATTAAAGCGTGTCATATGGGATGCTATAAGAAGCAAATGTTAATAAACCCATGTTTTTATCATTGTTCTCTTAAATCAAGTCATCTATTCTGCATTTCTGCATATTCACGTACAAAAAAGCCTCCATTATTACCACACAATAATTCAAGCTTGACACACCTTCTGTTATAACTCATAAAAAATTGGCGTTTATTTGACTTATTTCCTAGATGACTGATTTAACAGAAAAATGATGAAATAAGACATGGATTTATTAACATTTTTTGCTTCTTGTAGCATCCCACATCACACGCTTTAATTTGGATCATACCTTTTGCATGACTCTGTATATTTACCAATAATCACGTTAATGCAGTGAAATTATTTTTAAGTAGACAATGTACTACAGTGTACTACCGACCGATTAATTTTTCAGTATTTTAGTTCACAATAGTACCTATATTATTATAACTACCAGTTTAATAAGAGGGCCTATTATAGCACGAGTGCTCCAATAGAACCAGTGCTTCTTTGAAACGAGTATAATATACTATTTTAACTACTTTGCATAAAAATAATCAAAAACTTTGCATTTTGACGTTACATAAATGTAACAATCTGTCAGTTATCTGAAACAAGGTTAGCTGTTTTAATGTTTTTCATAATAATAATAATGCAGAAACTTTAATGTTACAATATGGTTATTGTAATACCGAAAACAGTGCTACAATGGATTCCATTATGGCACTGTTTTTGCGTTATTTTCATATGAAAAACATTGAAACAACTAACCTGTTTCAGACAACTGACAGATTGTCACATTTAGGAAATACCAAAATTAAAAGCTTTTGATTATTTTTTTATGCAAAGTAGATTATACTCGTTTAATAAGAACCATTTGAGCACGACGAGCGTAGCGAATTCACTCATGCTGCAATAGGCCCGCTTATTCAACTAGTATAATAATATACTATTACTGTAGCACTGTTTTCGGTGTTAGAATAATCTTTGACGGTTGCTCTTATTGATTGTTAAATAATAATAATAATATTACTGTGATATCAGAGTAGGTACCCATACATCTGCTATTTAAAAATCGAACAAAGTTTAACAATTTTGCTCAGATAAAATATATTTCGGAATAAAAGACTGAACAAAAGTACTCAGATAAATTGTTTCTAATGCAGCTTAAATAAGTTTCAAGATTTGCTTTCAAACTGAAAAGATATTTAGAAACTTAAAAAGACCAATAAACATGTTGAATTACAATGCATGTAAATGTTGACTCAAGTCTATACTCTACTATACTCGGGCCGCCGAACAGATAGAGTGGAGCAGGCAACCCAAATAACATACTACAAAGGTCACTTGATAATATTTTAATTATAATTACTAAAAGGATCGGAGATGCCGACCCTTACAATTAGAACTAATTTCAATAATTGTCATTAAATAACTTTTTGAGGTTATGATGCAAATAGAAATGTCGACCAACTTAAAAGTCAAGCCTGACATTTGCGCACTTGTAATTAAAAGTGTTTAGGCCTATGGCCTGGCTCTTCCTAAATCTCATTATTGGCTGCGGCGTCGAAACCAAAACACGTTGCCCGTGATATGATTAAGTTTGTAGCGTTTTTTCTTTGGAGTTCCTTTATTCAACCATTTACAAGCACTAAATTGTTCATCTCTACTGCTGTTTCCACAGTTACATGCAAGTATAAAATATTGACTTGTAAAGTAGTCTCTTAAGAAAATGTTAATTATTCATAGAGCTGCCTGCATTATGGGTAACCGCAAGAAACTAATTCGTAGTTAAGGACGTGAAAGAATCTATAGCGAATATTGCAATTTTTCTCAGTCGTTTTGCAAGAAAGAGTGACTAAAGCAACCGATGTTGGCCTAAATACAGTTAACCGAATTGTTAGAGGACCCTAACAAAGTGGCGGAAGAAAATTTAGTTCTCCAAGAAAACAAATTACTAAACTTACCCCTGGTCATCTGTAGATCAATATAAAGAAGAAGTAATCCCAAGTGTGATCTATAACTTTGCCATAAAAAGAGACCTACAATGAAAGCTGTATTCTAAGTCGAATAAAATGAAGGGGGGGTGTTAATTTCACTGAGAAATTACATTCCTTTAGGGGATTGGTACATAAAATGGGTTTTTAATAGAGAAAATGTCAAGACAATAGGCACACGTTCTAATAGAGAAGAGAGAAATAGCAAATTGTGTTGAATTCTTTAGATAAAATATAAAGCCGAATGCTGAAATATTTTGTACACTGATGAAACGTACTTGCATAGCTTCCATACTGTTCTGAATGTTGTGATTATGGTACCAACAATTGTTTAAAATCCCCCGTCAGTAAAGGGCAAGCATTGATTATTCTTCATGCCGGAGGTAAAAAAGGTTTCGTACCAAATTCATTCGTGATGTTTAAAGCAGGACTTAAGAGACAGATTATTGCCACGATGAAATAAACCATTAAAATTATGTGAATTGCCTGAAAGAAAAATTATTAGCAAATCTTCAAAAAAGTCGGATTTGGTCATCGATAATGCATGGTATCACAATGTCTGTACTGAGCCGAATCCAACATTTGTTTGGAAAAAGCAGACATGCAAAAGTGGTTATCAGTAAGAAACATTTATATTAAGTTGAATGGAACCAAACCAATTATATGGTACAAGAAAATTACATAAACCTACACATAAAAGTTAAATGATTGAGAAATTATTAGCGGAACATGATACGTAGTCCTATGATTACCCCCTTACCATCCAGAATTAAACCAGATTGGGAAAATATGGGTGTCAGTAAAGAACTATGTTTATACAAATAATACAACATTCAAATTAGACGATGTTAACACTTCTGCAGAAAATAATTTTGGAAGTGTGAGTGTGCAAGAATGGAAGAATATATGTGCAGTGTCGACAAACATAAGTGGGAATACATTATGGATAACAGAGAAGAAATAATTATTACAGTAGACGGCAGCGGTGAATCCGGTTCTAATTTATCATCTGAACAAGAAGATGATTTCGTTGACGACAATTTAGGTTGTTAACCATTAGAGGAATCTATATTGTATTATTTTACCATTTATTTGATTAATTGAATGTTATTGTTTTTCGTATTGTATTTTATGTATTTTTCTTTGCTTCACATATAAAAATAATTTCAGAAACTAGTAATTCATCAGATTTTTAAGTTATTTAGAAGTTATTTAAATTTTTATATTTTGTAAATCTAAATAAAATATGTTCATTTTCAAACACCATAAAAGTGAAAACTTATGCGACTTGATTCGCAAAGTGAAGGCGTTAATATAAAGTTGCCACAATTGCTACTTTATCTGCCTACTTATATAAAATAACAAAATCAAACATTTCAGCAATATAACTTAATTATTACTTGTGATTTTTATCCATCATAACCATGGAAGAATTATTTCCAACGTATCACAATTCTACCTCAATCTTGAGTTTTTACATTTCTACTAAATTATTGTTTTCTAATTTTGTTACTTTTATTGCAGTATAAGTATTCGTTTGAAAATAAAATTTTATATGTTATTCGCAATAAAAGTGGCTTTATGTGCTTTGCATGCTACCAGCCTCAACACATAAAGCTTCTATAAAAATATAATTAATATTTTTATTTATTTATTTATTTCTTTTAATATTATAACTTTTGAAGGGGAATATAATTTTTTGTTGTTTTATGCTTTAAAACAATAATTGTGATATAATTTGATCAAGTATTTCAGTAGTACCCCTCTATAATGGGTAAATTATTATTTAAACATTATTTTGAGCAATAAAACTTTGATAGTGATTTATTTACGTCCCAGTGTGTACATAATAAATAAATAAACAGTCCGTTAGCTGACATGAGTAGAGTACCTATAGGCGTTCTGCCTCACTTTGCATGTATCCCGAACGAACGTCACGGGCGAGGTCGCGGGTCTAGCCGGGGTCAAGGTCATTGGCCTAGCCGGGACCAAGGTCATTGGCCTCACCTAGGTCACGTGCCACTTCCGGGAATTTTTGGGCTAAATGTCAAATTTTGAAGGATTCCCACGATGAATTTTTGGGTTAAAAGTGTCATTTTTTGAAATTTTACAAGATTTCTACGTTTATCAAAATGTTCCCAGGCCCAATAGGATGTGAGTCATCGTCTAGCAATGCAAAACTAGTTGAGACTTGTAGATGCAGGATGTTATTGAACAATGGCGTCCATTGTTTGAGAAATCTGCACGAAATTGGACAATGAAGCCATTGTTGTCTGGAGATTAAAATGTGCAAAGCTGGTAAAAATAGAACAATGACATCCATTGTTTTAAAATCAGCACGAAATTGGACAATGAAGCTATTGTTGTCTGGAGATTAAAATGTGCAAAGCTGGTAAATAGAACAATGACATCCATTGTTTTAAAATCAGAACGATAATTGGACAATGAAGCCATTGTTGTCTGGAGGAATTTTTTGCTGACCGCCATTATTAGATAAACAGGATGTGAAGCTTCAGACATGCCCAGACATGTTTGAGAAATGTGCAAAGCTGTTAAAAATTGAACAAAGGAACCCATTGTTTGAGGAAAAATCTGCACGACTGCTAAATTGAATGCTGCCTTTGTCTGAATTTTTTTGCTGACGCTGGCCTCCATTATGAGCTGCGACGATGAATAAATAGATCGGCTCGGCAGTTTTGAAAAAAAATCGCAAGAAAATATGAAAATCCAAACCATTTTAAATATCTTGTTAGGTTTTCGTTTTATTGAATAGGTCGATTGGAAGCATCTTTTAGTAGATAGGTAATGTGTTCGATCCCGCTGGAGGACTGTTTAAGCGGTAGACAGTATTTAACATAATACAAAAGTGTTGCGGTCTTAGAGACATTGTTTGTAAGCAAAGTAAATATTACGTGTTTTTTTCCAGTACTTTATTAAATACACAGTCTCGAAAATTGAGCCGATAGTTATATATTTCGGTTGGATTTATGTACAGCACCCCCTCGCTTTAGAAATAAGCAAGTTCCTAAAGAAATATTATGATGCTGTAGAGATTTACACGTTACAGTTCGGTGTGTATAAAAATTACGTATTTATTAAATATTACTGTTAACAAAGCTGTTAAACGTATGATACAGGCAGTTATTAATTAGAGTGGTGGTTTAATTTTATCATTAGAATTTCGGTTTCTTACAACGGTATTTGTAAATCATTCGTAACTAGTCCACCTATACACATTTATACAGAGAATAAGAATAAAATAAAATAAAGCCAAGTAAAAGCTATTAGATCACTGCAATCACTACAATAATAAGGATGCTATACTCAATGATGAGGGGACAGTATAATTTTGAACTTATCTAGATTGGTTAAAAATCAGATGTATAAGAGAAAATCTCAAACAAAAACATTTTGTAACTACACAATCACATTTGAAATTGTGTAAATAAAGCTAAAATTAGAAGGAGGCGCAGACTATAGAAAATACTTGTCAATACTTGTGGATGTGAGCGTCTAGGGAATGTGCAAGGTTGCTAAAAATAAACCAGATGTGAGTCATTGTCTGGAAATGCCAGACTTGTCAAAACCTGCCTGCCTGCCTGCTGCGCAATTAAACAACGAAGCCATTGTTTGAGAAATGTGCAAGCTTGCTAAAAATGAACCGGATGTGATTGTTGTCTGGAGTTTCTGCACAGGTCAGCGCGAGGGTCTGCGCGGGGGTCTGCGCGAGGGTTTGGCGGTAAATTCAAATTCTACACATAATTTTTGGTGGGAAATTTAAATTCTGTACAGGGGTTTTGGCGGGAAATTCAAATTCTGCGCAGGTTTGGCGGTAAATTCAAATTCTGCGTAGGTTTTGGTGGTAAATCTGGGAATGTGCAAAGTTGCTAATAAATGTATGGTTAAGAAATTTGCTTAAAATTGACTGAAAATTTACAGATATTGAACGATAGTTATTTATTTCGGTTGGATTTATGTACAGAAGGACAGCATTCCCTCACTTTAGCAATAAGCAAGTTCCTAAAGAAATATTATTTGTTTTTAATATAGGTTCGAAAGCACTGCTGACAGACAGACAGACAGACAGACAGACAGACAGACAGACAGACAGACAGGTAGACAGCTAGACAGGTAGACAGCTAGACAGGTAGACAGGTAGACAGACAGACAGACAGACAGACAGACAGACAGACAGGTAGACAGCTAGACAGGTAGACAGCTAGACAGGTAGACAGATAGACAGGTAGACAGCTAGACAGGTAGACAGCTAGACAGGTAGACAGCTAGACAGGTAGACGGGCAGGCAAGCAGGTAGATAGGCAGGCAGGCAAGCAGCCAGGCAGGCAGACAGACATGCAGGTAGACAGAAAGAGGTTGAGAAATTGTACGGTGATGGGGAGATTGACTGTCTCATATGGATGAACTCGAATTAAGATATATAAGTCCATTATCGACTTTATCAATTGTCCCGGATACCTGATTAATGGAAACATTTTCGCGACACAAGATTGGGGGACAACAATATATAATTATACTAAGAAAATTCAAATTCTGCGTAGGTTTGGTGGTAAATTCAAATTATGCGCAGGTTTTTGGCGGGAAATTCAAATTCTGCTCAGGTTTGGCGGTAAAATTTAAATTATGATCAGGTTCTTGGTGGTAAATTCAAATTCTGCGCATCATTTTGACGATAAATTCAAATTGGACACAGGACAAATGAACCAATTTAGATTTGACAGAGGGGCTATATTTGCGCATCGCCAGATGTTTAAGTGGCTGTAGGCGTCTGGCCGAATCTTATTGTCTGGGAGATGTCATTGTCTGAAAATGATGATAAAATTTTGGAGGGCTAAATGTCTAATTTTTACAAGATTCCCATAACGAGTTTTGAGGCTAAAAGTCTAATTTTTTAAATTTTTACAAGATTCTCTCTCTTTCTCTCTCGCTTAATCAAGTTTCATAAATATTACGGGTTTTTCCAGTACTTTATTAAATATACAGTTTCGAAATTGCGTCGATAGTTATTTATTTCAACCTGTTCCACTCTTACAAACATTCGAACACTCGTAACTTCGAATAAGTTATCCTATCATCACCTTTGTTGCAGGTGTTAATAGAGGCTATATTTGCAGTCCGTCAGATGTTTAAACAGATGTGAGCGTCTGGCCGGATGTTATTGTCTGGACATGCGCTGCTAATAAGGGTGGGTCAATGACCTCCATTATGTGAACCGGATGTGATTGTTTGAGAAATGTGCAAGGGTATGGAGTCTTTACACCAGATGTAGTTAATGACCTCCATTATCAGTGTCTATAAATTTGGCAGACAGACAGACAGACAGACAGACAGACAGACAGACAGACAGACAGACAGACAGGCAGATAGACAGACAGGTAGGCAGATAGACAGACAGACAGACAGAGAGGTAGGCAGACAGACAGACAGACAGACAGACAGACAGACAGACAGGCAGGCAGACAGACAGACAGACAGACAGGTAGGCAGGCAGACAGACAGACAGACAGACAGACAGACAGACAGACAGACAGACAGACAGACAGACAGGCAGGCAGATAGACAGACAGGTAGGCAGATAGACAGACAGACAGACAGACAGGTAGGCAGATAGACAGACAGACAGACAGACAGACAGGTAGGCAGACAGACAGACAGACAGGCAGGCAGACAGGCAGACAGGCAGGTAGGCAGACAAACAGACAGATAGGTAGGCGGACAGGCAAGCAGGCAGGCAGGCAGGCAGGCAGGCAGACAGGCAGGCAGGCATGCAGACAGACAGACACACAGACATACATTTTAGCAACCTTGCACATTTCTCAAACAATCACATCCGGCTCACATAATGGAGGTCATTGACCCACCTTTATTAGCAGCGCATGTCCAGACAATAACATCCGGCCAGACGCTCACATCTGTTTAAACATCTGACGGACTGCAAATATAGCCTCTATTAACACCTGCAACAAAGGTGATGATAGGATAACTTATTCGAGTGTTCAAATGTTTGTAAGAGTGGAACAGGTTGAAATAAATAACTATCGACGCAATTTCGAAACTGTATATTTAATAAAGTACTGGAAAAACCCGTAATATTTATGAAACTTGATTAAGCGAGAGAGAGAGAGAGAGAATCTTGTAAAAATTTAAAAAATTAGACTTTTGGCCTCAAAACTCGTTATGGGAATCTTGTAAAAATTAGACATTTAGCCCTCCAAAATTTTATCATCATTTTCAGACAATGACATCTCCCAGACAATAAGATTCGGCCAGACGCCTACAGCCACTTAAACATCTGGCGATGCGCAAATATAGCCCCTCTGTCAAATCTAAATTGGTTCATTTGTCCTGTGTCGAATTTGAATTTATCGTCAAAATGATGCGCAGAATTTGAATTTCCCGCCAAAAACCTGCGCATAATTTGAATTTACCACCAAACCTACGCAGAATTTGAATTTTCTTAGTATAATTATATATGAAATTACAATTAGTATTACAGCTGTTAGTGCAATTTATGTATTTGCAAGGTAGATGAGCAATCACAGGTATTATATGCTTACCTTGAAAGGTTAACATACACACCAGAGGATTTCTCCCAACCTCACGAACATAGAGAAGATATCAGCTAGATTGAAATAATTTTTTTTTTTAACAAAGTGAACTTAAACACATTTTTGTCGAGACACATTAAAAATTTTATTAATAAAAATATGTTAAAAGCACGTAACGTTTCGCTAAACTAATGGTTAGCTTCTTCAGACGAATAATTACATTCTGTTATTAATCTTCTTAAAACTCAATTTGAAGGTTTGTAAAAAGATTGGTCGTAACCAAGACATATATTCTCTTGCAAACACATTATCAATTATTCAATGGAAAATTCCTTTTGTTTTCCTTTTTTTTTTTTTTAATTTTATTTTAAATATTGTGGTGTATAAAGTTTTGAATATTATTGATGGTTAGTAAAAGGAATAGTAGTACCATAGTCGTAAATATATATTTTTTTGTACTATATGTTATCAATTGTTCAATGGTATTAACCTTAACTTTGAAATCTTGTGCTTGAGTAATTTTATTTTGAAAATTGGTTTCGGTTGGAGTTGGAAATTAATTACTAAGTAATTGCACTTCTTTGACCTTTTGTCGGCAATATACTTGTGGTAATATGTTATT
Organism: Agriotes lineatus; assembly: GCA_940337035.1. Lineage (NCBI taxonomy): Eukaryota > Metazoa > Arthropoda > Insecta > Coleoptera > Elateridae > Agriotes > Agriotes lineatus. Next base: position 124,018,198 of record OW679197.1, on the reverse strand, counting down.
GTACGGTAAAATAAATAGGAGTACAAGCATCAGTTAAACGGAATTCTTTGATTATTAATAAAGGGCAAACAATTCTCAGCTTAGTTTGGGTTATTTTAGAGAATCAGCAGCAGTAATGCTATTTTTGGTATTAAAGGGCCCATGGATACGATTTATGATGTATGCAGTCAATGACCTCGAAAGCACCAACTGGTTAATTTTTCACTTTTATAATTGGAGCAAATGATGAGATGCTATTATACAGTTCACTAAATATACTGTTAATTTTTTGTTTTCCCTTTTGTTAACGATGTAAGAGTATTGGTGATAGGATTTTTGGTAATTAATTTATCTTGAAATTCCTGATAAGTTAGGTTATGTTTTATTTTATTGTTGGTTTAGGAACTTCGTATTTCGATTAAACATCATTAAGCCTTACATATGTTCTACTGTTGTGGTCCAGGTTTTTAAATTCTTGAAATATGTTGTTTCCATAATTAGTTGTAATCAGTTTCTGGAATTCTTGGGGCTTCATGTTCCTTTTTTTTTTTTTTAAGATGTTTGGATGTGCGGTGGTATGGTACTACTATTCCTTTTACTAACCATCAATAATATTCAAAACTTTATACACCACAATATTTAAAATAAAATTAAAAAAAAAAAAGGAAAACAAAAGGAATTTTCCATTGAATAATTGATAATGTGTTTGCAAGAGAATATATGTCTTGGTTACGACCAATCTTTTTACAAACCTTCAAATTGAGTTTTAAGAAGATTAATAACAGAATGTAATTATTCGTCTGAAGAAGCTAACCATTAGTTTAGCGAAACGTTACGTGCTTTTAACATATTTTTATTAATAAAATTTTTAATGTGTCTCGACAAAAATGTGTTTAAGTTCACTTTGTTAAAAAAAAAATTATTTCAATCTAGCTGATATCTTCTCTATGTTCGTGAGGTTGGGAGAAATCCTCTGGTGTGTATGTTAACCTTTCAAGGTAAGCATATAATACCTGTGATTGCTCATCTACCTTGCAAATACATAAATAATTATATATTGTTGCCCCCCAATCTTGTGTCGCGAAAATGTTTCCATTAATCAGGTATCCGGGACAATTGATAAAGTCGATAATGGACTTATATATCTTAATTCGAGTTCATCCATATGAGACAGTCAATCTCCCCATCACCGTACAATTTCTCAACCTCTTTCTGTCTACCTGCATGTCTGTCTGCCTGCCTGGCTGCTTGCCTGCCTGCCTATCTAACTGATTGCCTGCCCGTCTACCTGTCTAGCTGTCTACTTGTCTACCTGTCTAGCTGTCTACCTGTCTATCTGTCTACCTGTCTAGCTGTCTACCTGTCTAGATGTCTACCTGTCTGTCTGTCTGTCTGTCTGTCTGTCTGTCTACCTGTCTACCTGTCTAGCTGTCTACCTGTCTAGCTGTTTACCTGTCTGTCTGTCTGTCTGTCTGTCAGCAGTGCTTTCGAACCTATATTAAAAACAAATAATATTTCTTTAGGAACTTGCTTATTGCTAAAGTGAGGGAATGCTGTCCTTCTGTACATAAATCCAACCGAAATAAATAACTATCGTTCAATTTCTAAACTTTGTGTATTTACAAGAGAAACACTTAATATTTACATTCGGTACTTACAAACAGTATCTGTAAATTTTCAGTCAATTTTAAGCAAATTTCTTAACCATACATTTATTAGCAACTTTGCACATTCCCAGATTTACCACCAAAACCTACGCAGAATTTGAATTTACCGCCAAACCTGCGCAGAATTTGAATTTCCCGCCAAAACCCCTGTACAGAATTTAAATTTCCCACCAAAAATTATGTGTAGAATTTGAATTTACCGCCAAACCCTCGCGCAGACCCCCGCGCAGACCCTCGCGCTGACCTGTGCAGAAACTCCAGACAACAATCACATCCGGTTCATTTTTAGCAAGCTTGCACATTTCTCAAACAATGGCTTCGTTGTTTAATTGCGCAGCAGGCAGGCAGGCAGGTTTTGACAAGTCTGGCATTTCCAGACAATGACTCACATCTGGTTTATTTTTGGCAACCTTGCACATTCCCTAGACGCTCACATCCACAAGTATTGACAAGTATTTTCTATAGTCTGCGCCTCCTTCTAATTTTAGCTTTATTTACACAATTTCAAATGTGATTGTGTAGTTACAAAATGTTTTTGTTTGAGATTTTCTCTTATACATCTGATTTTTAACCAATCTAGATAAGTTCAAAATTATACTGTCCCCTCATCATTGAGTATAGCATCCTTATTATTGTAGTGATTGCAGTGATCTAATAGCTTTTACTTGGCTTTATTTTATTTTATTCTTATTCTCTGGGTTTTATTTTAAAATTTAGATACCTTACCTTTTGCGCACAGTCTTTAGCATTGTAATAACCTTAGTTATTCGACTCTAATCGACTATTAAAATCAGATAAACCATGAATACCGGATATAGGACAATTGTATATATTAAGTAATTAATAACTGCCTGTATCATGCGTTTAACAACTTTGTTAATTCAATTTTAGATTAATATTACTGTCTGTTTATATCTTCTATTTGTCAGAAGTATCTGTTACAACTATGCTCGTTGCAACCAAAAACTGGACTACCGTTGTAAGAAATCGAAATTCCAATGATAAAACTACAGCACCACTCCTTTTAGGAGCAATATTTTAAGCTGCTTTTTATTTTTGAAAAATGTAGTTAAAACACATAGTGCTGTGGCGTCGGATTCATAACATTCTTAGCCAAGGTGCTAACACAAGAACAAAGAAGGTGTTTGTTTTTGCGATATGCAGAAGTTGCCGAATCGGATAAACTGAAAAAAATGCTGACGATTATTTTATCGCTCCTGTTTTGTATTATAAAATTCTACTATTTAAAACTACCAGTTTAGGATTGGCTTGCGGATGTCTTATACTGCAAAAAACCAACTTTTTATGCCTTGCTGTATTATTTACTTGATCCAAGAATCTGGCCTGTAGGAGCTTTAGTTTTTTCGTGGAAACTTGACACAGTCAACCTAACGACTTAAAGATTTTTACGTAAGACCCAAAATTTTAGATTTGATTAGAAATTGAAGAAAATGTTTCCATTAAACAGGTATCTGAACCTGATTTCTAAGCAATAAGTTTTTATGCGGTAAAAATGAACTGTCCCTCGCCGTTGGGTATAGCATCCTTATTAATTAGAGTATTGTTGTGGCCTAATAGCTTTTATTTGGTTTTATTTAGTTCTTATTTTCAGGGCTTTATTTTAAAATTTTTGATTTTAATCTTACTTTTTGTCTGCAGTCTTTAGCATGTAATTGTAATAACCTTGAGTATTAGTCGTGCAGATTTTTCAAATGTATTATCTGCTAATATTTTCTTTAAGTATTTTATCACCTCTCTACCGAATTAGCTTGCGGATGTCTTATACTACAAAAACCAACTTTTATGACGTGCTGACAAAGTCATATGATAACATTTCCTACACTGCATACTATAAGTCAACGACCTTGCTTAACAAGTAAGTCTGCACATGCATAACGTAAATAAATGTGTATAGGTGGACTAGTTACGAATGATTTACAAATACCGTTGTAAGAAACCGAAATTCTAATGATAAAATTAAACCACCACTCTAATTAATAACTGCCTGTATCATACGTTTAACAGCTTTGTTAACAGTAATATTTCATAAATACGTAATTTTTATACACACCGAACTGTAACGTGTAAATCTCTACAGCATCATAATATTTCTTTAGGAACTTGCTTATTTCTAAAGCGAGGGGGTGCTGTACATAAATCCAACCGAAATATATAACTATCGGCTCAATTTTCGAGACTGTGTATTTAATAAAGTACTGGAAAAAAACACGTAATATTTACTTTGCTTACAAACAATGTCTCTAAGACCGCAACACTTTTGTATTATGTTAAATACTGTCTACCGCTTAAACAGTCCTCCAGCGGGATCGAACACATTACCTATCTACTAAAAGATGCTTCCAATCGACCTATTCAATAAAACGAAAACCTAACAAGATATTTAAAATGGTTTGGATTTTCATATTTTCTTGCGATTTTTTTTCAAAACTGCCGAGCCGATCTATTTATTCATCGTCGCAGCTCATAATGGAGGCCAGCGTCAGCAAAAAAATTCAGACAAAGGCAGCATTCAATTTAGCAGTCGTGCAGATTTTTCCTCAAACAATGGGTTCCTTTGTTCAATTTTTAACAGCTTTGCACATTTCTCAAACATGTCTGGGCATGTCTGAAGCTTCACATCCTGTTTATCTAATAATGGCGGTCAGCAAAAAATTCCTCCAGACAACAATGGCTTCATTGTCCAATTATCGTTCTGATTTTAAAACAATGGATGTCATTGTTCTATTTACCAGCTTTGCACATTTTAATCTCCAGACAACAATAGCTTCATTGTCCAATCTCGTGCTGATTTTAAAACAATGGATGTCATTGTTCTATTTTTACCAGCTTTGCACATTTTAATCTCCAGACAACAATGGCTTCATTGTCCAATTTCGTGCAGATTTCTCAAACAATGGACGCCATTGTTCAATAACATCCTGCATCTACAAGTCTCAACTAGTTTTGCATTGCTAGACGATGACTCACATCCTATTGGGCCTGGGAACATTTTGATAAACGTAGAAATCTTGTAAAATTTCAAAAAATGACACTTTTAACCCAAAAATTCATCGTGGGAATCCTTCAAAATTTGACATTTAGCCCAAAAATTCCCGGAAGTGGCACGTGACCTAGGTGAGGCCAATGACCTTGGTCCCGGCTAGGCCAATGACCTTGACCCCGGCTAGACCCGCGACCTCGGGATACATGCAAAGTGAGGCAGAACGCCTATAGGTACTCTACTGACATGCAGCCGCAAATCATAATCCCCTTTGGAAACGTTGCAGTTCCTTTAATGCAGTTTTTATGAAAAGCTTCTGATTTACTCCTTCCAATTCATCGAATATGGTCTCCTAGTCATAAAAAAAGTTAGAACTGTTAAAATACAACTAAACACCATATAAAGGGTAATTCATATGTATGGTCATTAAATTAAATAAGTGTATAATAACCTCAGTAATAGCTTTACTAAAATTAATCGCATATAGAAAAAATTGCATTCATGTCTAGACCGAACTTTTGAGAACCAAAACCTTCATTAGGTAAATCAGATAAGAGTACATTTATATTTTCTTAAAAAATCAACACGTTTTGCCGGAATTTCACTCTTTTGTATTAGAACGTGCCTATTGTCTTGCCATTTTCTCTATTGAAAACCCATTTTATGTACCAATCGCCCAAAGGAATGTAATTTCTCAGTGAAATTAACACTCCCCTTCATTTTGTTCGACTTCGAGTACAGCTTTCATTGTAGGTCTCTACACACTTGGGATTACTTCTTCTTTATATTGATCGACAGATGACCTGGGGTAAGTTTAGTAATTTGTTTTCTTGGAGAAGTTAATTTTCTTCCGCCACTTTGTTAGGCTCCTCTAACAATTCGCTTAACTGTATTTAGGCCAACATCGGTTGCTTTAGTCACTCTGTCTTGCAAAACGACTGAGAAAAATTGCAATATTCGCTATAGATTCTTTCACGTCCTTGACTACGAATTAGTTTCTTGCGGTTACCCATAATGCAGGCAGCTCTATGAATAATTAAAATTTCCTTAAGAGACTACTTTACAAGTCAATATTTTATACTTGCATGTAGCTGTGAAAACAGCAGTAGAGATGCACAATTTAGTCCTTGTAAATGGTTGAATAAAGAAACTCCAAAGAAAAAACGCTACAAACTTAATCATATCACGGGCAACGTGTTTTGGTTTCGACGCCGCAGCCAATAATGAGATTTAGGAAGAGCCAGGCCATAGGCCTAAACATTTTCAATTACAAGTGCGCAAATGTCAGGCTTGACTTTTAAGTTGGTCGACATTTCTATTTGCATCATAACCTCAAAAAGTTATTTAATGACAATTATTGAAATTAGTTCTAATTGTAAGGGTCGGCATCTCCGATCCTTTTAGTAATTACAATTAAAATATTATCAAGTGACCTTTGTAATATGTTATTTGGGTTGCCTGCTCCACTCTATCTGTTCGGCGGCCCGCGTATAGTACTACTTCATTTGATTGACAGTGAAACCACAATAAATATGAACCAATGTATGGTGTGCTTCAACGAACTAGGTTCAATGATAATATAAAATAGGCATCTACAGCAAGCTACAAAGAAAAGAAAGATTTTAACACATATGTAAACAACCAGCAGAAAATGAACAATCAACGATACAATACAGTAGGTATATTCTGTTCGCATGAAGATTGACCATGGATGTTTCTCCAATTTAGTATTGCGTAAAATTACTTTGTTGTTTTTAAACAAGGTTTAGATTTGAGGTTATGGTTTCCAAATGCATTTAGGTTAGAGGTTTAGGTTTATTTGCAACAAAAATGCAAGGCCAAGCTTTGTACAAAAAAGATGTGAACCTATTATAGACTTTCGATTAACCAGGAATTGATTATCCAGTTTGCGGGTTAATCGCACCGACAACCCTTGTTATCAGTGTGGGCGACTTATCGCAAATTGTGCTGCTTTTCGGAGACGTTGATCCAACGCAGTGGTTCCCAAACTTATTTGATCTACCGCCCCCTTTTCAGAAAAAAAATTACTCAACGCCCCCTGGAAATCTATATTCTTTAAGCGAACAAACAGAAAGATATTGTAGTACTGATAATTATCTATAAGAGTATTTCTAGGTAGGAAACTGTTTTGAAACAATAAATTATTTAGCAATTAAAAATTACAAGGGGGAATTTATACATTAAAAGTACAACATAAACATTTGAGAATTGTTTAATGAATGATACAGTAGATACAATTACTGTTAAATTGTGAGTACTTTATTAAAAAGGTTCGAGCATACAAGTTGATTTAGTTGGGATAGTTGTTTGGTAACATCAGAACTTAGATTTTAATTTGCATTAGCTGACAGTCGGAATAACTAAGTCAATTATGAAATGTTATAATAAAATATATCATATAGAAATTTGGTATAAATTATTATTGCTAGCGAAAATGATATTTGCAAAATAGCCGATTTTTTTTCGAATTTCTAACCTGTGTTTTGAGTAAAAGCAAATTTGAATACGTAATAAAAACCCTTTATTATAATGGTATTTACTTTCTGGATGGTGTGTTAAAGGGTGTGATAAAGTAAAATTAAAGAAACAAAGAATAATAGCTATTTATGCAACAAGTGCTAAAAGTTGATCTTTATGCACGAGACATGAAAATTATGAAACGAAGCCGAAGGCATATAGTACAATAGCACTTTTAGCACGAGTTTGCATACAACATTTTTTCTACAACATCAAATGTTCTGTTATTAATACGTAAATGTCGTTTTAACAAAGGTTTGCATTTATGACAGTTATAATTTATGTCATAATAAAGAGATGGCCTTGACGCACAGGTGAATGTTTGTGGAACCAGTACTGTCAAAGTCAGTTATAAAAGGTAATTAAAATAGTACACATCTGACTTTATTCATTACATAACGCTTTAATTATTTAAAAAACACTTTACCTCTAACGCAAGAAGTAACCAGAATAACTTTACAACCTCACTTCCAGTTCGAAATTGTAGTTTTATAATCTCACTTCACTTTATAACACATGTGCTATAAGTAAACAGGTGATCTCATTTTAAACATGCTAAATTATAAAACGTCACTTTTAGTGAAAAAAGCTAGCACTAAAAGGCCTACTTTTAGTAGTGGTCGTAGAAAAACGAATTTTAATAATGGTAAATAGTCTTTATGGAATAAATAAATCTGTAACTTGTTTTTTGTGTGTTTATTTGGAAAATAATGTTACACTATAATCTAAATCTTCGTATTTTCTCTTCCTTCTCTAAGCTTTCACCGCCCCCTTATTTTTATTCACTGCCCCCCAAATGCACCCGAAGCTACTATCGCCCCCTTGGATCGTTTCACCGCCCCCCAAGGGGCGGTATCGCCCACTTTGGAAATCACTGATCCAACGGGTCTGGATAATTGAAAAGCTACTGTGAAAAAATATATCAAGACACAGATAGGTAACTTATAAACAACAATTCACCTTAAAATTATCAATGTCAATAGTTTTCATTTTTTATATTGATATTTTATGTATGCAACAACTCCCATTGTAATCATGTTTGGCCAAAATATTTCCTGCAGTAAAGGCCAAGGAATATTAATCGTAATGTGATTAGGCAATCTGGTGACAGAGCCAGAAGAGAAAGCCAGGGATGGAGCAGCGTGTCGAAAATATTTCCTGGATTACCTAAAAATGCACCATTCTTCAAGTAGACAATACTTTTCCAAATATCACAAGGGCTGAGGTAAAGAAAGTCGTGTTTTCTATGACAAACACTAAACCAACAGGTGCTTATACGAGTAGTTTTTGAACATCTTGACTAGCCTGTCTAATTTCATTTAAGATACAAGAGAAATGGCCCCTGACTGACTGAACTCCACATTTATCACCATAGCTAACCGTATCATAAAAGCGTTTCTTGAAATTATCCACTCCCGAATGCATTTCTTCTTCATACTGTTACTTCTAAATGGAGCATAGGCACCCAAATGGGTGTTTCATTAGCAGTAATGTGTACATAGCAGAGTTAAGGGTTGTATAATAATTCTTCCAATTAATTTTTAACATTTTAAAGAAACTAATTTCATAGTTGCTGTAGCGGTAACTATGAAATTAGTTTATTTAAAATGTTATCAACAGCTTAAACGCTCATGAAAAAATGCTGGACGCAGTACGTGTTGTAACGAGATAAAAAAAATACAGTGTATTAATCATAACAGTCAATAAGAATTCCTGTTAGTAAGCGTTTTGTACATTTTTATTAAAATATTTCGAAATCAAGATGTAATCTAGTTCTGCCTCAGTTATGGTAGTTCATTTGCTTCAATGAGTTATGTATGAAGTTATGGCAAACTTCAATTTGATCATGGCATGCTGCGAATGGGTTTTTCTTTTAACAAGCGATAATTTAGTGCTTGCCGTGTAGTATTGTTAGGCGCAGTGTATGTCCAACCCAACTCCCTTTACATCTCTTGATAGATACTTCTACTCTTTCTCCTTCTGTTATTATAGACAGTATCTCACTTGTAGTTCGCTTTGCTCAAAATATGTGGCATATGATTGTTAAGTCTTGTTCATGAATGTCTGGAGTTTCTTCATACATATACTCTCCACACACGTGTCTGCCCAATAAAGCAACTCTTTAACGTTGGTTTACCTTGACACAGACTGACGCAAAACCTAACCTGAAAACCTCGAATTTGACATAGACTTACAGTGCCACTAGCATACTATTCATATGTTTGAATTTCCACAGCCGCCCCTTATGGACTTTTTAATGAATATGTTGTATAAATTATGTTTAGTCAAAATTGAATATCCTATTGTTTTTTGATCAATAATTTATTTGAATTTCAGGTTTTCTTAATCAGCCATACACTGACTTCAATGGAAGTACTGCAAGTTCTCCTCATTTAGTTTATTTAAACATTAAATAATATGTTTGGTGTGTATTAAAACAAATTTATCTTTTGAAAAAACCACTCGTGAATAAATAATCATTGACATTCCTTTTGTTTTCCATGGCCAACGCTTATGTAATTTCTTTTTGAACACACCATGTATTAATAACTAAAGCACATAAATAAAAATACAATTTTCTAGAAGCTGAAACTGCTTTGTTATTTTTAAAAACATTTAATTTCTATAAGAATTGATATAAAATTATTCGTTTCTATGTGTGTATGTAAGTGACTAATAAGATGATAAAATCGTTAATCAATGTTTGCATATAAAAATTAAAAAGATTTATATGTGGCAGATGCCAAATACTTATCTCCAATACACGTAATAGGTAATTGATAAATAAGTTAAAGTAAAATGTAGATTTTAGTTTTAAAATTCCAGTCGTTTATGAACTCTGTTGAAATACACACTTTTCACGAAGCAGGTTTTTAAGATTCCATATAAATGCTTGGAATTTTTAAATTTGTTATTTAAAATAATTCTGTAGAAATTTGCCCAACTGAGAGAAAACTGAAATTAAATAAAATTTCCTTCAACACTGAAACGGGCATCTGGATTCCTTGCTTGAATTGTTTATTTTAATATTTATGTATCTAGCCAATCCGTGTTTGCATGTGTTGTGTTATTAATTAGGTTTAATGATTCTAATCTGGTATAACGAAAAGTGCGGTACGGTCCTGTTTAGTACGTGGATCGCTAGATTTTATGTGCATAGCGTTCGATATGGAGCAACGGTGGCCGCGGGGAACTTAAAATCGCAACGTGTTCAGCTCTAAAGGCCCTCGTTTGCCTGCGGCTCACAGTGTCAAATGGCCTACATGCGAGCTAAGTAAATTCCGCAAAGCCGCACATTAAATAAAATTTGCTGCCTATAGTATTTTTTGGGCCACAGGACAGTATTTACACGTTAAATAAGTGTCATTATAATCGTGTATAAAACAAGTACTCAATCGCGAAGCCGCCAAGGAGTTTCCAGACGTTCCGACTGTTGTGTGACGTCAGCCGCCAGAAGGCACCATAGCCAGAAGCCACATTTTTCCTCGCCGTATTCGTAGAAAGGTTCCATAGAACGAAAAGATGTGGTCCAGTCCGAGTGGTGCTCAGCTCGTGCAACTTAATATATTAGTATAAAAGACAGTTATGTTGACGCCTTTTTAATGTTATCTAAAGGTAAATGTATTATAGATATAGTTATTCTGCTAGTCTTTGACTTGTAACTGCGTGTAGCCATAAGGTATTGCGCGTTAATGATCCATTTGTATTCTAAGCTATTGTGTTTATAGATGGCCATGTATTGTAGGGTTTGATCCTGATTTTGTTTATGGTCTTCTGTGTGTATTTGAAAGGTCCACATATATGTGTTTATTTATGTAACAAATTGACTTTTTTCTTCCTTTACGATAAAGGAAGTATTGGATTCAACCCAAAATTTCGAAATTGAGCTTTCAACAGATCTTCACGTTTTAGAGTCCCCTGAACCCAAAAAGCATGTTTTTGTTCATTGGTCTGTCTGTCTGTCTTTGTCTGTCTGTCTGTCTGTGAACAGAATATCTCAAAAAGGAAAAGAGCTATGGCGTTGAAACTTCATATATAAGTTTTGTGTACTCTCAAGATGCGACAGCAAGCATTTGAAGAAAATCGCATAACCGGAAGTATGGTGTTTACTCTTGTGAATTTTCAGTTTTTCCGATTTCTTCAAAAACGGCTCTATTATATTTTTAATGTGTATTGATGTGAGATAAGTGATTTTCCAGTTGAATATTTCTAAAATGTTTTTTCCTATTTTTTTGTTAACTCCTATTTTAAATAGAACATCCGGTATATTCCTACATTTTTGAATTCAGCTTAAAATTTTAGAGCAAATTTGTCTCTCCAATTAGGTAACGCCTTATTTGGTAAGGTTTCTGTAGAATTTGTAAATTTAGACAAATGTTTAAAAATTCAAAATGATATTATAAGATCACTGTAAAAATCAGTTGTGTGCGTGTATAACACCAGATTTTTTATTAATATTGTTTAAAGTTAGTTGCAGCAATCGAGTTGCAGGCCGGCTTCCAATTTTTGGCATAAAATGAATCTTTATCTTTATAGCTACGAACTGAGGTAATTTTAAAAAAGTTTCATGTGTACTGAGTTAGCTAGGTGAACAAACAGGGCATAAAGCTAAAGGCCGCATTACAGAATTGAGCCTGATGTCGGGGCCAGCGAGATGACGCATTAGAACACGTCATAAGTAAAATCGTTATTTTGAAATGGAAGTGTGGTAAGTGAAGCATGAACCATGACCTTTGGAAGCATGAACGGCCACTTTAATCTTACAAATAATAATTCCATAAATTGCTAAGCTTACTGGTTTCATATCAGTGGATAAGAACCTAAGATCCAAAGGAACATTTGCAATTTTAACTTTTTTTGTCTGAAACTATTGCAATCTTTCATTAGACGAATCTCTGCAGTAACTATTATTAGGTATCTTATGCTGGATGTTTCCCAATAAAGTATCAGCGAAAACTTCTATTAACATGAGTCCGGAAATTTTTTCTAAGGGAAATTTGATCCCTCCGTTTAATGCTCTAAAAATTAACTACTTACAATACTACTTACTAAAAACTTTACCATACAGTTACAGTTTGTCATAAAATCCTCGGAGGTGGTAATCGTATAGGTAGTCGCCTTTATTTTCTTAATAATCACTTACGTTTTATTATTTATAACAATTTACGGCATATTTAGATTTTTCTACAAATTTCATACAAAAAGTATATTATCATTCGAAGTGTTGAGAAGCACCCATTTCAAAATGTATTATATTTTTAAAACCTGACATGTCTTTCTAATTTTTAAACACAAAATTTGATTTGCGTGTGTGTAAAATTGCCAAACTTCGAGATATGTAAATAGTACTACGAATAATTTATTATAGAACAGTGCGAATAATTATTACGATATAATGGAAGATCAATCAAGTTCAAGTGGCAGTATTTATCCTAGAAAGAAACATTTTCAATCTTATCTTCTTCGAAACTACTTAAATAATCCAAACAACTTCCTGGTAGGCTATGGACATTCTACTACACAAGAAAAACTGTGTAAAGACAACGGGTTTATTTTTCTTGCAGCTAAATGTCATCTGAACCGAACACTCATCCAGCATTTGCTATATAAAAGGTTTTCGTGGAAATCAGTTCGCTCAATTGAATCAACCGTAGAGGAATTTAAATCAGTTTATCGGGAGGCACGCTATATATGTATGAATACAGGCTATTTTTTTTTCAAAGTTAATAATTAATAAGAGTTCTATTGTTAAGTAAGATACTAAATATAAATATTTGCATTTCCCAAAGTTGTATTTATCAAAGCTGCAGATATATAGGCAGGAAGGAATTATACATCTTTGCAAAATTATATCGAGCGTTTCATGATGTTCTTTGGGTATTTCTACAACTAGTCAAAAATTATATTAAATAATAGTATACCACAAAGGAATTTTAGGCTAATATCGAACTATAATTTCCATTCCAGGCAAACAATTACAATTGAAAATGTAAATTAATCGTACGTGCTGAATTCCTATGCACGTCATTCTGGTTTCCAAGTTTGTGTCAATTGCAAAATATAACCCACAACTTTTCAAAATGAAAATTTATTAACAATTATATATCAAATTCATGATAAACATCGAAAGTGGCCACCACCTTCTTGAATACATAGATAAAACCTTTGTTTAACTCCATCATAAGCGTACTATAAGAGATGGTTATTGCTTGGCATTTATTAATTTACACGATAGTACAGTATAATTTAAGGTCTCGGGTGGTGTAGCTTGAACAAGCGTCCACGTTCGATCAGTAGAGTTAAGCAAAGCTCTTTCTGGTCAGCACTTGGATGGGAGTTCCACGGCTGCTTCGCCCGGTGCCTCGTAGTACGGCTGCCACAGAAATAGTTGGTCCCGGATGTCATAATAACATCATGACAGTCGTTAGTGAAGTTGGAAGTCTCCATAAATGTACAGCGACGCCTATAATTGGCCTAACGGTTGTTGGCTGAGTACGAAATAAATAAATAAATAAATAAGATATGACTGTTATTTCCACAATAAACCTAGAATAATAACTTATTTAGGGTCACTCGATATGTATTTTTTTTTAATTCTGTGTTTAGATACGATGATTTTATGTTTGCTTGTCCGCACTACATTCATTACGGCGACCTTCAGTTGTTACATTTGCTGATCTAATACTCGCCATCGATGTTCTAATGCATCAGTATTAAATATGACTCGCGTGCAAATGAATGGATGTGTAGGAAATTGAATTTACAAATTACCATCACTCCCCGTGTTTAAAGTTCGTTTTAATCAGTCGACCGATCTTTCTGAATGCGTTGATTTAAATGCTGTATGAGCATTAGTATAAATGCTATCGCGCTGTACACATGTACAAAGCGGGGGGAGGCTAACACCCCTTATCAGAGCAAATTCGATTAGCAGAACAGCATTAAAACAATCCTGTTTAAAACAGCCGGCCTAAATCTGCTATGAATGGTTAAGCCGCGACTCAAAAACGAATTGGAAATCTGTGCTAATGGTGTACGTTGCGCAAATTTCACATGTAAACCGTTGTACGTTCATCAGCGAAGTGGTAAATTTGTAAATAAAATAGTTGTGGGTTTTACGGTGATGGAATCGCGGCACTCTCCAAATTGGCGCAGGAGCGGACTGGCCCAAGTCTCGAATTATCCGCCAAGTTGCGGCCTCGCCGTCCGGAAATGAAGCACAGCCACCCAGACTATCGATCTTCCGAATTTAACGAGCTGCTGTGGATAGAGATTAAGGCATTACAGATATTAAATTCTCTTTCATTCCCGGGACGAAAATGAGCAATAAATTGGACGATCGAGTGTGAAGTAAAAGGTACAACAATCAGATCACAAACGCTTCCTCCATGTAATTATATCCTGTATAAAATTGGATATAGGGTGTTGTCTTAGCGACCGATTGGGGTAGCGGCGAGCTATTTCACAAACAAGATGGCCTTTTATTGGGCGGATTGTTGCAGGTTGACGAATTTTAATTATGCTCTTTAAGCAATCCGCTGCAGCTTAATTGGAACGCAGAGAAAGATTTGTAAAATTTTATATTGAGTTCTATTATGAATCGTTATTTTTAGGTAAGGCTGAGTACTGACATTTAATCCCCCACCACCTACCCAGAGAGAAAATGTATGTAGGTATGAGTACATACATTACCCAAAACAATTAATTCTGAAAAACGTTGAACGTTCAAATACATTAACTTAATGCTTCAAAGTTTGTTAAAACTGTTGAAAGCGATCCGTTTGAAAAGCGCTAATAACCAGAATGACAACGAGAATTGTTTCTTTACTTACCAATTAGCATGTTCAGCCGCATAGTCAAAGACTATTTTCATTTGTAAGCAATATAAGCCGCGGTATGAATTTCTGAAACTGTCAAGGATTTTATTGGTTTTTATTGTACCAATAACAAGAAGGAACTATTACTACTATTGGAAAAGTTATCAAAAATAGCGCTTGTGTTTAAAATAGACAAATGTGTTATTAAATACCATAAAGTAAGTAACACCTTTTTACATCTATTAAATTGACATTAACTTGTTAACCTGATTTAGATAAAATGATAGGATACGTCAGTAGCGTACTGAAAACTGTTAAATTTAATAATTGTGTTAAATAATAAAGTTGTTCAACAACCACTACTAAAAGTAGGCGTTTTAGCACTAGCTTGTTTCACTAAAAATGAGGTTTTATAAATCAGCGTGTTAAAAGTGAAATCAGCACATGTGCTAAAAGTAAACGGCGGGTGTTAAATTTAGACTTTTAAACAGGAAGTGAGGTTATAAAGTTATTCTAGTTACTTCTTTTGTTCGAGGTAAAGTGTTTAAAGCATTATGTAACGATTCAAGTAAAATGTGTACTACTTATAATTACCTTTGATAACTAACTTCGACAGCTACCGACTGCAGAAACAGTCACCTGCGCCGTCACGGCCATCTCTTTACTATGACATAAATTATAACTGTCATAAATGCAAACCTTTGTTAAATCGACATTTATGGATTAATAACAGTAAATTTAAGGCCGTAGAAAAAATATTGTGTGCAAACTCGTGCTAAAAGTGTTTATGCACGAGACATGTTATGAAACTCGGCCTTCGGGTTCGTTTCATAATTTTTATGTCTCGTGCATAAACATCCACTTTTAGCATTGCTGCACAAATATCTATTTTGCACAATGAAGTAACAAACACTATTGTAATAACAGAAAATTATATGCCATGCGATGCTTAAATGTAAGTTCTTGGAATTATCCGAAACCTACACCACATATTGTAGTGTGGAAACAAATTGTATTTATGATTTCGTTTAGCTTCTAAAACATATTTTAGTTTATATTTGCGCAGTAGAGCCGAGGTTTGAGTTTTTTGCTTATAGTACTTCTTTAATTACGCTTTTTAATTGTTATACTGTTGATGCATATTAAATTCTATTTACTGTTACTGGTATATTTTCTTTGTTATTTATACTGCTCCCCTTCGTGAACCTGCTCGTTTCTTTTTGAGACTTAGGTTGAATATAGAGGCTTATAATGTAGGTGGTGTTTTGTTTTGACAGCTAGATTTGGTTTGTATGTAGTGTATAACAACTGCAACCAATTTGTATTAAATTTGTTTTTTGTAACCTTAAGAACCGCTGCCTGATCCTTCTTTAAGCCATATTTTGCCAAGGGCACACACGTTAATGAGCAGCTATTAGTGCGGTACTCGGTTAAGTATACATACATTTCCAAGCAGCCAAGCAATTTCGTGGCTCTATCGTCGGTAGCCGCCAGCCGTAATCGCGGCACCAAAGCTAAAAGCGACGACGTTCCTAGTTGTCTTCGCGTAGAATATACGCATGAGTCATTCCAGGGATAACGCAATCCAGGACAAGCCCATTCTGTGACATTACAATTCGCAGGCCTCGAGAATAACAAGGTAACTTGATACCGAAAATGTCTGCAGCTTAAGCGATAAGTGGTCGTTCCAGCGTAAAATGCGCCGGATTTATACATGCAACCGCATACAGGATCCATTTCATGTTCCAGTATAAAACGGTTATGTCGGTGTGTTTTTATATTGGCTAATTTTCAATGCAGTTACAAAGTAGATGTCCTACAGCTGCGAAAAACTGACCATAAAAAAAACTTGAAGAATATATAGCACGTGTTTGTCAAACACGGTGTTTTTGTACTACCAAAATTTTGAGCAATTTGCCTTATAAGCCAGCCATCTTCTAGTCTTGATAAAATTTTAGCTTTTAATTGTTCAGGCACTTGAAGACGCATGTTGAACAAATTTTGACTATAGTACTGTGACAAGTTTTTTTATATTTCCGTATTTACAAAGCGGAACACAAACTGTCGCAGATACTTTTGCCTATAATGAATGGTATATCGTCTATAACTCTATACTATCAATAAATTTCTGATTTGAAAAATACAGTAACAATAAAATTAATTGCACTTCCTTATAATAACTTGTAATACATCCCAGAAAGCTTTCATAGCGCTTCCCCCGTTTTTAGCATTTAGGTGGTCACCGCTGCACAAAATTTGAGAGATCCCCCCCCCCCCCCCGAGAAAATTCTTACCATGTCACTGGCCCGATTGTTTTAATTAAATCATATTTTCAAAATATACTTCGAGAAAATTATGAAAGAAACTAGAGCATCCAAGCTAGAATTAACGAATTTAGACCTAAATGTTTGGTTATCAAGGCAAAATAACAACACCGGATTACACTGTTTATGGTAGTTGCTAAAACGTGCAGTTAAACATTCGTTTCCTTGTTCATTGTTGTAATCACAATGCAGTAGAAACTGTCCCGGACGTTGCTGCTATAAAATAGTTTTTAATAATAATTGTTGTATGTTTCTATGTGTGTATGTTTCTTAAACACGGTTATGTTTCTAAAAGCTACAAAGCATAAGCATGACAAGGCAATTGTTCAAGTTTTAAAATCAGTTGTACAAATAAATAATATGAGGATTATGTTGTCACAAAAACTGTTAAAAACTGTTTACTTTTGGTCAATATTAGTTAAATTTTCAAATATCAAAATAGATATTATAAATATATTTTGTACAATTAAATATGGGACTGTTATGTTTAGTAGATATTTGAAATAAATATTTTTTATATTACAATTACCATTGACATTTCTTTCACCAAAGCTTGCATAAAACTCTATACCTTTACGTATAATATTCAATTAACCCAAGATATTTATGGTTTTGTACTCTGCCATAGTTTTCGTTTACCCTCTGTAATAAATAAGTATGGTTAATTAAATCTCAAAACTAACTCAGTTAATAATTTATTTAAACATGCAACTCCCTTCTCAAGTTGGAGCGTGCACTTTTAGTTATACTTAAATTTCATATTTCAATTTTTACGTTCAAACTCTAAATCAGTTATATAGATTTCTTTTATCTGAAGTGTACGTCAACAGTTCATCAAATCGTATACTTTAACATCTCTGAGGAATACCACCTTTCACCCATCTATGGAAATTATTAATCGAGCATTAAATGATTTACTTTATATAATAAAGCTGCCATTTCCGATGTGGCTTGTTGCAATCTTCTAAACCCAACTTTAGTCCAACCTTATTGAACAGCTTTTTGATATTAGCTCACATCAATTCTACAGATCTCTGCTACCTCCAACCAACAAACTTCAACCTTAGCAATGTTTCCATGCACCTCCACGATGTTGAACTTCTATTACCTTGAATATGTTACACCTGGAACATGTCCATAAATAATATTTCTGTTATCTTTAAATTGTACTTTAATTATAAATTATTCGATTGAATATGATTGAATACAGATGAATTTATTTACATTTCAAAATTCGTGTTTTTTACCTTATAGGAAAATAAATGACTTGGTTATTCTCATTTTCCTAGTACCTAGTTTGGTTACAACATTTTATGGTAACTATTTTAAATGTGACTTTTAAATTGAATTTTACATTATTATAATTATCAAATCATTTAAATACTAATCCATATTTTATTGTCATTATTTTCCAAGTAGTAATAGTTCATATGCCAGTACTCTATCTTTCCTTATTTCTGTTGCATCTTTTTTCAACCAAAATTCATTCTAACAAATTCTTATTCCTTATATGTGTTCTTTATTGATAGGTTATCCATCTGTCTGTGCATACTTGCATATTTACTATTCTACCTACCGTTACGAGAATGAACACAAAATAAAGTGAATTATTGTCATTTTCCAAAGAAAAGCAACTATAACTGTAGTCCCATATTATGATATGATTTATATTGTTTTATTTATCAATTAAATTAAATAATATTACTTTGATAAACTTGTATCATTATTTATCTATTCATTCTGAATAATGTAACAGTCCCTATTTTGATTACAATTATTTCTTTAGTGTCATATGTTGAAGCACAGAACATTTACAAAATATAAGCTTAGTTCTAATCTTGTAATATCAAAGTAGATAAATCTCTGTAAGCACGTTAAATTAGTTTTACTAAGTGCACTAAAATAATAGAAGGTTTAAAAATATTATTAAACAAGATAATATATTATGAAAAAAGTATTAAGTTTATAGTGATTCATATTTTTATATGGGTATTTCGCCACTCTGCAAATTAAAATATTAAATAACGAAAATATTAACAACGAACGTTTCGAGGGACAATCTGCCCTCGTTATCAACGAATAACAATTAAAACTAACAAGAACTTATCTTTTTTTCACTGGAAGGAAAAACGACCAACCTCCAATGAATTTTCTGACATTGACGTTTGTTGATATCTGTACCTACTTGATCTCATCTTTAAGAATCGATAGCCAACTATTGTCTAAAAATATTGAGAAAGACGACACGCATTTTTCTTCGTTAAGTAAAATGTATGCCGTTTCCTTAATTTTTCGCCTAGTTGACATCGATTCTTTAGACAAGATCTTTGTGTTGTCCCATTGTATTTTATGGTTTTCATCCCAAGCATGTTCTGCCAGCTTAGACTTATTGAATTGATACGTTTTCAACATATTTTTATGTTCTTTAACTCTAACTGCTAAAGGCCTGGATGTTTCACCGATAATATTTCCCGCATTCACAGGGAATACTATATATACAATTCCTTGAATGTTGTTCTTCGTTGAACGGTTTAGTTTTTGTAAGAACTGACCGTAAAGTATTCATCGTTTTGAATACCGTCCTAACATTGAATCTATTTCCAATTCGTCTAATTTTGTCAGATATGCCTGGAATATATGGTATAGTAAGAGTATTATATTTTTGAGTGTCATTCCTTTGTATGTGTGTGGCATTGCTTCGTGTATTGAAAATGTTCCGAACAAGAGTCTCTGGATAGCCATTATCTTGTAAAACATTAATAATAAATTCTTTCTCTTTTTTGAAAATTGTATCATTAGAGCAAACAACTTTGGCTCTGTCGTAAAGACTTTTTACAACGCCTGTCTTTATGTTTTTGTGATGGTTAGAATTAAAATGTAAGTACCTATTAGTATTGGTTTTCTTACGGTATACTGATGTTTCAAAAGTATTTATTGTGCGTGTGATTAGTGTATCAAGAAAGGGTAACTGATTGTTTTGCTCTGTTTCTAATGTGAATTTGATGGAGGTTTCTTTACTGTTAATATGTTCAAGAAATTTGTCCACCTCATCCATATCATGAGGCCAAATTGCAAAAACATCATCGACATATCTCCACCAAACTACTGGTTTGTTGGTGTACGTGTAGACATGTTGTTGTTCAAAGTCTTCCATAAAAATGTTACTAACAATGGGAGATAAAGGTGAACCCATTGCCATCCCGAAATCTTGTTGGTAAAATTCATTGTTTAGTTGAAAGTATGTCGTTTTAATGCATAGTGTTAAAAGTTCCATAATGGTACCAACGTTTAATGTTGTTCGTGTATGTAATGTGTTATCGTTTTGTAGCCTATGTTTAATGATGTTGAGTGTTTTGTCTACCGGAACATTAGTGAAGAGACTAACTTACATCGAAACTAACCATTAAGTGTTGTGTGTTTATGTTTGCTTCTTTAAGTTTTTCAAGGAAATGGGGCGTGTTCTTTATATACGTGTCTGTATTTCCTGATATAGGAGTCAGTATCTTAAGTAAATATTTAGCTAAACTGTGACAAGGAGAACCTATAGAACTAACTATTGGCCTAAGTGGTACATTTGGTTTGTGTATCTTTGGTAATCCATAAAAATGTGGTGGTTTACTGTAGTGTGGTGTTAGCGTACGTCTTACAAAATCTGTAAATTGTTCTCTGTGTTGGTAAAGTGTTCTGTATATTTTTGTTTCTATTGTATGTGTTGGATCTTTATTTAGTTTAGTGTATTGTCCCTCACTAATTAGTGTTAAAAGTTTTTCGTTGTATGTGGTTTGTGTCAAGTACTACTGTGGCGTTGCCTTTGTCTGCAGGTAGAATTTTAATTGTGTTATCGGTTTTTAGTGTGTGTAGTGAATGTTTTTCTTGTTTGGATATATTTTTGTCTGATTGTGTAAGGTCGTTCTAGTATGATTTTGTTTCTAATTCTGTATTCCTGTCTAATGTCTTCTGGAAGTTTTTGACAAGTCTCTTCTATAGCTGTAACTAAATCAAATTTATTAATTCGTTTTGGCGCCACTGCGTAGTTGAGTCCTTTGCCAAGAACTAATTTGTCAGTGGCGTTTAGTTCTTTAGAAGACAGATTAACTACAGTTTTATTTAAAAAAGTGTCACTGTTCTTTAGTGTATTTAGTTCAATGTGTGTTTTTCTTGTATGAGTTGTTGGTACTTTTTTAAATGTGTACGTTTTTGCTCTGTGTGTGTTTTGTTGTAGGTATTACTAATAGAGTTGTACATACGATTGAAATCGTCTTCCCGTACATCCCTTTGCATCATCTGTTCCAGTTTGTTTATGTCAGAAAATAGTATCACTTTGTTATGTCTGTGAAATTGTATTCTGTCTCTAACTAGAGCTTCACTCGCTCTTTTCATGATATTACTAGAACGAGCACTTACATAAGGTGCTTTGAGTCTAAACCCTTTTGGAATAATACAGCTATTTCTACAACGACATAGGAAAGTTATACTATTTTCAGAGTGTGCCAGCTTCTTGTAAAGTGTTTCCCAACTTCGAAGTTACTAGTTATGTGAGGCCCATACCTTTGATTAAGATAATCTCTGAAACTTCTTTGTGGCGTGAATTCATAATTCATATTTTTATATGGGTATTTCACCACTCTGCAAATTAAAATATTAAATAACGAAAATATTAACAACGAACGTTTCGAGGGACAATCTGCCCTCGTTATCAACGATTGTATATACTTGTCAAAAACTTCCAGAAGACATTAGACAGGAATACAGAATTAGAAACAAAATCATACTAGAACGACCTTACACAATCAGACAAAATATATCCAAACAAGAAAAACATTCACTACACACACTAAAAACCGATAACACAATTAAAATTCTACCTGCAGACAAAGGCAACGCCACAGTAGTACTTGACACAACCACATACAACGAAAAACTTTTAACACTAATTAGTGAGGGACAATACACTAAACTAAATAAAGATCCAACACATACAATAGAAACAAAAATATACAGAACACTTTACAAACACAGAGAACAATTTACAGATTTTGTAAGACGTACGCTAACACTACACTACAGTAAACCACCACATTTTATGGATTACCAAAGATACACAAACCAAATGTACCACTTAGGCCAATAATTAGTTCTATAGGTTCTCCTTGTCACAGTTTAGCTAAATATTTACTTAAGATACTGACTCCTATATCAGGAAATACAGACACGTATATAAAGAACACGCCCCATTTCCTTGAAAAACTTAAAGAAGCAAACATAAACACACAACACTTAATGGTTAGTTTCGATGTAGTTAGTCTCTTCACTAATGTTCCAGTAGACAAAACACTCAACATCATTAAACATAGGCTACAAAACGATAACACATTACATACACGAACAACATTAAACGTTGGTACCATTATGGAACTTTTAACACTATGCATTAAAACGACATACTTTCAACTAAACAATGAATTTTACCAACAAGATTTCGGGATGGCAATGGGTTCACCTTTATCTCCCATTGTTAGTAACATTTTTATGGAAGACTTTGAACAACAACATGTCTACACGTACACCAACAAACCAGTAGTTTGTGGAGATATGTCGATGATGTTTTTGCAATTTGGCCTCATGATATGGATGAGGTGGACAAATTTCTTGAACATATTAACAGTAAAGAAACCTCCATCAAATTCACATTAGAAACAGAGCAAAACAATCAGTTACCCTTTCTTGATACACTCATCACACGCACAATAAATACTTTTGAAACATCAGTATACCGTAAGAAAACCAATACTAATAGGTACTTACATTTTAATTCTAACCATCATAAAAACATAAAGACAGGCGTTGTAAAAAGTCTTTACGACAGAGCCAAAGTTGTTTGCTCTAATGATACAATTTTCAAAAAAGAGAAAGAATTTATTATTAATGTTTTACAAGATAATGGGCTATCCAGAGACTCTTGTTCGGAACATTTTCAATACACGAAGCAATGCCACACACATACAAAGGAATGACACTCAAAAATATAATACTCTTACTATACCATATATTCCAGGCATATCTGACAAAATTAGACGAATTGGAAATCGATTCAATGTTAGGACGGTATTCAAAACGATGAATACTTTGCGGTCAGTTCTTACAAAAACTAAACCGTTCAACGAAGACCAAAATTCAAGGAATTGTATATATAGTATTCCCTGTGAATGCGGTGAAACATCCAGGCCTTCAGCAGTAAGAGTTAAAGAACATAAAAATATGTTCAAAACGTATCAATTCAATAAGTCTAAGCTGGCAGAACATGCTTGGGATGAAACCATAAATATAATGGGACAACACAAAGATCTTGTCTAAAGAATCGATGTCAACTAGGCGAAAAATTAAGGAAACGGCATACATTTTACTTAACGAAGAAAAATGCGTGTCGTCTTTCTCAATATTTTAGACAATAGTTGGCTATCGATTCTAAAAGATGAGATCAAGTAGGTACAGATATCAACAAACGTCAATGTCAGAAAATTCATTGGAGGTTGGTCGTTTTTCCTTCCAGTGAAAAAAAGATAAGTTCTTGTTAGTTTTAATTGTTATTCGTTGATAACGAGGGCAGATTGTCCCTCGAAACGTTCGTTGTTAATATTTTCGTTATTTAATATTTTAATTTGCAGAGTGGCGAAATACCCATATAAAATATGAATTATGAATTCACGCCACAAAGAAGTTTCAGAGATTAAGTTATAGTGGTTTCTAAATTGAATACCATAAGGTAAGCTCTCTTAGTTCTGCGAATACGATTTTTCTCTTTCCGAAACATTTTGATATTTCGGTGAGCGCACTCAAAGTTTACAAAAGCATTCAGAAACATCTAATAAATGCAATTAACAACAAAATAGTACGACTCTGCAACAAACAAAACAAAGAACCGTCTTAGGAGGGAGTTCTGAAGTCTCCGGTTCCGCATCTTCCTTATTTTAATTTAAGAGCAAGCTGAGAGGGTCGGTGCATTGAATGGAGTGTTCCTAGAGCTCATTAATTTCCTCGGTTTTCAATACCTGGTATTGTAGTCGAACTGATCAGAGCAGAAATTGAGAAAAATAAAGTATGGCGAGACCAGCAGCATGAACTACTCCCTAACAAGCAAGACTTGTTTAACTTCACAACCACTTAAACGGGATTGTTAAAATAATGAGGAACTAGGTTGCTTTGCCAAGAATTTATTTGCGTCTTAGAGCAATTTACATTTCACATGACAAGTGGTTATTATTAATTTAAAAGAAGTTTAGAAGCACAGATTCCATAATGATTGCAGTGTTGTTGCATTTCAAAAGCTAGCAAACAAAAAATTTCTAATAAACAGAACTAAAATTTCTACCATTCTTAATGCATATTGTACGTTCCTGAATCGATACTGCCATGGAGAAGTTTGATATACGGGATATTTAGAAATTAAAAAAATCTGGTGTGATCCACTCACACAACTTCCTTTTACAGTGATCTTATAATTAGCCAAAAATTTGATTTTTAATTTTTAAGCATTTGTCAAAAATTTTCAAAAATTACAAATTCTACAAAAACGGTACAAACTAGAGCATTAGTTGAAGAGACAAATTTTCTCTAAAATTTTAAGCTGAATTCAAGAATGTAATAATATACTGGGTGTTCTATTTAAAATAGGAGTTAATAAAAAAAATTGAAAAAAACCAAAAGAAACCCATTTTAAAAGTATTCAACTGCAAAATCATCTATCTCACATTAATACACATTAAAAATGTAATAAAAATGTAAAGTTTGAAGAAATAGTTGTAGCCGTTTTTGAAAAAATCGAAAACAACTGAAAAATCGCAAGAGTAAACATATATGTCAAATTCGAGGTTATCAGGTTAGGTTTTTCGTCAGTTTTGATACAGACTGACGCAAAACCTAACCTGCTAACCTAGAATTTGATATATACTTATAGTGAAAATTGGGGGTGTTCTGCCTCCCTTCGATACTGCTATCAAGGATAATCCTTACAGATGACACTTATACAATATACATGCCTCCAGCTACATTCTCTCTAAAAATAGGCCTTAACCAAATGATCACTAAAAAATATCACCCGCCCTTAGACTATATAGGTAAATGTCGGTGGGATGCCATTTGACTAGTTATTTAATTTTTATTTTCTAATATTAATTTCTTAATATAATTGCTATATGAAGTTGAAATTGAGTATTTAGATTTATATTTTTACTTTTTCGTATAACAATTTCATCTCAAGTCAAAATAAAATATACTTCTCTCTTTAGCTATTTTCATATTTATAAATGCCTAGTATATCAAATATCAAATTTTGCCATGGCACTGTAAGTTTTATTACAAGGAAAACTTTTTATAAAGAATCGCTTCGTTACGAAAATTTAAAACTAAAGGGTTTTTCCCTGCTATAAACTCAGTCCGGAAGTATACTGTATATAACTACAAGTCAGTTGCGGAACTGGGAGTTCTATATAATTTGTTAAACAATTTTAATGTGGTTCATAGCTTTATAATATTGAAATTGAATACAGTAGAACTCGAATATATCA
Organism: Agriotes lineatus; assembly: GCA_940337035.1. Taxonomy (NCBI): domain Eukaryota; kingdom Metazoa; phylum Arthropoda; class Insecta; order Coleoptera; family Elateridae; genus Agriotes; species Agriotes lineatus. Next base: position 123,992,308 of record OW679197.1, on the reverse strand, counting down.
AATCCGTGATAGAACGTAGAGGAACCTAAAAATCCTTTGCTTTTACGTGTACCTACGTGTTTGCTTATTGTTATATATTGTTACACATACTTATATATCGAACGCTCGGGAGCTATAACTAACGAATTTAGGAGAAATTTAGAAGGATCTAAGTAAAGAAAATATTTATTTCTGCAGATATGACACGAATTGAGACATTAAAATTATACAGCTAGTAAAAAAATATGGATAACAACAGATTTTTTTTAGAAACAAATAAAGAATAACAGAATCGTACTACTGCTTGATAATTCTTAAATTCCATCACACATGTCTCCTTATCCCCTATTACTACTGAAGCTCTATAACCGATGGATCACGAAATAATTCGTAGACTCAAGTCACACTATAGAAAACCTCTTCTGAATTCAAGATTTCCTAGCTAGATCATATAACGATGATAGATATTGCTTGACTAAGGTCAACCTCAAAGACCATCTCAAGCTGCTTTCTTCATGTTGGTTTTAATTGTACTACAGATTTTGATAAAGATATAAGCTTTTCTTGGCTCAGTGGATTTATAGTACAGATATGAAGATGACAATGACAACCTACCCTCGCCTGTAGGAGTCCAAAGAAATACCACATTATATTCATGCTGACAACAGAGTAATAACAAGTTAATTTTTCAGTGACACCGAAAATCCCGAAACATTTTCAGAATCCCAAGAAATCCAGATGGAAGGCAATGATTCGGAAGAAGATGAATTGTAATATCTGTGTACTTATATTGAACTTCCTATATTACAGAAACGCACATAAAAGAGGTGTATGGTTTATTGCACAATTAATTTGGGGAAACTGTTTATATTACAAAATAATACTTGCACTGTTCAAACAGAAACTAGAAATTAGTTGTTACTTTATAAATATTTTTTTGTTAATACAAACATTTTGTTTACCAAGTATTTTAATATTTTGTCTACTATTTAGCCGGCAGTACGACTGAGTGGTGATGCATATCTCCCGGCACTAGTAAAAGTTAAGCTCCAGTCGGCTTGGTCAGTACTCAAATGGGTGAACATCTGGAGAGAGTGTTCTAGCTTAGATAGGCTCTACTACCCCAAGTACCTCCACAGATTTTTTTAAATTCTGTAATAGCCTGACGTGGATCGCAGCAAGTAGTGCCCACTCCATAAGCAGTTAGCATTCGTAGATTCCTCAAGTAGGGATTATGAATTGATTTTATCTGGTTGTAGTGTGAAATTATTTTTTTCTACATCGCTGAGTGAAGCGACGTACCTAATGAAAATAGATTCAAACAGTTTTTGTACGCAACCCATTTTACATGCAATCATTTTCCTTAGCTTATTGCTGTACCTAACTCCAGCATCCATTGTCTCAATTTCAGGTAACTGTAATTTTTGGTCAGTTACAAAAATTGAAATTGCTCTACATCTTTACAAAAAAAATTGTACCTTACTTCGCCCAGCATCTCTCAACTCTTTTGGATAAGTTGCTTCCAACAACGATTTCATTGTATAAATTGTTCTGTCATGTCCACAGTAACTCCCCTTTTTCTGTTACAGCTTGTATGCCTTTGGCTAAATTTTCAATACATTGTATAACTCTTCCTAGTTAAAAAACAGTCTATATTTTTTTTGCTAGCATGTAAAAACGGACAAACAATTTTCCCAAGCAATAAAAAATCCCTTTCTCTAAAGCTTTCGTAAATAAATGTTATAACAATGTTATATAATATTTTTTTAAACTTTTATATCCAAGGCTCGTTCATAACATTTTTTTCCTCCGAGCCATATCTGAGCTCTACTATGTAGGTTTGTCATTCGCTCTACAACTTATTAAAATATTTAATTTTTTAAAACTTTGAAAAACATACATAAAATAGTTATTAATGTCATTAAACCGATATATATCAAAAAACGGACGCGATAGCCGAGGTTTATAATCAACCCAATGCGTTAGCTGCATATCGGCCGTGTTTTTAGTAATAAAACAATTTATTAAACATAATTTAAAAATCATGTGATCCTTAACAAGTTATTTTGTTTCTTTTTTATTTAAAGGCATTATTTTCATTTTGTGTAATGAACTTATGTCTTATATAACCAGTTCTTACATATTTGTGATAGGTATTATGAAAACACCAAGCCTGAAAATTAAAATTAAACCCTACGTCCATGATTTTTAACATATGTATTTAAAATCTATTTACTTCTGATATCATTTGTTACCTAAATTTATGTTAATAGCAAAACAACCAGCATATTGCTGTTACAATTTATTTGTCATTAAATTCAACATCTAAAGATTTACAGAAGTTGCAATTTACCAACCTTCTTAATGCATTGAAAATGAATTTTGCTAATTCAAGTCTGGCACAAAATTTCCAAAATCTGAAAAAATTACAAGGGATATAGCGAAGTTCTACTGCACAGCAGATCATTAATAAATAATACGTACTACAGTTTTGAACCTTTTCAGCATTTTGTACACTTTAATATTAATTTGCAATTAGATAAAGATGTTCAATTCGATATTACATTCAATTTTTTTTATATAATTTTAGAAGATGCATTGCTTATATGAGTCATTCTTATTATTACATTTATTAGATGTTTTAAAGGAGTTCTTAGAATTACAAGCCTTCCGATCGGCGGTTCCACATATTATTATTATTCATAGTTTATTTTGTTTACTCATGAAACGTGCTTTAATAGCAAATATAAGAACTGGAGAGTAGATGCTTTTAATAGAAGGAACAGGGCAGTGTGAAAAAGGAATTAGATGTGATTAGACCTTTGAGTTGTTTAATCGATATGTATTTTTATTTTGGTGTTAATTTTTCAATAAATATATTTTAAACGGATTGGCTTTTACATTGTATAAACTAAGTAATTTTGCATTTTCCGTATATATACATATGTATCGTATTTATATTTTTACAGTCCCCATCAATGTTTTCTATTACAATCGCGCATTAAGTTTTAGTACAAACAGCTGACACTAACATCCCAACCCTGCCAGTGACCACTACCATTCTGCGAACAAGTGCAGCGCGGCAATCACCTTAACCCACGTAATATTATTCATGTTAGAATAAAATACAATCCGACACGCTATTTACTATTTACTTGCAAATTCACAATTTCACAAAAGTCCAGAATAAAAAAAATTACATATGTTTCTTATTTAAAAAATGAGAAAATAGGCTAATCCCCCCTCCTCACAACCGCATCACCAACTCTCATAAAAAATAGAATCGACCAGTAGAAAACAGCGAATTTCAGACAACTATTGATTTTAAGGTTTTTTTTATAATTCTAAAGTTTCCCCGTTTTGTATCCCCAAAATCCAACTGTGCCGCAAAACTCCTACATCCCGAATATCGACCCGTAGAAAGCCTCTAAACACCGAATTTCACACAAATATTGATTTTAAGGTTTTTCTGATAATAATTATATCGTTTTCCCCATTTTGCAACCTCCAAATCCACCTGGGTAGCTAAATTCCCACAACCCGAATTATCCTAAAGTATACAATTGGCCAGTAGAAAGTCTCCAAACAGCGAATTTCACACAAATATTAGTTTTAAAGATTTTCTGATAATTATAACGTTTTTCCCATTTTTCAACCTTCGAATCCACCTGGGCCGCAAAATTCTCACATCCCGAATTCTCTTAAAAAATAAAATCGCCCAGTAGAAAGTCTTCAAACAGCGAATTTCACACAAATATTAATTTTATGGTTTTTCTTATAATTATAACGATTTCTCCATTGTGCAACACCCAAATCCGCCTGGGCTACAAAATTACCATATTTTCAATTATCTTAAAAAGTACAATTGAGCAGGAGAAAATCTCCAAGCAGCGAATTTCCCATCAATATTGGTTTTAAGGTTTTTCCGATAATTATACGTTTTTCCCATTTTCTCACCCCCAAATTCAACTGGACCGCAAAATTCCCACATCCCGAATTCTCTTAAAAAATACAACCAATCAGCAGAAAATCTCCAAACAGTGAATTTCACACAAATGTTGTTTTGTAAGGTTTTTCTGATAATTATAACGTTTTTCCCATTTTTCAACCTTCGATTCCACCTGGGCCGCAAAATTCTCACATCCCGAATTCTCTTAAAAAATAAAATCGCCCAGTAGAAACTCTTCAAACAGCGAATTTTACACAAATATTAATTTTATGGTTTTTCTTATAATTATAACGATTTCTCCATTGTGCAACACCCAAATCCGCCTGGGCTACAAAATTACCATATTTTCAATTATCTTAAAAAGTACAATTGAGCAGGAGAAAATCTCCAAGCAGCGAATTTCCCATCAATATTGGTTTTAAGGTTTTCCGATAATTATACGTTTTTCCCATTTTCTCACCCCCAAATTCAACTGGACCGCAAAATTCCCACATCCCGAATTCTCTTAAAAAATACAACCAATCAGCAGAAAATCTCCAAACAGTAAATTTCACACAAATGTTGTTTTTAAGGTTTTTCTGATAATTATAACGTTTTCCCCATTTTGCAACCCCCAAATGCACCTGGGCCGCAAAATTCCCACATTTTGAATTCTCTTAAAAAATACAATTGACCAGGAGAAAATCTCCAAACAGCGAATTTTTCACAAATATTGATTTTAAGGTGTTTCCGATAATTATACTTTTTTCCCATTTTCTCACCCCCAAATTCAACTGGACCGCAAAATTCCCACATTCCGAATTCTCTTAAAAAATACAACTAGTCGAGTCAATGAAGGTTTTAACTTCTTAATTCTCAGCAACAGCTCCGATTTTGATGATTTTTTTTTAAAATGTGTGTTTTTTAATATTATTCAAAATCAGAAACATCCCAATTTCAGGAAATAATTTATATATTGTTTAAACAATAAAAACTGAATTTATGGGAAAAATTATTTAAAATTTTTTTTTTCGCAATATTTGTGAAAATATTAATTGTTTTTATTGAAAATTTATTATCAAAAATGTCTCCCTCACTCGTGGTTAACATGTATTTATATTGTTTAAACAATAATAGCAACATTTACGGAAAAAATTGATTTTTTAAATGTTTTTTTCGTAATATTTACAAGAAAGTGAAGAGTTTTTATTGAAAATTTAGTATAAATAATATTTTAGACAATTTAAAATAATAATTATTTATATTTTTTAAACAATGATAACAACATTTATATAAAAAAAAAATTTCTACATATTTATAGAAAAGTGAATTGTTTCTATTAAAATCTTACGGAAAGATATATTTAGTTAAATCAAAGTTAGTAATTATTTATATTTTTTAAATACTTCTTTACGTTGATTTTCAAGCATAAATACTTCAGCTGCGGCACGTAACTTTACATTATTATTGAAAATTTAAAAAAATGATTTTTACCTTTTCTATAAAAAGCTGATGTTGTATCACATCCTGTAAAAGCGTGAATAAACAGAAGATGCTCCTTTTTAATATTTGGAAAATCATTTAAGCCTGTCTTTGATGAGCAAACTCTTAGTAATATATTGTTTTTCGGTGGTCTAAAAAAAATTATTCCTTATTATCTGACGATAACGCCATTAATAATACCAATACATTAATGTCTTCAGCTACAACAACGACATGAGGAGAAAGGCAATCTAGAGCTGTTTGAGCAATTACACGATCGGCATCACCTTCTGCTTGAGTGCATTCAAAATTATTTTCAATGAGCTTCTTATAAAGAAGATTAATAAATCTATTTTTATTCTTGCTGTTAGCTAAAAATTTTTCCTTAGTTGTTTGTAAAGACATCATCATCAAATAAATAATCAATCGAGGCATTACCGACATATCTACGATTCCTTTCTGACGCTTTAAATAAATATATCTTTCCGTAAGATTTTAATAGAAACAGTTCACTTTTCTATAAATATGTCGAAAAAAAAATTTCTATATAAATGTTGTTATCATTGTTTAAACAGTATAAATAATTATTATTTTAAATTGTCTAAAATATTATTTATACTAAATTTTCAATAATTTAAAATTTTCACTTTCTTGTAAATATTACGAAAAAACATTTAAAAAATCAATTTTTTACGTAAATGTTGCTAATACTGTTTAAACAATATAAATACATGTTAACCAAGAGTGCGGGGGAGATTTTTGATAATGAATTTTCAATAAAAACAATTAATATTTTCACCAATACTGCGAAAAGAATTTTTTTAAATAATTTTTCCCATAAATTCAGTTTTTATTGTTTAAACAATATAAAAAATTATTTCCTGAAATTGGGATGTTTCTGATTTTGAATAATATTAAAAAACACACATTTTAAAAAAAAATTGATCAAAATCGGAGCTGTTGCTGAGAATTAAGAAGTTTGGTCGATTTTTAGGCTTTATTGACTCGACTAAACCGACCAGCAGAAAATCTCCGAAAACAGCGAATTTCACACAAATATTCATGTTACGTTTTTTCTATTAACTATAAAGTTTTCCCTATTTTGCAATCCCTAAATCCACCTGGTCCCCAAAATTCCCACATTCCGATTTTTCTTAAAATATTAAAGCGACAAGTAGAAAGTCTCCAAACAGCGCATTTCGCAGAAATATTAATTTTAAAGTGTTTTTGATAATATATAAAGTTTTTCCCATTTTGCAACCCCCAAATCCACCTGGTCCGCCAAATTCCCACCTCCCAAATTCTCTTAAAAAATAAATTCGACCAGTAGAAAGTCTTCAAACAGCGCATTACACACAAATAATAATATTACAATTTTTCTGATAATTATAACGATTTCCCCATTTTGCAACCCCTAAGTCAACCTGAGCCGTAAAATTCTTAAAATCCCACAGTTTCATCCACATCCAATTTTCTACAAATGCAGCTCAGCTCTCTACCCCTGTAACTTCGCCCCCGTGCATCGCAGACCCCAAAATCCAGCGCGTACGATGAGCGTTGATTCGTCCTCTTTCCAACTGGCCCCAAATCACATTTGGATCTTCCAAAAAGTATGCGATGTAACAGCACCGAACGCTTTCGTGTCAAAAAAATCATTTTAACCCCCGTATTTACGCTCCCCTCGAATCGTACATTTTCACAATCTCTCCAGAAGGTTGGCCCTTGACGAGATTTTCAAAATGACACCAACAACATTCACCTGAAATACGTACAACTTGCAAAAATTCGTAAATTCTGCGCATTTTAAAAGCGTCACACAAATTGCTAAAAGAGCCCCGTACTAGCATCACATCTTCAATTCGTTAAATGTTTTCAATGTTAAAACATTTAATAAAGACATAATGGCAAACATACCTGCGAAGTTCTACTGCATAGCAGATCATTACGTATTACAATTTTGAACCTTCTCAGCATCTTGTGCAAGTTGTTTTGAAGGATTTCTAAGAATTAAATGCCATCCGCTCGGCGGCTCCACATGTTATTTTATAGTTTATTTTCTTGACTCCTGAAACCTGCTTTAATAGCAAATATAACTGGAGTAAAGATTTACTGCTTTTATTAGGAGAAACGGGGCAGTATAAAATCGGGATTACATGCGAATAGATTATATTTGTTTATAACAGCTGTTTTATAGGTATATTCAATATATTTTAGGAAAATTATTCAGCTAATTAACTTCTTATATTAATATATTTTTGACGTTTCGTCAGCTCAGCTGACTTCCTCAGAAAATACACATTACGACGAATACAATAAACTAAAAGGAAAATGAGATTAAGGTTAGATCACTTGAACAATGTATATATACTCTTACCTTATGTAATTTTGATTGAAATTTTGAGATTGTAAAGTTGTCATAATGTTCTAAGTTTAATAATAATTCTTGCAATATTTACAAAGATTTCGTAGATTAAAAATGTCAGATGTCAAAGTTTGAAATTTAAATTTTCTTATTTTGAAGGTATAACTTGATACAAAACTTTTATTGTAAAAGATATCTTGATATTAAGTGTAATTTAAATTATAGTTTGTTTTTTTTGTTAATTATAGAAGAAAATTTTAGAGAAGATTATAGTAAATGGAATGAAGATTTTCTATGTCGGTTTTGTAATTAATAGAATTTGTATTTTTTTTTATTTCAATCATTTCCTATATAAGGCGTTTTTGTAAAATATTTTCTTTTTGCAATATTTTAGGTGAGTTAAAATTAAAATTATGATAATTATCAACTGCATGATCAGAGAGGGCAGTATTTGGTTTATTTGGATTTAAAATTTTTGTTTTTATAGAATTTTTATGTTGAGTTAATCTTTTCCTTAGATTTTGTTTTGTTTGTCCTATGTATTTAGCATTGCAATTATTACAATTAATTTGGTAAACAATATTTGATTCAGATTGAATATTTGTTTTATCTTTTAGATTGTTAAAAAATTGATTTCCTATTGTATTGTAATTTTTAAAAGAAATATTAAAATTATTTTTGTTTGTTAATATTTTACTTAAACGTTGTGATAGTTTTGGTATGTATGGGATGGAAATGTAATATGGATTTTTAATGTTTTGATTGTTATTAAATTCTTGTCCTAAACAGTTAGGATATAAATTGATTTATTATTTGTGTTATTATTTTTAATTTTATTTATTCTTTTCCTAATGTTGGTGTTAATGAAGTCAATAGGATAATTATTTTTTAATAATATTTTTTTAATTTTTATAATATCAATATGAAATTTATTTGAAGATAATAAAATTGCACGGTCAATTAAGCTATTAATTACACTTCTTTTATATTTTATAGATGTTTGAGAATTATAGTTTAAGTATCTATCAGTTTTAGTTTCTTTTCTATGCCAATTCGTTTCAATATTATTATTTTCTGTTCTTATTAAAGTTAGATCCAGAAAATTTATAGATTTATTTATATTTTGATTTTCAATTGTGAATTTTAATCTTGGGTGGTAGTTATTAAATGTTTTAAAAATTTTGTTTATTTGGTTTTTATTAGTACAAATAATTATGTCATCTACAAATCGTTTATAAAAACTAATTTCGTTTAAGTTAATTAAAATTTCAGATTCAATTTTTTGTAATACCAAATCTGCAATAGTACTAGATAAAGGCTGACCCATTGCAACACCAAAATTCTGTTTGTATGTTTGATAATTAAAAGAAAAATACGTAGATTGTAAAATATATTCAACTACTTTTATAAATTCTTGTTTAGGAATATTGGTAAATTTTTCTATTTGACACCAAAATTGTTCTACGGTTTTGATGGCTAAAGTTATTGGAATGTTTGTATAAAGTGATACAACATCTAAGGAGAATAAAACATGATCTTTTGAAATTGTTATTGTATCAATAAATTTTTTAAACGTCCATGAGTCTTTTACACTATATTGGTTTTTTTGGGTAACATTAATTAGAATATTTGAAAAATATTTGGATAATTTATATAATGGGCTCATGTATGAAGCTACTATTGGTCGTAAAGGGTAGTTGTATTTATGTAATTTAGGTAAACCATAAATTTTTGGTAGTAGTCCATTATGAGTTATTAATTTTTTTATAAGCGATATTATCTATATAATTATTGTCATTCCAATATTTTAAAGTTTTGTTATTAAAATTTTGAAGTTTGTTTGTAGGATCTTTGTTTTCTTTACTATAAGTTTCTGTGTCATTTAAAAGATCCATCATTTTATTGATGTAATCAGTTTTGTTAATTAAAACTGTAGTTTCTAATTTATCAGCTTTTGTTACTAATATATCATTATTTTTCAAAAATGTTTTAGTGTTATTTATTTTATGTAAAAACTTATTATTTTGTATATTTTCATATGAATTTAATAAGGTATTTTTATGTCGGTGGTTAGTTAAAATATTGCAAATAGATGTTCTTATTTTGTTTTGATTTTCTAAGTCCAAAACACTAATTGCATTTTCAATATTTACTATAAATTTCTCATTTGGAATTTTATTTTTAGGATTATATGTATTAAAATTTGGTCCTAGCTTCAATATATCTTGTACATCTTGTGGTAGTTGTATATTCGTTAAGTTTTTAATCCAATTATTATTTCTTTCAATTTTGTTTTCATTTTCAAAATTATTAAGTTTTGATTTTACATTTTGCTGAAGTTTTAAATTACAAATTTTTTTAAAATGCCTAATTTTTATAGTGTTTGTGAAATTTTTTATTTGTCGAGATTTTTGAAATAAAAAAGACGTTATTATATTTTGTGGGATTTTAGTTTCTAGAAATGTTTTACAATTAAGAACTTTTTGTTTTAAATAATTAAGATTACTGTAAGAATCATTTAAAATTAATGACAGTATTTTCATGAAATATTATTCATGTTAGAGAAAAATACAATTCGACATTCTGTTAGCATCACACCATTCAATATATACTTGCAAATTTACAATTTCGCAAAGGGTCAGAATCAAATAAAATAGCACATTTTCCTTATTTAACAATTGATACAATAAGGCAAAACATTTCCTCCCCCACCCAGCCCTCACAACCCCGAATTCTGCATTTCTTAATCAGGTTTAAACGTTAATATTTAAAATTAAAATCAATTTATGGAATTTTTGAATTTCTTAATCGATTGTGTCTCATAAAGATCTTCTTATTTACAGTGACTGGGATGCCCCCTTTCTAATACAATTTTGATTATACGCACGAAAAGTGTAGTCATTTAAAAACCTTATCGATTTTTACACATTGTTTTAGTTTCAGTTGCATGCAAAAGTTGCTAAATGCTGACGTCACTAACTCATAATTCGAATCATTGCCTGCGCAAATAAAAGATGACGCTTTGACGGCTAAAATATAAATTATTTTGATTATTTTTTAAACACATAACAATGAGAAACAATTTCAAATCGACCAATAGCATCAAAATTACACTGACTATTTGCTAGTAGAAAAATTACAGCAACTTTTTTTCACAAACCATTCAAATCGTTTTTCTGCTGTAACACAACTAGCTAAAAGTGGAGAAGGTGAGCAGCAGTTGTTAAAGATAGCAGGACACTCATCTGGAAGCTCCATCAAACCCTATCTACAACTTGAACTGTTTTAAAAAATAATCACGCCGAATTTTAGCTAGATTAGCACTCTTCTTTGTTGCTATTAAAAAATCCCACTCGTAAGATTTCTTAATAGCAACAAAGATTAGTGAATCTAGTTAAAATTATCAAAAAATAGATCAAGAAATACAAAAATGGTTACAAATTTAAAGCTTAAAATTTTTCCACCCCAACGATATAAGACCGTTAAACCCGTTACTGTGAAACGCAACGCTACTAAAATGTTACCCGTCATTAGTGGTAATTATTTTTAAAATTTTGTTTTAATAGTACATAATATCTTTATCTTTTATAAAGTAGAAGAGGGGTTGTATTTCGTCAGAAAAATGTTTAATGATTCCTGTTTAACTCGAAATAATCAGAAAAACTATTACAGAAAAACGTCCTACAACAAGACACCTTGTATATATCTATATCCGATTTAGCACTTGTGAAAGGGCTTAGTTGTATTAATACATAGGTATACCAAATCGAAGAATATGCTTTCAGTCCCACTTCTGTTGCTATAGGTTTAAGAAGTATATTTCACTGTCCAACTGGATAACTAAATAAGTTCACATTAAAATAAACATTTTAATATCACCATAGCGATGCTTAACCAATATTTTAAATTTTATTCAATTCTTCTATTGGTTGTCCTTATCTATGGAGTAGGTTATTTGAATGAAATTAATAATACGTGTGGTTTGTACTCGTACTTGATCGGTGAAACTTGAAAATTTGTAAAATATTCGATTTTTAAAAGTCAGTACATTTTTCAACTTTCCTAAAGCATATAAAAGGAAGTGTCACTGCGTTTTTGCTTATTTTATATTCAAAGACGTTGAAGCAGCAAACAGTTTGAAGGTTAATAGAAGGCGAGTCCCATTTCACACAGGCGCAAGCCACACGAAATAAATAGAATGCATACTGTGATATTTTCTTTTTCTATCAGCGTATATTTTTTATGCACAGCTTGGCATGTAAGAACTTTCACGATAGATATTGTTACTGTATAGCGTGGGCTTAAATTCAGCGCATGGCTTCAAAATTTGCAATGAGCAGTTCCTACACTCATATTCTCAATTTAAAGTAAGTAAAATTCTTGTTTGATGAGTTAATGTAAAAAGGTAAACAAATCTATGAACATAGGTCTGAAATTAAGTTTTAGAGAAGCCACAACACCGAAACGGGAAATAAAAGAACACACCAACTAATCAAAATAATATAGAAAAGGCAATTTAGTGGAAATTGGCATATTATTTTTTGCAGAACTAGGTGATCTCTAAAATTTAGTATGAGCTTCAGAAGAGATGGTTTTAAACGGAAAACGTTTTTACATAAAAATGAAAATTTATTTGTACTCTCCCTAAAGGATAAATTTTAAAAAATCGATTTTCGTTTTACCTGTTTTTAATCCGGTTTAAATAGAGTGCACTCTCATGTTTCGAACAAAATGAGATGGAACACCATTGTGCATAAAATACGGAACTTGTTTTTGTTGCAAGGGTCTTAATACAAAAGAACAAACATCATTTTTCTGGAAAATCAGATATTTATGCTCAGTTACAACGAATTAAAAGTAGGTAAAACTATTGACTATATGGGGTGTATCAGAAATCCGCGTTTAAATTTTAATCTATTTAACTCACCAAGTTGAATAGTTTTCCTATACAGCATTTTGTGAAAAAAGTTTTTTGCCTCATAATTTTAGCCAAACGAGACGTTCGGTATCTACCTCTATGTGCATTTCAATCTGTAGGTTCAATTTCATCAAAAAAATATCCCGACCATCCCATAATAATCGACGAATGTTTCGAATTAAAACTACTTTCAACCTCCTTTCAAACATTTGTTTTTCAAAATCACTTAATTAGCATGAAATACTTGCCAAATTCCACCAAATTTACGTCCCCATATTATTTTAATTAAATAAAAACCATGTTCTATCACCCTTCTCAGTGCTGTAGCTTTCTTCAAACAGAATTTCGACCCATCTGTCAAGAACTTTTTTATTAATGTATTGAATACTAACAAGGAGTTTGTAACATTATTTTTTACTTCCTGTATAAAAGAATTATTTAAGAAATTCTTGATTCTTATAATATTAAAGCAGGGGTGTGTAGGTAAGTCTGAATCATTCGATGCAATTCATTAATATGATATTAATCTTTACAATTTTATTAGAGTAATATAATAAAATTTAAGAATCCTACTGCATTCCCTGATCCTTGACCAACAACATAGAAGGATCAATAATTTTGTGGTTAAGGAAGACGTATAAGTTGTAGAATAAATGGTACATCTCATTTAAATTCAAAATCACAATTTATATTATATTTTCAACGAAACCAAAATGTATAGCGACATTTTTAAAATCTATATTCTGGGGCATAATAAGAATTGATAACAAAAAGCTGTTGAATTCTTCATGTTCAAAGAATCAGGTATCTTGCATTGGTTAGTAATGTTAACTCCAGCAGACATTCTAAATAACTACAAAATTTATTATCAGCAGATCGAGCAAAGCCAAAAAAGAGAACGCAATTCATATCACTGATCGATTGCGACCTTCAAATTGGCCCGTAATCCCTGGCACGTATCGCACTCTCACTCCACTGCACCCTTGCGCACAGAACTCGAAAGGAGACCGCCCCCGACGAGAACTCCTGGTGCGCTCCAGACGTGGTGAACTCCAGTCTTCGACTGCACGGCGTCGACTTCGCTTCCCAACCTTATATAGAGTTGCCGAATTTTGTGGACCACTTAACTAGAAAACCTTACGCTTACATAGACTGCTGCAAATGCAAAATTACACGGTCCAAGTTAGCAAGCCGTGAAACCGGTATTAAGCGGTTCCGTGCATGGACGCTCCGCTGGGCTCGTGATGGGACGGACTCAGGGGGATCTTAGAAAAATTATCGGTTTTGCTGATGGTGCCGACTGGGTGCACAATTGGCTGTGGATGCACACACCCTAAACAAACACATCGTTTCTACAATACAATGAACAACATTGCTAATTAAATTAAAGAATTAGATTTAATTGTGAGGCGTGCCTTCTAGATCATAATTTTTATCTGCTTCACTTCGATAAGTGGTATATGACACACATATTGTTAAAAAATCAATAAAAATGTACAGCCAACAGGTATCTAAAGTCTACACATTACCGTTTTTCTGTGACGTAATAATTTTCTCTCTTTCTTTAACTACAAGGAACTGGACGAAACAAAAAATTTTTAACTTTTGGCCAGGTCGGCGTTAAATATACCTAATTGTTTGCTGTCAAAAAATGCCGCGCTATAACGAGCAATCCCAAATTCTTATTTCAAACGTCAGGGACTTCTTTGAAGAGGAGAAACATAGAACAGAAATGGGGCGAGGAATGTGCATTTAGAGCGTTCCTTACATTAAAGGTGAGTGAACGGACTATTTCCAATATCAAGAAAAAAGCGATTCAAACGGATAAAACGTACTTTGAAAACATGTCACAAAAAGTAAGCACAAAAAAAACCAAAATTACTGCGTTTATGAAAAACTCAATTCTAGAAACGTAATATAAAATGTATGAAAAGAAAGAATATGTTACAATCCCCACACAGCATCAACAGTTAAAGAATTAAATTGATTTTCCTTACTACATAAATTATCTTAGAACATGGTGTAGAAGCATCGATTTTAGATGGAGAAGGGAAAGTAACATGAGTTATTTAATGGAGTTACCTAACATATCGTATAGTTAAAACGTTTAAAATTTCTCAGAGAATTTACAAAAAATCAAGAATCTGAACATCTATTACAACCCATTTTTCTTGACGAAACATGAATTTTTAGCAAGCGTTCATTTAGAAACAGCTGGCAGGATGGAACTTTAGCTACATGATATATTACCTTGCATGCTGGAGGTGTAGATGGTTTTGTCGAAAACGCTCCGTTGGTTTTTAAAAGTGGGTTGAAAACTGGGGAGTATCATTTAAATATGAACAGGCAAAATTTTGAGAAATGGTTTCAAACACAACTAATTCCAAATGTAAAACAAAAGTTGTTGATTATAATGGGCAACGCAAGTTACCACTGTGGACTGTGGACAATTGGAAGAAATGCCAATGAAATCTTGGACTAAACTGAAATTGGTTGATTGGTTAAAAGCTAATAACATCGATTATCCTGGACATGCAATGAAAGACGAACTTTCGTCTATTGTTTCATGTAGGAAACCAAACACTAAAACCTATTATTTGGATGAATACGTAAAGCCATACGGACATACAATTTTGAGAATCCGCCGTACCATTGCCATTACAATGACATAGAAATGGTTTGGTCGGAATGCAAGCGCAAATACGATCACTTAAACAAACTCGAAACCAGAAGAAATTGTTCGCATTTGGAATCAAGTACTGGCTGATGTTACTATTGACCACTGGAAGAACTACGGCAATCATGTTGAAAAAATAATTAAAGAAGCATGGGATACCATTAAAGTTTGCGACGCTTCTAATATTGATCCTATTATTATCAATATCAATGAAGACGATTCATCAGACGAAGCAGAGTTTGACTCTTCCAGTGACTTAAGTAACTAGTTCTTGCCCCCGTTTCTTTATTTTTACATTCTTGGTTGATATCTTTATTTATAAATAATCATGTAAAATTGTTAATTCTTTAAAATAAAAGTTGGAATTTAACAATTTCATTAAACAATTCGACCATACAGTGACATATTTGAAACGTTTGAAGCTATAATTCATTTACTTGACTTCCGAGCTGATAGTCTCATTTGTTTTTAATTCTTGAATGTATGTACCTACTTCTAAAATAACGTGTTTTGCAGACTGAAATGTAATTAAGTTACTAAAATGTTAAAGAAGGAAAGTAATGTTATCGTTTAAATATTTTTTTAAATCAAAACAGTTGGCCCATTAAAGACAATCCAGTAAGCTCCATTGTAAGTTTTGAGCACCTGAACTTCAATATATTCTATTACAAGAAACAATTCTAAATAAATTAACAATAATTAATTTGAAATTTGAAATGTTTGACAGCTAAGAGCTGGCAAGTGGCACCAACATGATAAACTAAGTATTACTTAGTGAGCAATAGCAATGGTGCCAACTTACCGCCGATTTGACAATGCGGATGACATATGTCAAATTCTGATGTCAATTATCTATGATCTAAATACGATTTGTTTAAATTTCACTCTAATACAAGACATACGTTTTTAACGCTCTGTTTTGTTATTTCGGACGTCACGGCAAAAGGGTAATGTGAAGACCTTATAATCGTTCGTTTTTAACGTTGGTGCTCCTAGTCTTGGCAGCTGACATCTTTATACATCTCATAGACGCAGAAAAGTTAAACGCTTGCGTAATCTGACATAATTTTGTACAATTTGAAAAATTAACAGCTATATACGTTCAATCAGTTTGCAGATTATATTTAATCAAATGAAATATGAATCTTATCTTAGTTACCTTTATAACAGTAAGAAATAAGAAGGCAGTATAAATACATACTAACCACTAGAAGAGGAATAAAAAAATGGAACTCATCGGCAATAAAGATAAAACTAAATTAGCGAAAGCCAAGGATTCCAAAAGGTACCTCAAATTTTAATTCCTTGGGTCCATAATAACAGAAAACAACGAAATAATGACAGAAATGAAAGCACTGCAAGCCATAAAGAAACTACAAACCATCAAACCAATAGTAATATACGATGCAAAGACATGGTGTACAACCATCAAGTGGAGGAAAGAGTTATTTACGGTCTAAGACCGCAAAATTACTTCAATAATATTTTACGGCCATGTGCCGTACAATGTTTTATTTCATGCTGTTTTACTGAAATTATGAATCTTTTTTAACTTTTTTATTTTTTTAGATTTTATTATTTTTGTTGATTATTTTAAACTTTCAGGGGTATCGGTATCGTCAAAATGATATTTACTCGATTTCGGTCAAATAGCTTTTAAATTGGTCGTTCATAGTAACAGAGACACGTTTGTTTGTCTGTTTATTTTCTGTCAAAAAAATTGACGCTGCATCTTCTTCGAAAGACGTGAACATGGAAGAAATGTTATTCAAAAGCACCGAAGCAATAAAATCCAAAGAAATCCTCAAGAAGATACAAGGAATTCCAACTTTTTTCGACGTGGAAAAAACGAGCAAATAATGTTGGCGATAATGATGCGGTAAGAAAGTATTTTAATTATCAAAGAATCCTCTATTTTGCTACAACACATTTTTATTTTTAGTCCAAAAAGCTAAACAACGCACATCTATGGTCCAAGTACTCCATATTAATATCAACGTTACTGGTGGACGAAATGGCAGATATCTCCAAATTTTTAAAACTGACAGCTTTCCTGAAATGGCAATCGGTAGAACATACTGCAGGTAAGTTCACTGATTTTTTAATATTTTATTTTTAAAAGGTCAAAAAGGTGAAATAGGAAATTTAAAGTAAAAAGTAAAAAATACCGAGAAAGAGGCCATTTATCCCATTTCAAATGTCTAAATTTCTACACCACTCTGGTTTACATTGCTATAGCAACTTTGTTTTTATTGTTCTAAGTCGTTGTTATGCTTATCATTGCCGGTTGATACTGACGCGAGGACCTCAGTATCGACGACGTGGAGGACACTGGGGCCCAGCTAGTTGTCACAATCCACCATACAAAATCCCATGGTAACCGCGTGTTTAGCTTTACAGATATATATAGGGGAATTATTCTCAATTATAGGCAAGCCAACTGCGTTTCTAAAAGAGCTAGCATTCACTTGCTTAGGGTAATACCTTCAAAAATAGCAGCCTGTGTAAAATTAGAAAATCCAGAAAGATATACCGGACACTGCTTCCCCCGCACATTAGCAACTTTTGTGAAAAATATGTAGAGGAATTTATTGAGGGTGGCGAAAATCTTCAGCCAAATTCCACTAGCAACACAGTATCAACAACAGTTAGTAAGGGAGAGCATCACTATCAGCCAATAGACATCAGCATAGCAGAATATTAACACTGCATCATAACCATAAATATTAACTAAGCATAAGGTTTATTATTACTGCCCTAATTTTCAATAAATGTGTTAAAAGTCAAGAAAATTTATTATTTTTCTGTAAAAAAACGCAGGAAGTGATGTAATATTCCACTTTCCGGACGTAAAGTCGAATTTTCCAGACAGTATGAAATTAAAATGCTTTTAGTCTGGGAAATTCAAACCCCCAGAAGAATTGTTGGTGAGGTGAATGATGAAGGAATTTGGGGGATAAAGACAAACAAGAAACTGCAAGAACTCTACGGAGACAAAGACATAGTAAATGATATTAAATCAAGAAGCCTAAAGTGGATAGACTATCTAGAAAAAAAATTAAGCAGAACTATTAAGAATAGAGGAAACCGAAAGATAGAAGATCAGAGATGGTGGGAGAAGGCCGAACATAATCTAAAAAAGATAGGTCTCAACAACTGGTGAGCGAAGGCGAAAGACATATGGGAATGGGGAGGAATTGTTTTGGAGACCAGGGTCCTGCACGGACTATAGCACCAGGGAACGGTACAGAGGTATACCTTTATAAACCTCACTGTTCATTGCTTCGCCAAGCTTTCCAGCAACGACTGTAGTGGGACATCATCTCACACCAATATCAAAATCAAAATTAACGTTCTTCTTTTTACATTTGTATTACTTGTCGACCTTCCGAAGTGCCAAAGCTGACACGAAACACAAGCTAGTTAGTCTAATGAAACATTAACTAATATTCAGACCAAGTAGCCCAGGAAATAACAAAAAACAATAATGAAATGGAATATAACGAAAGACTTACAGTAGAAGAAGTCTTGAAACACACATTCGAAAACCATAGATCAGAAAAGATTACAGAAAGAAGAAAATGTAACACATCAAAATAATTAAAGCACAAAAACAAACAAGAAAGAAATAGAACAAAGAGGGAAACCAACAGAGCAAAAGGAAAACATATCTCGTATTCATATACGAAAATATACAGCAAAACCTAAAGATATCCCACTTGAGCAAAGAATACAGTGAAGTCAAAAGAAAAGGCCTACCACACGGGCGCGCTCAAAAATGATAATTATAATATTAGCATAGGAGAAGGAACTTGCCAATATATGATATTCCAGGGGTTTACGATTCTTATGCAAGTGCCTGTGGATAGATCAGAAGCCAGAGTATTTTGATTGATTAGACCAGGAACACCTCTAATAGACTGTGTATATTATCTCCATTATTATCTCTCATCATTAAAACTAAACACAATATAAGAGAATCTATGTACAATATAGCATTAAAATAAAACACATTTTTATAATTCAATATGCGAGTGCCGGGTGCTGAATGCCTAGGCAGATTTGCTACTTTCCCGGCACGCCAGCAGAGTGAGCTACTGATCGCTGCTTAATTCTGGAATTAAACATTTAAAGGCGTCTCTTATATATCATTTACAAAGTCGGGGCCACGTGCAGTTATTCTGGGAATTAGTGGCACCGTCCTTCGTGTGAGACAGTTGAGTTCGCTAATTTGGCCCGGCCGGCGCGGTCCATACTGAATTAAATTCAGCTGTGCAATAGTACGTGCGCACTCGCATTTTCTGGCGGGCGAAGATTTTCAAAGCCCTGGAAGGCTCCTCCAGATATAGATGGACTCATAAATGTCAGACTGGACGCCTGAAGCTCGCTCCCGTTTTGCCAGATAAATCAGGGCTTCAAGCAGGATCTTCAACTGGTGCCCTTCTGTGACTCCCTCTATATGCTGGGGGATCTAGGTGGGAATGCGCTTTGGTTAACCGCTCGCAGATTCGCGCATCGCTGGACCGTTGTTGCTTTTATCAGAAAGTCGCCTTATCGATTATGACTTATGGCGCCGTTAAAATTGTAACATATTAATTATGTTTATATTCAATTTGTACAGGCGAAAACGTCACAACTAATACCAATTTTTAAGAAAAAGGATAAACATTTCTCAAAAAAATCAACCTACTAAATACGGGGCAGATATTTATTCGGCTTTTTCTCATATAAAACTTTATTTGTTGCTCGGGAAATTGCTGGACACCATAAATAAATCAGATATAACTGTTTAATTATTCTTACCATTTCAAATTCGCGACTGGCACCTGGTGATCTTTCGACGACGTATTCTCATCCTCATCAGTCACTTCATCAGCTAGCGAGTCGTTTTTACCGAGATTTCTGTCCAATGAACCGTTTCTTCTATTTCAGTAATCGCATTTGAATTCAGGAAAGACGTTCCATAGCAATATACAAATATTGCAGTGCATTTTTGTATATACAAGATAAAGTGCTAACTTTTAGATTATAACATGAGAAGGCGATTACATTATTGAAGATAGTGGATTTGACAAAATACTTTGATTTTGACCTTTGCTGTATCTTGAAGGGTGTTTTGCTTAATTTATATTTTCTAAAATGTATATTTTTCACTCATTGAAATTTTTTAAAAATAAAGCATCAATTGAGATTTTCGAGGGTAATACCACAAGTAGTGGATATATTTTTTACAAATATTTTGTCGTTTCTATGTAAATTATTGCGTTTAAATTTCACGAAACGAAATCATATCAAAAATGTCACGAGCCCAAGGCAAGTGACATTTAAATGTGATTTTCTTGAGTGAAATTTGCAATAATTTCTATGGAAATGGCAAAATATTTAAAAAATATATATCCACTTCCAGTGGTATTTGGGATGACTATTTAACAATATTACTACATATCAGTTAACTTAATTGAAAAAAAAACGTAACAGTTAATATAGGTACATACTTAGGTTACAAAAATCATTTTTAGATGTTATTAAAGTAGTAATTAATGAGCAACATTTTAAAATTTTTAACGCAAGCCAAACTTTGTATACATAGTTTGGTCTATATTTATTTTAACGTAACCTAGCAACATCACTAAGATGAATATTGTTGCTAAGCGATGTTTCGCAACAAAGCTAAATACTTGATTTTTGAGTACCTACATTGTTTATAGAATATTTTGCACGGTGCCCAATATTCAGTGATATAATGTTCCTATTTGTTGAAAAAACAAATATCTGCAATATGATTGGCTTATATATTATAGTTTTGAATAGTCATTGATATAATATATACAATAACGTGTATTTGCATGTTTAATTGAATTCTAATGAAACCGGTTTTAATTCAAAATTAAAAAAATGTTTGAATTAACCACGAAATATCCTGCACCGGAGGCCTTCAATATTAGTATTTTCCATTCCTCGTCAGTGCTTGCTACGAAACATTTAAATTTCAAATTGGCTTAAACGGGCGACTCAAACGGTCTAATAAATTTTACATAAGTTTTGCGATATGAACGTCTCGGTAATTCATCGGGTTTTCCGTAACGTCTAAATTTGCTAATATAATCTGGCGCTCAAATCCAACGAAAACCCGACAGGGTATTAAAATCTCAATCTCCCGAATTGCATTGTGGTTTTACAACTGCCGCACCAGTCACTGCAGCTACCCCAAGATGTGAAGTGCATCATTTCATTGTGGAAATCCATTTCGGCGCATCTGCCTCGGTTATAACTTCCATTGTCTACCTCTTCTTCTTATTCTGCTTATCTCCGCTTCCGTCCCTCGATCATTTCCGCCGAATGCACTTGAAAACTGGTAAAGCCATGCGGTTCTATGTTGAGACGGCCGATATCTATCTATTATCTCGGATCCGTATTGAACGTATAATATTTTTGAGGTATTGTTAAAATTCGCGGAGCTCGGGCTCGATTATCGTCGAAAGGATTGAAGTTTTGCCGAGGGATTTGTGCAGCTTCCAGATTTAGATCCTGTGAGTATGAGTGAGTTACGTTTATCAATTAATTTATTTGATACATGTCACAGATTTCAGTGTGTCCGCATCGGTGCAAATTCATTGCTTATACAGCAAATCTGAAGCTTCTCAATTTTCCTTTTCTCCCGATCGGAATTGATTTTAAAAAGTTGTTTATTTTGTGATTTAACCACCGTGAAGAATTAAAAATTTATTAAAATTCCAGGCAACTAACCTGCAAAATTTGATTGCTAAATTAAAATATTCTATCGGAGGAAAGATTTATGTAAAAATTAATTATATGTATTACATGTACACCATTATCTTTTCTAAATCAGTTCTTTAATTTAAGTCCAATGCCTCTGGTGTTATGCTTTACCGTAAGGAAAAACTACTACTATTTAGTATGAGTCAATATTGATGAAAATTATAAATCATAATATAAAGGGTGATTTTTTTAAAGTGCACCTATTTTTATCAATGCGCTGTGACAAAACAAACACACAAACACTAAAACAGTTATATATTTGAGCTAGTTTAAGTTGTTAAGTTTTTCTTTTTAATGGAGAGGTGGCCTAAAGTGACCATATAAGAACCGTTCAATTAATTTGTAAGAGTAACTCAACTACCAAACACAACGTGATTTTAAACGAACGTTTAATCGAAATATTGGAAAATTGCAGGAATATAGTCGTAAACGATCAATCTGTTTCAACGGACAGAAGCGTGAGTTAGCCGACGCGACGGTGGGAACATTTAAAAAATATAGTTTTCAAAATCTATTTGTTATATAAAACTTAAAGTTGTATTCTTCCTGTACTATATAAAAAATAAATAACGTTTTTTTCATTTGCATGGGTTTTTATTGATGCTTTAAATCAGTGCACTTTAAAAAAAGCACCCTTTATATTAATTTAATAACCTTTTTCACGTACCTACTGTAGGGTGTACTGAAACGTACTGTAGGTAATTATAAATACAAAATCGTTAAGAAAAGTAGTACTTTTCTGAATTACAACACTTTTCTGCATAACAACGGCAAATCGTTTGGAAAAATTGTACTTTTCTGCATAGCACCACCTTTGAATAGCAACGCATGGTTTAATTTTTAAATACACACTATTTCACATGATTTTTGATATCTTACATCAAGATTTTTACGCATTTCCTTACAGCACGTGGAAAAATAGCAAGTGCAGCACGTGAAAACAGTAATTTACGATACAAGTGTGTAAAGCTAGTTTTTAGTCAGGAGTGGGGCAGAGTTAAAACAAGAGTGAGCGAGCTTTTTAAACCCCGCGAGTTACTAAAAATGCTTTACGCATGTGTATCGTACAATATTTTATCTACGATAGAATCAAGAAAACACGATAAATATAAAAAAAATAAATGTCAATTAAGATTATTCGCAACCGGTTGTCATTTTGCGTGGTTAAAAATTTTAAAACACGTTGCTACTGACGACGTAAACTAATGAAAGCATGTTATTAAACAATCGTTTTACAAATTTAAAACTGCCAACTAAAAGTCAATTTTACACACTGTCGTAAATAAAAGTGTGTTTTCCTTGTTCGGCGTGTATGTAACCTCAGCTACCCCTCGATTAAAAAGCTCGCGGCTAGCACGTAAAAACTACACTTTTTCAACTTGTGCAATATATAGTATGCTCAAAAATTATTTTCCTCTAGTATGGCTATGGAATAGTTCCTAATGTATGAATGCAACTATAAGTCACTAAAAATCAAATGTCAAGTTTGGCATTTAAGTATAAACGTAGTTCCATTCATAAGTTAGGAAATATTCCATAGCCCTACTAGATGAAAATAATTTTTGATCATACTTTACTGTTATATAGTATTACGTGTAATTTTACATTTAGGTGCAGTCAAGAATTGTTATGTATGATTTTTGCTTAAATACATTCAGATGTAGTTAGATTGACTTGTAGTTCCTAGGTGTAGATTTGGTTGCATACTCACTTTTGCATTTTTGGATGATTTTGGAAAGCCTTGAAGATTCTAGGGGATTTTAATACAATTTTCGAAATACATTGTTAGTACGATTTCCGGCGGCCATTTTTATGAGACTGATTTCGTGGGATTATTTCCTTTTGGGGCTGCATGTGATACTTCACTTCTGTGGATCAAGTAATTTCCAAAAATTATCGGTAGATTTTGTGGTAAGCCCTAGGAAATATGGTGCTATATTGCTGAAATAAAGCCAGTTATATTGGGATGATTAGGTATTTCTGCAATCCACTTACAGGCCATCCAACAGCTCTGGTATGTTATTTTGTGCTTCCGTTGGACGTCGAGTTCAGATATCGTGTAATTTTCAGGCTTTTTCTTTCGCGCCTCTAAGCTCTGGCTTCTGTCGTAGCCCCCTAATTGGTACGTTAGTCTCCTGTTTCGTCTACGACCTTTTGGAGCTTAATTGTTGCTTGTCACGCACCTGAAGGACCCCCACGCGGTCTGGGCACCCTCAATCCAAGTGGTAGCCTTTGAACTCAAGGCTTCTCCACAGTGTGACAACTACGAGGTTTTTCCCCCGGTGCAAGAACCCGTTGCTCTTGGAGTTATTTGCAACTAGAGGACATCTCCGTGGAGCAAACCCCTGCATGGCTGTTCTGTCGACGCCGCTGCGCCACTGAACAACCCCAGGTATCTACCTCCTAGCGTTTATTCACCCCATCGCTTAAACTAGAAATATCGTTCGGACTAGTTTTGTGATAACTTGTGCACTGCGCTTACCTTGTTTGATGGTGATCTCCATAACATTTAGAAAACTCTGTGTAGCTATCGGCAACGTTCACCTCCTGCAGATGTGTATGCGAAATAGGTCAATTTCATTTTGTACATTTAATTTTTTTTTCTATTGGCAATAGTGCTTTTGCAGTTTAGTTGCGTTCAAGTAAGTAACTCAACTTTCTGAAATTTAACAGATTTCTTCCGCGAGGGTTTCCGGGAGTTTGAATTTTGCATTTAACACTCTGCGCTGAAATATACACAACTTTTAGTGTAATAACACCACGAAATGGTACCACTTCGGATGAATCTCGAGTAGGTAAAGAATTCGAGCTTTGAAACGATTTATTAAGATCTCCCGTATTCCGCTATCGCTGTAAATGTTTAGTCACTACCGTCACTACAGTTGAGCTACATGCACTCGAACGGAATTGCAAGCTAAGATCTTAAGAGTTTATTTTGGATTTCAAATTTTATTAACTTAAAATCTTGTACATTTTTTTTACGTAAACTAAGATTACATCTATTCCATTTACGAACCAACAATTTATTGCAGATTTATGTCGCCTTCTTGTTTTTTAAGCATGGTGCAGAATTGTATGTGCAAATAAACAATTGGGTAATTTCAAGTTATGTTGTTTTCTGTCGTTTATTATTTTTATGTAACAGCTGAGTGGGTTTAGGAACTTACACGGCCACCTGTAGATTTTCTGGTTTGGACCGTCTCGAACCAGTGGCGCTTCCGGACAACCCCACTATTCCTGCTCAGGAACTAGCTTGGCAAACGTTTGCTACACGACTAGACAATTCCTGGACCACCCTGCTGTGAAGTATTTATGATTTTCTTTTTCTTTTACGTGCGAATAAATTCCCTTGTGTAGCAAATGTAATAATAGCTCGCCTAAAAATAAGAATAAAAAGGTTATTGGTTTTTAACAAGGGAAATTCATGTTATTGTCAATATGAAAAATATATCAAAACATATTAAACCCATCAAGTACATACAGTTTAATTGCGAAGATTAAATAAATTCAATGGTTACTTACTGTTTGAATAGGAAACAAGTTGTTCCGAATAATTTGTAGTTTCGCTTGCATTAGTAGAAATTAGCTAGTTGTATTTTGTTTGTAAGCATTTTGTTACGATTTATTGATGGTTTCTCAGTCATTACTTCCAATAATTAATTAAATTCTACTATTCGCATTTATTTTCTAAAATACCCAATGTATCTTGCCTGACTAGGTAGGCAACTCTATGTGATTTTGTTATTAACAAATTTCTAGCTTAAAACTACAACTGCAGTGTCGTTATCTTTTGAGAACACTCCATTTTTCAGTGATTTTTTTGTGGTTCCTATTGCCAAGAATTTTGGGGAGTTTTTGATAACCTGAATTAGTGGGGATGTGGTTGGTTCCTCTTCTTCTTTTCCATTAAAATTTCATGCCCCTTCGGCGTAGTGCTCAAAAAGGCCAATTAATTTGGCTAAGCTCCTTTGGTTATATGGAGGATGTGGAAGTACAAATGCCTTTTTGACGTTCGAAATTATTGGTTTTGTTCATATTCTTACGTCTAACGCCTCGGCGGAATTATTTGGGCCAGTTTTTCCGTTCGCACGTTCACATTTGGCTGCCTATTAACCCAAGGTGAGTTAACGATAGCTTCTACATCATTATCGGGGGCTCATCTGTACATTTTGTACGTCTTTATCCAACAATTTCCACCTGGATTTTGCAATTTTTAACTGGATTTAGCAACTTTTCCCTGGACTACGCAAGGGAATCAGAAATCACTCTGCGCCACACCCCTTGAGGCGCTTAAAGGCGTCGCCTACCTGCAGTCTGTTCGCATTTCCCCTGGACTCGAGGCGAGGCCCACTGCGATACTCCACGTGCCTTGGTGCCGATGCTCCAGGTGTGCTACGGACGCGCTGCCGCTTCTAGTTCAGCACTGGCCATCCGAGTCTGTGATAATCGCACGAAATGGTTACTTTGGGGTGTGTACATGTACTAGCAAATTAATAGCATAGATAACATTAAAGCATGCTATTCAATTCGTCTCGCCTTATGTATTTTGGTTTAGATTTTATGGTAGCTGCATTACTCGTGCTAGCTATTTAATTAGCAGGATAGTGTCGTAGTGTTGAAAGCTATGTTTAAATTTACTCACCCCCACAATTGCATGACAAACTAACGTTGCCACTGGATTCCTACAAAGAATTAGTAATATAATATTTTGGGGTCTTGGATAGCCCATAAAGATATTGTAGGGCGTTCGTACTTACCTAGGACACGTTTTAACTGTGGTTTTCGGCAGAACCGCTGTATATTGGGCCACTTTTCTGCTCGAGTATTCGTAAAGAAATTTTGCAATTATTAGTTAACACTGTTAGGAGCATATTCAAGCCGTTGTTTGAGCTTTCATAATAAGCATATTGAAATTATCATAGAAATCTCTTCGACCCTGTATGCCCATGCAATCGGAAGGGATTTCGCCCCTTCAAAATCTTGAATATTGTCATAAGATCAGTTCGAGCTAACAATCGGGGTAGAAGTTAGCTTATCGCTTGCATAGCACCGTTCTGGGGCACCGTGCTTAACAGGGTGCGCGCAAATCTGTCTGCCTATTTCTTACATGCGTTTTTCAGTAATTTGCTCGACAGAATTACACTAACGCGGCCGGCTCAAAATTGAGTAGCAACTTGATTGCTGTAGCTTAAAGCTTACTTTTTTGTTATTTATTTTATTTACGCATATATTGCTGTAGAATTAATTTTGCCTATGCAGCTCGCCCCCTTATAAAGTAAAATATGAGTTTCCTGGTAAGAACGGCGTTATTGTTCTAAATAATGTTTATGAAACAAATATTTTCATTATAACATTTAAATTACAATAATACTTTATCCCAAATACACTATTTAGACTTTCAAACGATCTATTATTCCACAATATTTTTTCAATGGTTCTATTTATGAAGTGTTGTTCGTAATTGTATTTTGCTCAACACACAGTAATATGATTAAAACACATTTTTACTATAAGTTTTTAACATTCGTAGAAAATAAATCTTAGCGTACTTAGATACACTCGTTAGTCTCTCCAGCTTTAATGTTCAATTAGCGAACGTTCTACTCCTTGGCATTGTAAGAAAATGCTACAAGCGCCAGCAGAAAGAAACTTAGAAAGAGTAACTGTTATGAATGTGTTACGAAAAAAGGGTAATTTATTCCATTCTCTATCTTTGTATTTTTTCAAAAACAATATCTTGTTTTTTGCCATTTCATATATTATCATAACTCAGTTTGGAAAGTTTCGTCCCGATTTTTAAAAAACATTAAATTGTATAGCCTATTTAGCAGTGTGTTGTGATAGTTTCCGAAAATAAAAAAAATTGAACACCTAACAGTGATTAAATTCTTGCCTAGAGATGGTATTCATCTTACTGAAATACGTATAGGGTTCACAACAATTTTTTACTAGCATATTTCGTCATTAGACCGAAGGTGTGTTTAGAATTTGAGAATTATAGCATTAGTAGTTCTCGAATAAAAATCCCTTGCCCTTGTACTGTTACTGAAGTTGTAACTATTAAACAAAAGTTTTAGGCATTAATAATTTAAAACTATCCACCCTTTAGAATATAATATGGATTTCTTTAATATTTTTAATTTCTAAGTTTATATAGACAACGTTAATTAGAAAATATAAGATAATCCCATCTCATTTTGAATCATTCGTGAAGTGTAATCGGTAAAAATAATCCACTGCACCAAAATGTTGTTACAAATCCAAGGCTACACTTGTCTTACCTGTGATTAATTAGCTTATATCTTAAAGTACGATGTTTACGGGCTTGGAATACCAGAAACAGATATTATTTTATTTAAGAAATACGTTTTCCTACTAAACTTGCAGATGACTCAAAAATTTAAACATATTCTTTCTTTCTTAGGGTTTAGTGAAATGGTTTGATTTTCGAGATCAAAGTAGAATGTCTTCTCTTACTCTAGTGAAATTTCGATCTTAAATCACCTTTTACATGTGTAGTAACGAGCATTTAACTATTCCGCGGGCTAGATAACATGCAAATGGTAAAGAAAGAAGGCAAAATTTCTACCGTCCGGCCCTAAACCTTTTCATGGTATCACTGGACTTAGTGCGTTGAAGCAAAGGTGGGCTTCTTCGGTTTCCAGGAAGATGACTGCCACTGACGAAATTTACAGGGTTAATGCTGTGGTGGTACCCTTAATGGAAGTGATCTGTGAAGTACACGTGCACTGGACTCATTATAATGGTTTTATATACTTTGTAACAAAAGTAAGCTCGAGTTAAATAGTGAATTTCACTTGCGTAAATAAAACCAAGCACTTTAGCAATAGCTTTTAATGTCGGTGCTTCATATCTCGTACAAATTTTATTGGGACAGATGGACAGAAAAAGTGACAAACAGTAATTAAGAAGTGACGTGAAGTGACCTCGAGTGATTTATCAAGAAATAAAGTGACGCTCATCCACGGTTAAAATGCTTATATACCCACTCGAGGGTTGAACGCCCTTAAACAAACATACATTGTTTAATAGTAGCCCAATTGGCTTATATTACGTCAAGCCATATCACATTGACTAACGCGTCATCGGAAGATTACTGGCCTGGAATTAAAACAAATGCTAAATTAATCATCTTTGGCACGAATATGTTATAAAAAGCGCGCGAGACGCTTACAAAATTTTGCATTACAACTTCTAATTAGGCCAAAAAATTCTATGCGTACAGGTGACTCTAATTGGGATACTTCCTTGATCCAAATCTGCCTTGAAACCATTGGAGCATTGTTGAGTTAAATTTTCGCCTTTCTTCTTCCGATAGTTAGTCGAATTTCCCCTCCGACGTGGTTCACACGTTGAGTTACCGTGCTCTTCTATCCCTTCCCTTGCAAAGAGTTTTGCCTCTGGCGTGGTTAACACGTTAAGTTACCGTGCTTTTTTGCTTTTTCCTCCTGATAAAGCCCCTTACGAAAGTGGGCGAAACGTTGAGTTCTTCGATCTCAATCATGGCACGGTCCAATCCCGGAAGTCATTTGCTACTTAATGACAATGACCGTGCAAGCCTCAGAAATCATTGTTGAGTACTTAAGCTGAACATCCGCTGCGCCACCGCCAAACGCCACAAACTCCAGACTCCATATCGCCACCGTCCCAAGGTATCTTGCAACTGAAATTACCAGCTTACGTCATTGACATACTTCCGTTGAAGTTGACTCAGATATGGCAATTCAGGTAAGTATGACTTAGTGTTAAAATTTCTGGCTTTCACCTAGTTACTATCTTTTCAGAGATATCCTGCTATGCTCGTGACCAGCTCTGGCCTGCTGTTGATAAGACTGGATATTGCTGCCTCTACTAAAGCTTTGTTACAAGTGTGTTGAACTATATATTTCTCCCTCGGAAACATGTTACAGGGCTCTTCCAGGTGTCTTGACTCCAACAGCGCTTGGGATATGTGCTGCACGACCTGCAAGTGGTTCCGCCAGTATGCTGTGTTTATGAGATATTGAAAAAACACATCTCGAACCGTATTGTATGCGGGTCACATATGTTCGCACTTCGAAAATGGACGCACTGTCACACACTGTAATACTTTCCCATATTGAAGGCATATAGATGAGTCTAATTCCAATGCTCGTTGTTATTTAAGATTCATTTAGAACTACAGTTCAGTGCTGTATGTTGAAAATTATTTATGATCTTTATGATATACGTCGGATTTGACATTGTTTCAGTTATTTTTGTGTACAATCATTTCATTTATTTTTAGAACCCTTTTCACAATGAGTCCTTTGCTAGTTACATTGTTATTTATCAATTATTCTTAGTCATTTCCAAAATGTTTCTTTCACATTGTACTTTTACTTTACAAAATTAATGTTTGATTTAAAAGGCTGTAAAATAATTTGTATAAATTGAAAAATACTTTTACAAAACAAATATTTTTACTTTTGTTATTTATTCGTAGGAAATACGAATTCTGTCAATTTTGTGTTAAACTAGAAGTAGCAGTCTCACACCTTATATGTGTTATAAATTCAAATGTTGTAAATGTTTAATTGCTCCTATTAGATCGTATATCGTTTTGTCAAATTCGGTCGTAACAGGGTAATTGTGAAAGATGATAAACTGAAACACCTTTTTACAATTTTTGTAGACTTAAACATGCGACCCTCAAATGCATGCAAGTTATAGGAAATCTATTTCGTACTGTATTATAATGTAATAATATTCTACAATTTGTGTTCTATTACATACATTCCTATATTAAACCTAGCCAGACAAACACCTATTTGAGTTAATAAGCTAAACATATTTGCTGCGATAATTTTACAAATAACAAAGTACTGGAAATAATACAAGTAATTTATTTAACATTCGATAAAAAAATACTGCCATAGCACAAAGAAACTTATTAAAATGATGGACTGTAATTCGGAAAAGTTGGGAAACTATTATGTGAAGAGTATAGAGTGAATGTGAATTAAAGACAATTAAAACATTTGCTTCAACCAAAGCATAGATATTGTATGAAAGTATGACCCGTATAATAGAGGTATATTACATAATTTCGAAAGTAACCATGAAATGAACAACATTTTGTCATATCGCAAGGAACAAGATGAAATCTCCAAAATTCGATAACAAATGGACGTTGTTAAGTTATATAGACGAATAGAAAGATTGTCCTATTCTATATCCAAGTTTTTTGTCAAAAGTTTGACCACAATAATACTACGAATTTTTGAGTGCTAGAAATATCCTAGCATAGATCAAATTTATCTATAGAAACATCCGTGTCACACTATCACAGCATTTTCTAAACTACATAATGTTGTTATACATTTTATTATCTTATTTATTTATCAAGATTATCTGTAGATATATTATTTCAAGCAATAGTTTGCCAAACGTTTTGGGCCAAGCTATACATTGACTCTTGTTTCAAGATGAAAAATAACCTAACTTGGTATACAAGGTTATCCATATACAAATAGTAATATAAACTACTGCAGATGTAGTCAACTTAATTATTTAAAGTCAATAAACAGACAATTTAATATACACATTTTTATGGCTACAGTTCTTAAATTAACTTTAAAATATAAACATTCTGCTATTTTCTATAAGAATTGTTCTAATTGTTCAGTTCTGCTCGTTTCGAAGATATCGAATCAACAATTAATTAATTCCACAAAATCAAATAATTATCAGACTATAATCAATATTAAGTGCTCAAAATTAGGCCTGCAGATTTACTGCCGTCGAATCTAAATTACGATCAGAATTCATCGACGCAATTACTCGAGGAGCACCAGTTTAAACCTCAATTTACAGGCATGTTACAACTTCATCCCCTGCTTTAAACATCGATAAAAATGAGCACGCCCCTATTTTAGGAATGATTGAAAAACACCCTGAGGCAGGTGAGATAACAGGGAGAGATCCCCTCGCAGGGGAAGATGCGTCGAGATATTTGTTCCATTTGTCATTTACACACGAACCAGTGTGGTAAACCAGAACGCGGTCGTTGAAAGAGTTTGGTGCCCGCCAGCAGCCATTGTCAGCCAACATTGAAATGGCCGCCATGTAAATACGTTAAAAAAGGCTTCGCTGCATGTGCCAGCCAGCAGTATAGATTTTTAAAAGATTAGTTTAAAATATAATGATTGAAATATAACGGAAAACAAAGAATGAAGTAAATAAAAGTATTTGAATTTGATAAATTAAAGAACAATTTAGATGACCTTTACTCAAGACTATTTCCTACAGTTGTCGTTGCATTTTAAAAGGTAATATTTATTAGAAATTCTGATAAAGAAAGTAATTTAATGTTTTTCATCACAATGCTAGCAAAGGTTGAATGCACATTGAAATTGTGCAATTCTTATTCTCATATCAGCGATCGCCAAAATATCTTTCAAATAGCTGTATTCATTCCCTTGAAAAATTAACAATTTCTCTCATTTTGTTTTCATTGATGCACTTCCAAGTAAAAAACAACACGTTTCACTAGCAGGATTGAACAACAGTTATTTGTTACACTAGACGATGAAATTTTATTTCATGGACAAGCGAAAAATTTTCATTTTCGATCGACGAATAAGCGAGTAAATTAATTTCGCGAGTCGATAATGAATTTTATGGTCTAGTATAACATTATATTTTCTTCTATAGCAAGAACTTTAACAATTTCAAAACCAATAAGGGGAAGGTCAGTCACATTTCAAATCTCAGTAGCTAGACTGGGTTGGTAGGGTAATACGAAATTTGTTTCATAACAGCTTTTTCGCAATTTGTGTCAACAAAATATTTTTTTCATATATAGAAATGTATCAGAACGAATTAGAACAGGAAAAACTTTCACTCGATGTGGAAGAAGAGACGTTACAGGCAATTGGTAAATTATTGCCTCAAAAATCGCGGATGATATATGAAAAGAAATACATGTGCTTTCAAAAGTGGAAAATAACAAAGAATATTAATAATGTAAGTGAAAAGGTACTTCTTTTGGTAAAGAAAGTGAAACATTATGGTCTTATTACTCCATGCTAAAGTCTACGTTGCTGGTAAATGAAAATTGTGATATTTCAAAGTAAGTAATTTAAAATTTAGCGAATCTTGTCTGATATTAATCAATCCTTACAGATACAGCAAACTCATTGCATTGTTAAAGAGACTATCAGATGGGTATACACAAAAAAAAATCAAAGATTTTTGAAACGAATGATGTCATTCGACTTTTAATAGAAGCTTCTGATGACGATTATCTGGTTATGAAGGTTGTTGCGATATTGGGTTCGTATGGGGCGTGCTAGTCAGATGAATTGTACAAGTTAGAAGTTGTTGATGTTGATAATCGAAAATCAGTAATGATCGTCTGACTTATTGACACCAAAACTGAGAAAGATCGGTCGTTCTGCATTGCTAACAAGGAAGTGAGTGTGCTGTACATTGTGAGAAAATACGTTGCTTTGCGTCCTAAAAAGGTGCCTCATAAGAAGTTCTTCATCAACTACCGACACAAAAAATGCATCCAACCTGTAGGGATAAATACTTTGTATAAGATTCCTAAAAAATTGCCGATTTTCTAAAGTTCAGAAATATATAGCGGCCATTGTTTCCGCCGTTCTGCAGCCACAATGATGGCAAATCCTGCTGCTAACCTGGTGACAAACGTGCAGGGGGTGGAAGTCATCATCAGTAGCAGAAACTTATATAGAAGACACAGTTCTTCTGAATAAAACTGAAGTTTCAAACAAGATACTAAGGGCCGGTTGCAGAAAGCTTTGTTAAGTCTGGTGTTAGCTAACATCGCGTCAAAGTGAACAAAATCGCATCAAATTTTGTTTACTAATGTATTAGTTACCATAAGCATTTGAGATTTGATTCGTTTTTGTTCACTTTGACGCGATGTTAGCTAACACCAGACTTAACAAAGCTTTCTGCAACCGGCCCTTAGTGTGGCAGGAAATTCTAACAATTCCACGTTTGTATGCTTGTTACAGGACAAAGCTTATGTTCCTAAAATCTGGAAACGTAAATTGCACAATTGAACTTGTTATCTATCAATCAATGCAAAGAGTGAAAATCATTAATAAGTTAACCTTTTGTTTAGAGTCGATTAAAGCACACTTTAACATTTGCTATAGAAAAAATAATATCTTTTCACATGTAAAATACAAAACAATGTTATAACGTGTGAATGATATTTTTTCAATAACACCCTTTTCCGATTGTAGAAAAAATATTGTTGTATTTCGTAAGCGGAATCAGTGAAAATATTATTTTTGTTTCCAGAATGTGAAATGCTATTTTTGCGTTCGAAAATGAGAGCCAAAAAAACTCACTTCAATAAATTCATTCAAACATCCCTGAGCATGCGTCCCGTTTACGAAAATGTATCACACACAATCGCCCATTGAAAACAGAATGAAAATGCCATGTCAAAATTTTTGGGCAGTTTTCAAAAATAACTATTTTTGTGTTTTAGTTGGGAGACGATTAAATTATCTTACTAACAAAACAATTTTAACACTCTTGGGATACTTTTTTAAAAAAGAACTCAAATGAAGTTTTATATTTTTATATGTTTTTATAATATCAATTGATATAGGTAGTAACCTTCTTATTTTAAATACACGTCAACAATGGTTAGAGCATCATTAAAAATAGCCTACTTTTTATCTATACTGTTAATACCATAGTGAGTAATACGAAAACAAATTAATGAAAATTTTATAGTATATTAGGGAACAAGTAGTTGAAATTTTATTAGCCACGAGTTGCATAATATACAATTTTTTCTACGAATTTTTAAAACAAACGTTAATAAACCAATAAATTCGAAAATGTATCATGAGCCGCATGTATCATCTCTTCTGGCTCTACATCACTATCATCACTCATTTTAACAAATTAATGCACTTTAGAAAAAAAAATTACATAAAGTGACATTTCTCTTGTCAACAATTGAATGTCAAACAGTTTGAAATCCCGGTAGTCCGAACATATCAATCTCTAGTGGTTGAAATGCGATTTCAACCACCGGAATCCATGTCAGACTGATTTCAATGTCATAAGAAAAAACATGTTTTGCATATGTTATTGGATTCAGTAAAAGTTTTGGCAAGGGAAGCTATAAAGTATAAAAATTATAAGTATTTATTCAATTCTTTACAAAATGATAAAAATGAATTTGCTTTGAAAAGTTGTTTTCTAATTAAATTGCAATATATTAAATATTACAACATGCATAGTTCACTGCTTATCATAAAAGCTGCCGGCCATAAAAGAATGTCAACATCAGCATCGATTTCACGTTTAACATTTTGTGTGGAATTCTAGAAAGAAAGAACGTAGGGCAAGCAATTTTTCAGAAACGACTAATTATAGAAACAAATAAATTCAATTGAATAATGTATACCCCATACACTTCATGAATATTTTCACTAGAGCACACGGCTTAAGTAACAGTTCGCACAATACTTACACACTTATTCCGCGCAAAATAAATGCGGTATCATTATTTATGTGTATTTGTGTATTTTATACACAAAAATTAAGTAAGCAAGAACGCAAACAAAATGTTAACTAAACAGTAAAAATTATGTGGACTGATACTTAACCAGAACGACGATTTCGTAATTACAACAAAGGAAATAATCCATTGAACTTGTACCAAGATATACCTGAGTCATTATCGGAACAAGGCGATAAGCAGAATATCGTACTATCAATCACAAGAATGTCGGCAAAGTTTAAGGAAAGTAAGCGAGGAGAATTTGAACCTAACACTTTAACGTGTAATTATTTACAATCCTGCAATTACATCTAACATTAAAAGCAATTAAATTTATAAATATAGCAAGTACAAATGGTCAATTACATAATACTATACACTGTTGAACTACTTACTTTATTTTTCGAATTTAGTATATAAATGTTCGTTTGCCAATCTTTAAATTAGTGTCTAAAACATGGCACAACTGTCCTTTTTAAAATGGTCAATACATCGCTACTGTAAAATGTGATGCAAATTTGGCCATACGATAATACTACTTATGTACCAAGGGCGTAAGAAAGCGTTTATGACCCGCTGCGTAAAAATTAGAGCCCAAAGAGCAGCCGCACGCTGAAGACCGATCGAGTCGTTCCCCATTCCAGTAGAAGCTAGGACAAGTACCACGATAACGATGTCGAAGAGGTATAAAAGAAGATTGCACTACCAGTTCCAGGAACTTGAGAATATCCCGACTTGAGAATATCCAGACTTGAGATTACCTGTCTTGTCCAGTCCTGATCATATTCATCTCCTTTCCTGCCCAGGCACTCCGGTCTGACACGCTGAACTGTCTAACGGGAGTCGGTCTACAACCCTTACCAGACCAGGCTTTAAGGGAGATGACGTGTTATACTGTCAGCCCGAGAATTTAAAATTTTCTGTAAGAGTAAGACCGGTAGAATTCGATTTTTTCCTTGATTGATGAACTTTCTTGGGAAATCGAATCCCTGAGGCTTTAATCCTGACTTGATATGATGTACTGTCTTGCAGGGTTAACTGCTCAAAGGCCATTTCCTAACGCCTAATTTTTAAACGCAAATACCGGCGCCCCGAGAGGCGAACTTCTCCTCATAACCTCATTTTACTAATAATTCAACCTGTAGGAATCGCAATCCTCTACCCCGCTCGTGAGCGGCCAAAGCTCTGTAGCCGCCCTTCAAAACTCACCTGCAGGACCCCTCTTTGGTCATTAAAAGGCGAATTTCTGGACTTCAACGTTCGACTCCGCAGCCCGCAAATTCCCTACCAGGGGATTGCCGACGTCATTTTCCGGCTCAAGGCAAATAAATTCCATCGGCAGATGTGACACCGCGTTCGCTCCAAGAAGACGCCTAGCTTTCGTAAGATACCAGCACCCTCCACCAGGATTTAGGCACTATCGCCGGCCCTAGCTAACAACATTATATTTATTTTGGTAATTATTTAGTGGTTTTACTAATCGAATATATATTTGAGTGAACGTATTTCTCCGATTTTGAGCTTACCCGAGGTATAAATCTTTGACGTCCTTAATAAGGGAGTGAAACGCCACAAGACAAGAGCGATAAACGCTAGTTGCGCATGAAGTGCATACTATATTTTATGTACAGACCGGAATATTCACTAACCCGAGTTATGATTTATCAATTTTGGCAATCTATGACATTGCTTGTCAAACTGACAAACAAGACCATGAGCGAGCCGTAAAGTACTTTATAGCCCTTGGGCTGTAAAGTGACACTTTACGATTTCAAAAGTATAAAGTTACCAATTCGTCGAATCGCACATAAATAAATAAATAAATCTGTATTTAATAAAACTATTCTATAAATGTTGGCGTTTTGGACTAAAATTTTACAATTTTTGTTAATTACATAAACTGAGGAGAACACATAAGGATGCATATTTCCAACAACATTTTAATGTCTTCGTGACCTCTTACTGTACTGTATATATCTATCTACCCGGAACGCTCTGAGGTTAGTTGCAGTCACCTGGGCCCTCTAGCGTGAGACTAACAAACTCATTACAGTTTTATATAACTAATACGTTGTTTTTATAAATAAATACTCACAAATTATAAATTAATGTAGAATGTATAATTCAATATGCAAGCAGATATTGTGTGTGTTAGACCGAAACGCAAGTAAGAAACGTAGAAACAAGAGGTCATATCGTAGCACCGAACACAGAAAAGCTTCTTTTAATTTTGTATAAACAAGGACTTTGTGAACCGAATGTTGGCTAGATAAATTTATAATAATTTAAAGCAGATACAGTTCAAATATAAATAGATAAATTGTAACTAATTTTCACTTCATATGAGTCTAGTCTTTAGTAATATTGATTTACTTCAATAACTGACGCACTCTTAAATTTTATTTAACTGTAGTAATTTTTGTTACCACATGTCACACCGTTAGAAAATGCACATGCAAAGTCTACTTATGATCATAAATGGAGTGAACGGGATAGTATACTATGCAAATGTACTTTTTATTGTATACCAGAATTAATTGTTAATTGTTTAAAACTTAGCGCCAAATGTTTTACAGGGTAGTCCAGTAGCAGCTTTAAACATATCATTGTAGTTTGTATATTAGTGATTACTTTTATTTAATTTTCTTTTTTCAATAATTAGCTTCAAATGTATAGAGTTTTAAAGTCACATCGAAGTATTTTTGTCTATTGCACTAATACTAATGCAATATTATACTAAACAGCTTAACGAACTTCCGCCGTATCATGATGCATTCCACGTTTGTCTTGGTGTTGATTTTTTATTTCAGATACACATAAACTGAACACGTAATCCCAATGTGCACACATTTTGGAAAAATATAGCTGTACAAAATATAAATATACGTAGCCTAAGCAGATTTTACGAAAATATTAAATTGAAATCATTTTTTCTTGCATCACTGATAGGCATAGCAGTCAGTAATTTTCATAGAAATTCTACCCCATACGACAATATAATATTATTATTCATTTTTTTACTCGTATAAATTTCAAAGTTAGTGTTTTAAAATAATTATTAAATTGATCTCGTATACCAACTTATGTGAACTCTAAATGTATAAAGTGGTAGGCATTAGCATACTGATACAATAAATTCCAGTAGTTTTGAAAAATGGTAATTAAAAAACATACCTATTAGTAATTGCTGCAGGATGTATATGTTTCAGTGCAGTTTTTTTACTCTACCTTATAAATCAGTAATCAAAGGAAAGCAACGTTATTGATGTAACGCCAACAAAACTTATTGCGCTGATCCTCAGTTTCTAACATACCTACTACTCTGCTTTTCTAACTATCCATATCATAACAAAAAAATATGTTTTTGCTATTGAATCTTATTACGAAAAATACACATACATTTGCTATTTACACTCCAAAATCAACTTTTGTGACAATATATTTTCAGGAAGAACAGTTATGTTACTTATTTGTTCACCTAATACGAGATGATATAATCCACTCCTTTTGTTGAGATAATTCTCACATTTACGACTTAAAATATCCAATCTTCGACGTTGTTGTTCGAAAACTATTACGAGTATTTTTCTGAATTGCCTTCCATAATACAAATAGCACATTAAGCGAAATAAATAAAAAAGTGTAACATTATTTTATTTAAAATAACTCACGGAAAAAAACTATTTGAAATTTTCTAATCATAGAAAGTTACTCACTGTTCTATAATATATTTAAATAAGACTTAAGCTGTAGATCTTTCCCCTAAGCAAATTAAAACGCCATTCGTCCTTTGACGCATTTGGAGTCTTAACAAAATCGCCTCTTAACACACACTGAATCTAATTTAGTATTGTTGCTGGCTAGCATATCTGAACATATTTGAATAATCTTACCGGACCTCTGACAAGCTTGTAGCCTCATATAAAATCTTTTTACTGGGTGGTTTCAAAATCACGATTCCTTACTGGGAGAATCTAGAGAGACAAATAGAGCATGCGGAACGAATCCATTAATCTATCAGAATACAGCTAGAGTCACTGTCATATACAAAGTTAAAAGGCTTTTAAGTTTTTGCATTTTAAACGCATTCATCTTTGCAAATCATCGGTGATTCATATTTCATCGCGAGGAAAATGGATCCGCGTTCGATATTTTCGCAGTGTCGAGCGTGTTACATTTGTTCCAAGCTCTTCAATCTTGAGTAAATACGGAACTAATTCGATTTGGATGCAAATTTTGAAGCAAACTTGTTTGCAAACGGAGCGGATTGACGTTTGATTAATTCTAAAATTTGCGAAATTTGTTTACGTATTACTTCGGTTTTTATCAAACTTCGCGAGTGCAAAAATACCATGAGTGAGTGCTGCAGGCATACTGTTTGTACAAGCAGCTGCTGATCGATTTTCGAAAGGGTGCAAGCATTCCCGATTTTCAATTAGTATGTAATTAATTATTAGCATGTACGTACTTAAGGCACAAGTGGCATGCGTGTAGTAATAAATTAGACTAATATCGAGCCTTACTGGACCTAAGAAGTATGTGTAATTAACTAATAATTGGAAATGCAACTTAATCTTAAATGATTTGTGTTTCCTAATTAAATCGAATATTTGAAAAGATATTTTTGGTAAACTGAGATGTGCTTTTAAATTTTATTTAAAAGCTTCTGTAATTTTCTGTCTTAACTATTATTTTAAATTTATCTTTGAAAAACTCAAAGATATAATCACAATTTCATTGTTCCTCCAAAAAGCAGCTATTGAAGAAGGCTTGGTACACCGACGCATTTACTGCTATTTTTGTTTCGATGTATAATCCATTCACACATTATTTTTAGAGTAGGGTTGGCCATAGAAATTTTTCCATTTTAGCTGTTTCATTGACTTTGTGTGGTTTGAAATGGATTAAAATGTCATATTGAATTTCTATTACTTTTAGGTTGTAATTATTGATGTCAGAATATCTGCAAATTCAGTAGTGTGGTAATTCCATTACACATACCTATAAACACAATCCTATAAATGTTTGTTTTAATTTTTCTGGTTTAAGACATTATTAAAAGGAAGATACTAGCAGTAAATTGCAGGTCTGGTGTACATTAAGTACCCCAATGCAAAAATATGGTATTCACACAGATTGATAATTTAGCATCGCTAGAACATAATTTCGTAAAAGAATTAGCGATTTACAAAATTTGGAAATATTTACATTTAAAGTTCGATATTTAAGGTTAGATATTTCGCATTTTTAGCATAGTTACAACCCTTTTTAACAGCTGCCATAAAATTAACGGTGCTTTCGCCGGTCAAATTGATTAACATTTCTATTTCACGCATCACTTCTTATTCAATCAAATGCCATGATTTTTCAAAATGATATTTCAAAAATGTCATTTAAACTGTCATTGTGCACCAATATTCATTACATATCGATGCAAAATGAACCGATATTTGGGAAATAGTACACAAAATGTATTTCGGGGTCATGATTTTGCTCGGAAAATGTTTTACACGAGATTTTTGTTTTTTTGGAAATGTCCCTCGACAAACTAACTATGACAAATCCCTCACCTTCGGCTCGGGTATTTGATCAAGTTAGCTGGTCTTATAAGATTGCCGAAACAACAAATTTCGAAAACATTTTTACCGGCAACAGCATTAGTTCTTAATACATTATTACTGATTAAAATTAAAGTGTTGGATTAATAAAACTTAAAATTGTGTTCACATACCGAGAATATGGAGAAGATGTATTTGAAAATTTTATGAACCTTATGATTGATTGTTAAGAAATATAAATTCAGTAATGGAGCAATTTTTATTATAATATAATAATAATAAAGGCATTCCATTCTTTTCAGAATATAGCCGCTTCTTTCGGAAGTTAAAAATGTGTAATACAATGTCAGGCTTCGAACTGTCAAACTAAAGTTACTGAACAGTTGTAAATTTAAGAGTGGGAAATCTGGGAGAAAATAAGTCATCGAAAATTGAATGTACCTATAGGAATTTTAAAGTTTTTAAAAGTAATTGTGAAAATCGTGTACATAATTACTATAGCTCCTTACTTAGCTTTTTGCTTGACACGACCAAATTAGATATTCGTGATGTACGCCGCTGGAATTGTCATATAGTAATAATGTATCTCAATTTCTCCTATTTACTTGTCAGAAATGATCGGTAGGTGAACACAACTGTATATCAATTAAAATGCCTTCAAGAGAAGTTGTTCAAAATTGGAATTTTGTATGTGATATTATTTGTGCATGCCATGGTTTTCAAAACAGTGTTAATCCAGATATTCTTTGCACTGCATTAAAAATCAATCGAAATAGTACTGACATAAAGTTACGGAAGATTGCAGAATTATATAAATATTGGAATTTCAACCGGGATCAATACACATCCAGTAGAAAAAATTACTATTATGTAACGGTGCAATGCTGGCACTTCATAAAATTCTGAAAATACACATTCAGAGGAAGAATAAATGTTTTGCAAGCACACAAAATATCGAAACTTTAGTAAATCCTGAAAGCCCATGAAATTCTGAAAGTACTCATAATTTTATAAGTGTACGGAATTTCGGAACTACACCAGAACACTCTGGCTAAGATGAAACGGAAAGACGTGTACTTTTTTTATTAATTCACAATCATAGTCAGATTACAAATAATTTGAAAAACTAAGCTCTTCTCCCGTCTCTTTTTATTTAACATTTAATTTTTGTCATTTTGTTTTACATGTTCTTCTATTTCATCTACTCAACGTCTTTGCTGGTACAACTTCTTTCTTCATTACTGTCGACTCAATTAGGACCTCTTTGTTAAATTGTTATTCACGAAACGTTGAGTTTTTCAAGTGAAGCTTTAAGCATTTCACTTGCGTAGTCCCTTCCTAATGCTTTATCTTTCTTATGAATATTTTCTTTATGAATCCTCGTAATACTCGTATTTGGCGACTTATTTTCCCTATCTTATTGCTCTTGTTTGATTAATTTTAACTTCATGCACGATATACGTAGTAGTGAGTAGTATTGTATCACCATTATGAAAGCAAAAAGACTGTGATTTTGACAGCAACATTTCGAAGATCGACATCTGCTAAAATAGCAATTTTGAAATAAAATATTTTCCACTTTTAAATCACTGCAAGAATGATAATATTTAAATATTATCATAACCCTCTGATTTGAAATTAGATTCTCTCAATGATGTAATAAAAGGTGGTATATTTTCAATCGATATATCTCCC
Source organism: Agriotes lineatus (assembly GCA_940337035.1). NCBI lineage: Eukaryota > Metazoa > Arthropoda > Insecta > Coleoptera > Elateridae > Agriotes > Agriotes lineatus. Next base: position 123,949,389 of record OW679197.1, on the reverse strand, counting down.
ATATACTTTGACCAGTCAGCGAAAATAAGTTCTTCGCAATATTGACAAAAATTTAGCCACATGTTAGCAGTAGGTACATCTTGAAACAGATTTAAGCCATGAATTCTTTCCTCTATCCTTGATGAAGGTCGAGAATGTATGTGATTGTTGTAGTAACACTTACAGTATCCCCACACCGTTGCAATTGGGTTGTATTTACAATGATACGGGGGCAATCAAAGCACTTCATGCACATGTTCTTTCAAATTTTTATCAATTACGCATCGTTTGTCGCTTTTAAAAGGTTTAATTAATACCCACAATTTTTATAACTTTACACTCAATTTTGACATTGTGATTAATCAACCATGCCCATATCTCACGCACTTTAGAAAAAAAACCAAGGTGGTTTATTTAATTGCACAGAATGGTAAAGTAAGAAGCCGCATGGCGCAGTTGGGTAAGCGCCAGGCTTGCATTAAGCAAGTCCTCGGTTCGATTCCCGCGGGCATCGGAATTTTTCCGCATCCTTGGCGATTGGAATCGGGCTCGGTGAGACCATTCACAGTTGGGCACCAAATTAACTGTGCTCTACTCAGAACCACAGACCTAAGAGATAGAGTAACAAGATCAACACATCACCATAGCACACACCTCACACAATGGTTGTTGTAAAAGCACAAAAGGCGCGCTCTCACTTTGTATCCCGAATCCGGGGTAAGTTGAGCATAGTACCGCCAGATGCAAGCGCATAAAGCACCAGCCTGTACACCGCACGGTAAAATGAGGTTATCGATAATACATATATACATACATACAGAATGGTAAGGTGCGTTATCCATCACCACGACACATTTCCGTGTAATTTAGGTAAAGCAGGAATTAGCTGATTAATCAACCAATTTAAAGAAATCCATTCATTGTTTTGTGGTAGTCTCTGTCGTTGTTTGTCGAGTATTGTTTCCAAAAATCCAAAACGAGATACCGCATTCAAAACAGTAAATTGTCCCTCACCTACAATTTTGGCTAGGTTACTTTTTAAATCAGTTTGGACACGAACACTACTTTCGTTCTGATATATTCATCTTTCGTCGAGGTACACAAATGTCACATTACCGGAATTTTGATATTGTAAAAACTTCCTCAAAAACTTAATTTTAGCTGCAACTACATGTTTTTGTTCACAAAAAATTTTTGTCCGTTAAGGTAGAAACCCCTTCATTTTAGTACTTGATATTACGTTATATCCTAAATATTTCTTAGCATACGCCATTAATTTATCCAAAGTGAATTCATTTAAAATTAAATTTGTAGTTGCAAATCTTTACAGAACCAATAATTTTGGTTTACGTTATGTTTGGGAGATCTATCAAAAACATTTCTAAATACTTTTTTAGAGTCAACTTTGAAATAGCCCACTCTGTAGCTCCAGAAACCCAAAATTATATGCAACTAACATCATTTTGCTTGCCGTAAATAAAGAAATACCTCAAATATGAGGGCCACCTGCTTTATTACATCGTTAACTGGTAAATTTGGACAGTTTCTTCGAAAAGTATCAACCGATATTTTAATATGTAGTTTTACTTCTTCGCGTATAATTTTTGGCATTTCTGAATTAATTTAAAGTGTTTGAAAAGCCATAAAATAATGTCACTTGATCACAAGCTACACCTTCCAATAAAACCAGTAGTACCTACATCTGACAATACTGTTTCATCTACTACTATGGCGAATTTTTGAGGTTATAACAAGCTGTGCAACAAAAATGGACAACCCTACTCTAAATAAAATGCAAATGATAAAATTTAATAAAATATTTGAAGGGGCCACGTCTGCATTTTAGTTTTACATAGTTCATCTAGAAACCTGAGCAAGGCTTTTTTAAATGCCATGACAAATTATTAGTTGAGCGAAAATTCGGAAAATCCAAAGGGAAAGCCGGAAAATTGGAAAATATCGAAAGTGTGTTTTTTCTATACACTGTACGACTTTCTATTTGCAGTCATACTTTTATGATTCTGTGCTTAATGGTTTGAAGGGTTTTCCCCATCATATCATAATCCAAAACAACGTTTGCCGGGAAAACTAGTATTTTATAAAAGGTGAACTTAATATATTAAAAGAAGAGGATAGTTATATAAAATTTATTTCATAAATTACAGATTTAATTCAAATCGGTAAAGCAATTAACATTCTTAGAAAAAGGTTCAAACATATGAATTAAAATATAATATTTGGAGTAATAAAGATTGTTATTTGGTAGTATCAGAGAACAATTCATAATTAAAATTAGATAACAAGTAGAACATACTATAAGGTAGTTTGAATAAATGTGAAAGGCATAATCTGAATAAATCTTTTGAAAAAGTCGCATGAAATGTCAAATTAATATAAAAAAATGAAATGTAAATTATTTAGGAGCGTTAGTTTAAAAAAAATATATAAATAGATTGCTATGGTGAATTTTAATTAAGAAATAACAACGATTTTTTTTAAAATGGTACACCTAAATTTTTTAGTAAGCATAACATGAAAGTAAACCTCTATTAAAAATTTAATTTTTAAGCAAAATGGTATAGAAGAGTATAAGCGACTAACGTAATAATAAATAAATGCAAAGTAAGAAATTTTAAACAAAGTATAATATCAGTGGGGTTGCAAATTGACTGTTGGACGGGGAATAAAAGTAATGGTATGACAAGAAGAAAGTGAACAGTTACGAATAGCCAGGTGGTCTTTATGGATTGGTGAGATCTGCGGGGGATTTGAATGAGCTGCATTGGAGTCACTATCGGGGTGAACACGTATACACCTCAGTTGGATTTGGATGCGTACTGCGTTGTGGTTGCTGTTGGAGGTTGATCTGGGGTATCCTGTTTGATTTGGATGAGTACTGCATTGGAATTACTATTGGAGATTAGTCTAAAGTATCCTGTTTGATTTGGATGAACTGCATTGGAATCACTATCGGGTAAACACATCTACACCTGAATTGGATTTGGATACCTACTGCGTTGGAGTTACTGTTGGAGAAAAGTTGCTTTCTTGGGTTGCAGTGTGAATCTGCATCCGTATTCCATTCATCGTGGCATTTTGGGTTGCTGACTGCTTTTCTTCGCAGGTTTAAGTAAGGCGGAACCTGCAGAGCAGTAAGTTGCACAACTGCGATCTTTGTTAGAGTTACGAATGAAGCAATTAGTAACACCGGCTGTTATACATGGTTAATAGAAGCGTTACCTACCTAGCCATTCCTGGACATCAGATTAATCAGGCAGCATAGACTTGATTGAAAGGGAATATCTGATCGGAGCACTTAAGTGAAAGATATATGTAAAAAAATAATAATAAGTTTCAATAATGAGTGAATAAGATATTTACAAGAAGTAGTTACCATTATCAACATTTAAAACAATATTAATTGTACAAGATATTAGTTCAGCTAACCTTTCATATGAATAATTTGACTTTGAAAGTTATAGAAGTGTTATTTGATATAATTCTCATTACACCAATTAACCATGAAGTATAGTAATTTTAATAATCAAGACAATAGTAAAGATTGATGCATGCAAATAATTAATCATACTTTATAAAGCATGAACCTAAACTGATTTAAACATAAATGTTCTACCACAGCTTGTAAAAGAAATAAACTCAACAGGAAATAATTTAATTCAGGGTATAATATTTTTACATAAATTAATCTAAACAAAAATTTATCTATTTAAATACAATAAAATAATAGCATAACACTGAGGCTATAACAATATATTTAAATAAATAAATAAATTATAGCCGTTATTCGTTATCAAAATTTCTTTCAACTAAGCTCGTATAAACTGTATTCATTTATAAGCCAAATTGACTTATATCAAAGTATGTTTGGTTATGTACTCTTTCTTATGTATAATAACTACATATGGTTAATTAAATCTCTAAAAACTAGCTCAGCTAGTCAACCATTGTAACATGACACCGTTTTTCTCAAGTTGAGACGTACATTTTAATTATTCACAATTTAAAATTATTTACGTTCAAACTCAAAAACAAACATGCAGGCTTCCTTTAACTAAACTATATATTAACGGTGCATCAAATATTTGAATTCAAAGGAACTGATGACTACTCCTTCTTTTGTATTTCAGGTAATTCTTTTTCAGTCATTGTAGGGTTTACCTTATGAAATAGCTTTCTAGTTATAACTCACTGATGTAAAAATTTGCCGACATCAGCTGACGAACCCATCTATCTACAGCACTGCGTCCAACACCCAATACTCCATAACGTCGACCTGTATACTCCTACAAACATCCAATCGTCTACCTCCAACTTGTCCAGAGCAATGGTTCTTTTCACATTATGACCCACGATTTACACTCTTGTACAGCTCTGCTACATCCAATTGTTTACCTCCAATCCATCCACAACAACGGTCCCATATAACTAATTATCTATGATGTTGACACTCATGAAAATCTTCTAATATTTGGGTATTAGTTTACTTCTGACATATTTTAGTAACTAATACTTTTTTACTTTAAATTGTACATTTATTAGAATTAATCCAATGTAAAATAATTGTATACATATCTATTTCGTTACCTACCGAATTCGTACTTTATTTTCAATAAATAATAAAATCTGATTTGCTATTTCTATGTTTTCTTTATTGCTAACATTTAGCTTAGTTACTGAATCTAAATGGCTAAAAATTTTTACTTAAATAACTTACATTATTACACATTTCAACAAAAATATCATTTTAACAATTATATACCTACTAGTTTTTATATTAAAGTCTCTTCGGCTTATAAGTCAAATATATTAAATAGAAAATCGTACGACACTCATTAATGACCAATAGAAAAATTAGTTCACCAGCCATAACCAAGACAACAACAAAATTTCTTGGAAATTTTTTGTAGGTAGATATTACTTCTTTTTAGGGTTTGTGTCGTTACGATTTTCTTACCGAATCTGCATTCGAGCATTAATTCATATCCGGAAATTATTTTTCGTGCATTCCAACAACGTCCTAATTTGCCCTCGCGTCCCGCTCGGGCAAATTAATACGACGTTGTTGGAAAGCACTCAAAAAATTTCCGGAAAGAATGAATGCTCTTATGAGATTATATGTGAATATTTAAGTTGTTCAAAATTGTATTTCATATTTATTAATTTATTCTTTCGTTTCATTACATTTCAAAATGTTACTAGAAAAACAAATAGAAAATATTTACGCAAAACACGCATACTCAACAAATAGCTCACATATCACAGAAATCGTTAGTTATAAATTAGTTAAAGTATAAGAAGGTTTCCGTAACAGGGATTTCTTAATATGTTTTATCAAGAAGCCTCTGACACATTAAAAGTCAGCACATTATGAAATTCAACATAATCATGTCTGCCACCAGTTGCGACTTCCTTAGCTTAGTGCTAACTGGGCAAATCCTTTAATCGTGTGACATACAGGGCCGTAGCTACCACCGGGGCAGCCGGGGCAGCGCCCCGGGGCCCCCGAACGTAGGGGCCCCCCGAAAGAAGAGGAAGTTTTTTTACGAAATTGTCTAAAAAATTATTGAACCAAACCTGCCAAACTTGAGAAAATGAACAGCGTCAAGGATTTTGCACATCTGTTAGTAATTGATCACAACTCACTTTCGCCAACTTATTCTGATGTGTCTACAGCATGTATTATGTTCTTGACAGTTCCAAAACTGAAATTGATCAAGAATTACATACGAAGCACTATGGGACAGGAAAGGTCCAGCAATCTAGCTTTGCTTTTAATTGAAAATGATACAGCTCAACAAATTAACTTTAATAAAGTAACCAATGACTGCTTGTAGAAAAGTTAAAAACAGAATTTAATGTGATCTTGACTTTATTTAAATAGTATAAGGCCGACAACCTTATACTATTTTTCACACATCTAAACGCCCTTTTCGACTTCCATTTAGACTCCCATTTGTACGCCCTATGTTCCCCAGCTAATCCACGGGACCGAAAAAGAAGAAGATTTCATTTAAAACTCAACCTGTGTAGACTTAGGATATTGTAACTTTCTAAGTTTTATAACCATGCTTGTATGTCATACAACGGGTGGTACTCCGCCTGGTGGTTTTTACATCGCGATAGGCGCCTTCTGCGTGTCCTAACGACTACTACTAAATTAATAATAATATCCGAGACCGCTGCAGTATAAAGCTAACACCTTTTATATTAAACTGAATGTGATAAGAAAATATGTGTTTTGTCTGTTTTAAATGCTCATTTTTCCATCTTAAAAGAAAAAACACCAAATAGCAATCCTATTCAAAAAGGCTTACTAAATGAAAGTGGTATAGAGTGAAAGGGGAAAATAACGTGGGGGCCCCATAATTATTGGTTGCCCCAGGGCCCCCAAGCCTGTAGCTACGGCCCTGGTGACATAGCTGTGTATTTGATCATATGTAATACAAGCAAATGTGGTCTTTCTTATGTGCATCAGAGCTCCCACATGTACTATGTAATATAATAAAACTGGGACAGTTAATATGGTATGTTGTTAATGTGACTGCCTTAATATGTGTAATTAATGGGTATTTCTAACTTAATTGTCAACTTGTTTAGACGTTGCTATGAATTAAAATGGTTATAGTAAATGTAATTGTTAAAGTCTCCTTTAATCTAATCAAATTATGGTAAAATCTCTACCGAGAGTTGTTCCAGTTTTTTTTATCTTGATAGTTTTTTACAGGGAAGTGTAACACAAAAAATACCCAATCTGCGCAACAACTCTCAAAGTTCGCCTTTGTAACTTCAAAAGTCGAGGTATCGAGGCACAATGACCTATGAAATAAATTATTGCATAATAGTCCACCTGTAGTACCCCTTCAAACACGAAATTTGACAGATTTCGTATACAAAATACATAGTTTCATAGAACTTGGCGATAGCGTTGGGAACCAGAACCATTTTTCAGATTTGCACTCTTATTGATTCAACAATCTAAATGATTTGCACAAATTGTAAGAACTAACATGCGGGTATACTCCATTTACTTGACATCCGCATTGTCAAATCGGCGGTATATATTTATAACCTACCTCGTAGCAAATTTGCAGCATGCAATTGACCTTGCCATGATCTTACAATTTAACAACAGCGGCAAAATTCTTTATTGCACATTAATTCTAAATGAAATATATTGAAGCATCTGCAGCGCCATCTACTAATGTTTAATTTATAAAGGAATAATTATGCAATAATAAATATAGGCAACCCATGTAACATCCATTATACATTACTCCATAAGACTGAACCTTTTTACTATTTTTACTCTGTGACAATAAACGTTTTTCCACGACCTGAAGCAGAAATCAGTTTCTAAATTACAAAAATTGTGACAGCAATAATACAGTTTGTTCATAGCGAGGTAATATAAATATTATTTCTTTGATGAGTATATTTTATTAAAAATAAGGTTTACATTTTAAAATTTAATTTACAGCAAGAGCAACAAACTAACTTAAATTTTAAATAACTATTGGAACAAGTTTACTAGTTTACTAGCACATATTGCATACATATTTACTGCTTTGGGCACATCACTGGCACAGTGGTTTATTGCAAAAATAAGTAAAACGTCGCAGGCCGACTTCGATCCGCCACGATCACTTGCCCGCTATCATATGTCGGTTTTTCTCTAACAATTATAAATTTAAACTTTTTGAAATCTACGCGGTGGCAGCTTTAATTAAAAAAAAACAACTTATCGAAATAGGGCTGGTGAAAGTTTTAAAATAGGTGCCTAAAGAAACACAACTGACACTAATTTCAGTCGCATCCATAAGAAACGTGGCTTCACTCCCAAGTTTTGTAACTTTTGTAAGTAACGTGTGACGTTAACTTAAACGCTATATTTGGCTTACAGCTATGTCCAAATAAAAACAATTTGACATAGACATAATAATGCAACAATACAATAATTTCCTCCCACCTTGAGATGACTCTTTTATCTGATAGATAATAACCCTCCTTCACAACTGCAGTCTTTTACATCGATGGAAGCAATAAGCCACCAACTATTTTAACGACTCTTTATCGTTTTAAAATTACATACAAACTAAAAAAGTTGTGTCTGCACAAATTTACTTACAACAAATCGCAGTTCTCCGAAAACCGGCCGCTTTTATGCCAAATTGGTTCATTTTCATAGTAACAAACAACTGCAATTTATAGAATAGATTTCAGAGGCTAATAAAAAAAATTAACGAATATCACAGCAAGCTATGATATCACAAACCTAACTTAGAAATATTTACAAGTTTTATCACATTAATTATTAAATAAATTCTTACTACATTCGGTGACAAGCAATTGATGACAAGCCATTTTCGCCATTTTTTTCTGAGGACTTGAATTTCCATTGGATTTGGGGCTTACATATTATTCAACGATCTCTCTGAAACTGGATACATGGAATCAATTCTATCTGTGCGATAAATTCACAGTTTCTTCAAACGTCTCAAACATGACAGATATCGTAGCAGTGACCCCTTTCTGCCGTGGGTTGTAGTCGTGGCAGTTGTTCTGGGACAGTGAAGATCCTCACTGTAAATATAAAATTAATTGTAGCTGGCTACATTGTGTTGACGACATTTTTCCGAAGATGGTTGTTTCTGCGGAAGACAATTGAGCATTAAATTTAGAAAGCCTATATATGCACTTGTACGCCATTGTCAGTACGCACAAATTGTATTTTTCACGGGGCCAATACTTTTTGCAATACTCTAAAACACGTACATTTGTTGCTTATCGTTGCCGATATGTCTTACATATTTTGTTCCATGGTTTTCTTTCATTATTTAGCAGACGTCTAGTGCTTATAATTGCCTCAGCATGAACAATCTTTCGATTAATCGAAATACTTTCCCGCGAAACTTAAACGAGCCTGTAAATATGAACGATTCAAGACCGTTACTGCTATTATTACAAAATGTGTTAATCAGCTAGTGAATATTCTTTTTTCCTTTAATAAGAATAAAATTGGCAAGAAGAGGTCAATATTTCGATAATGAAACTATTGGTTTCCGCAAGTAACTCTTTTTTCAAACTTCATTTTGGAAAAAAATATTCAAAATAAAATCTTCCCTACATTGGCAACGCTTATGTAGTTTTACTGGTTTTTTCTTACATTATTTTGGCTAAACTGTCTAGAAAATGTCATGCCGTCATCTTTTTCAGCAATTTGTTCTGCATCAAGATCAAGATCAAGATCTCTTTGAAATTAAAACAACGGCTATGAGAACATACCTATATCAGACGTAAATGGTACATTCACGATTGCCATGTGGTACAACGTTTACCATCAATATATACACTTTTTTAGTTTCATTTTATTGGTCGAGTTTAAGATAACAACTGATTGCAAAATGTAGTGTCACGGCAGTCGATCAATATGGCCTCAAATACAATAAGTGGCCCCAACGTTAAAAGCGAATTAGATATTGCTTCCAAGTCAGGTTCCTATAGCTTAGAAGCAGTTATTTGCGTCTTTAAATTGTTCTTTAATTTTGTAGACAAAACAGCATTACCGACACTTTTTAGTTATTGCAATTTGATAAATTCTAGCTAAATTGCCCCTCTCTTGTATTAACAGCCTGAAACTTCTGAGGGTTGAAAACTCCTATACAATATGCTGTGCACTTGTGAACCTTATAGCCTCGCGAACAATTCAATTTCGCCATAGGAAAACAGTTTTAGGGCAACAAACAAGTTGACTGCGCCATATTTTCGAGAGCACTCGTCTCCGAAATTGACAAGAAGGGATTTACGCTCTGAAACAAACGCAACTCGTACAACAGTTTACTATAACAATGCAGATCCCCAAACAATTTCCTCCAACAATTCAGCATTGACTGCAATTAGAACTCCGTGACTTGCAATTACTCTTAACTCGATTCCAGTGCGCGTTATTTGCGAACATTAAGTGCTTGATTCATTCCCTCTATGAAACGTCGCCTACGGGGGAGCATTGAAAAGTGGATTTTGCAGCTAATATGGCAACCGCCGTAATACAGCTTTAGTACCAACGCAATTGTAATGGTTTCATGATTTTCCTTATCAAAATGTATACAGGTTGTACTTAGTCAACTCATAGTTTAATTTGTTAGTTCTGGTTAGCCAATTATTAAAGTTTTTCAATTCCTATCTAATCAGATCTTATAGTATCATATCAAATAAACGTTGATATAGCTTTTAATTACAGTATTAACAACATACGGTATTAGTATTAGCAACTTTTATTCAGAGAACTACATGTTTCGAAATATTGTGAAGCCATTACAAAATACAGTTATGAGGAAAATTGTCTGTAACTATTTTCAACTTCAATACTTAAATTTAAGTCAGCAAATGAGTTTCTCTTGTTTTTAATTCAGTTGTACATGTCGTAATGTAGCATTAGGAAATATAATAACTTAAAGGTCTCGTCTTATGACGACAATAATTATAGTAAAATATGTTTTATTTGATATAATTTTTTTCAAAGTTCTTCACAACAATTTACATATTAAAAATTATTAATTTCTTTTTACTTTTCAGTGCTTTTACCAGTTTATTTTATAACTTAATGTTTACCTACTTCTTAGACGGACAATATAAAAAGCAATATTCAAATGTCACTACACCTTTATGTAAAATAGGAATAACAGTCATTAACAAGCAATCACATCCTATAACAACAGCATATTATTTCCGTCAACTATTTTTTCTCGGAGCTCCTGCTATTTAACTATCTGGAGTAGTTAACAACTGGCATTATCATCTCTTTTTCACTAAAAGTATGGTAACGTTAAATTGTTTTTAGAAATTCTCATTTTATTCTCTCCACAAATATAGATAAGTATTTTTTAAACAACGCTGTTAATCAACAATACCCTCACTATACATTTTTCTATTTTAAAAATCTGTTTTTTCTTTGCTACCGTTAACGCTAGCTTCTAACGGTGTTTATAGCCAGAATTACATATTTTAAGGTGACGATATTGAATATTTGTAGAAGTAGTGAGGTAATGCAGTCGTTATTATATTATCCATATAGTGGTGTAATTCTAAAAATTACTACTTTAAAAGTAGCCCTTATTTATATATGCACTAAGGCACTATGCACTAGAATATAAATGATCAAGTTTTTTCACTCATAATAGAGTTATAAGAAATACTTAGAAATTTCGTGTCCAGAAATGAAAACAGTACAGTTTTTCGATATTTTTAAAGAGTTTACAGTTAAAGCAGTTTTATTAAATTTTTAAATATAATTGAAATTCAAAGTACGGAGTCGCATGTCAAAACGCGATGCATTACTCAATAACTAGCGACATTAAGAAAGCGCCTTCAAAAACAAATTACCAATGCGAGGAGAAAAGTACTGTTTTTAATACTGAAATAAAACGCCAGAGATAGCAAAGAAATGAACACTGAAATACAAGATATATTACTGTCAATGTAATACAGAAGCATTCGTTTTTTTAGAAATTGATAAAAATTATAAATTCATGAGATAAAAAAAACTATAAATTATTAAAAACTATATATTATACTAAAACAGCTGATGGATACGTTTCCGAATATTTATACTGTATTAAAAATTTACTTAACAATACTAATTGTTTACTGTAGAGCCAAACTGTCTTTATCAAAATTAGAATTCACTAAAAATAAATTTAGAACAACAATGCCTGAAGAATGACTTTCGGCCTTACCAACAATATTCATGGAAGTAGACACGATTCTGTCAATTCAAAATTGAGAAAAAGGACTTTTAGAATAAAATCAATCACTCTATGTATTGTTCTTGTTTTAAATATGTGATATAATAAGTACATAAGTATTTTATATTTCTCAACTGCGCATGCAAAAAATAAAAAGGTACCTATTAAACAAAATTGTTTCATTTTTGTTTTTGTTTATTCGAAACACGACTCTCAAATGTAGTCAGTTCCCTAGCTTAGGTCTCTTCTGAGAGGTGGAAGGGGAGGGAGCTAACATTTGGAAAATCTCTGGCCTAATACGGCACTGAACATGCACTATATGCCTTTATATTGCTATATATTTTCAAGTCCGGTGTATGTCTTTTTAAGTTCCTGTTTACTTCATAGGGTATAAATCAATTCGTTTGAAGGTTTGGCATATTAAATATGTTTATCATTACCTAATATATAAGTTCAATCTATTATACAGCATGTTTTCAAATGAAGTAGCATAAATGATACTGATAAATTATTGAGGCAAAATAAGGAGATTACGTCAAACTTACCTTAGTATAAAGTTGTACTCCGGACGACTTACGGCCCCTTGTATGTCAAGAAGTTTTAGTATAAAAAATTACTATCAGTCATTTTCATATATTAAAATTTTATTGCTATTAAATTGCAGGAATGATTGCTTACCGAATATTTTACTTTTATAACACTAAAATATTGACTGTTGATGCAAGTTATTGTAACCTCTCACACTTCTGTGTGAGTAAAGTGCATACAGCATATACATCAAACTAGTGATGGGCATAACCGGACAATTTTCATAACCGAATTATTTGCATTCGAATCATATTAATAACCGATTGATTATTTGAATAATCATTCGAAACAATTTGGCTCTCGATTCGTTTCGATTAAGTCAGCCGGTTTGCCGGTTGGCGGTTCACCGTCATCTGCATCGGCATCGTAACTTGCAGATAGCAGAGGAACTCAGTTAATCGTTAATTATAATAATTGTATAAATGATTTTTATTTGATTTCTAAAGAGTTTAAACCATTGAGAATAGCTATATCAATACTAATCATAAAGAAATTATAAATAGCGAATACAAAGTATCTATTGAATCTATTTTTAGTTCCTAAAATTCTCTAGTAGGCACCCTTCCCTTTTCGCTTGCACATCATACCGGTATATTTTAGAATCCATAATTTATCTACCTTCAGCCTTCCGCGGTTCTAAGGACGCACACTGAAAATTTTCAACATCGAAATCCACTTCTTGTCCCGACTGCTCCGTTATCAAAAATTAAATATAAATCTGTTACGATATTGGAAAATCTTATTTCGCTTTCTGTTTATCCCTTGTTAGGCATAATCAACCGCGTTTCGAAACAAAAATTTAGGCCGTTATAAATTAATACCAACACAGCTTCGGCTAATCTGATACTCAGCAGAACATTATCTTTAATAGGAACGGCCCCATAAATTAAAAAACTCGTCGACTGGGAGTCTCAAATGTCTTAATAACATCAACAAGCAGCGGCGAGCCTCACTTGGGTCAATCATGTACATACGTAGAAAAGGTTATATGAGTTATATGAATGACGTATTATTTACAGAATTTCGATCACTCGCAGGTCGCTGAGACGCGGCACGTAGTACGTATCAGGATGAGGTTATTTTTCATCCGAATACTTGGAACGAAAACCGAGTTACACAGGTTATTTCAATAACCGGATAACCGGTTATTTTGATTCGAATAAGCCCATCACTACATCAAACACACCTACAATAGAGCGACAATAGCTAAAGGACGGGTATATCAATTTACAATTATTTATAATCACTCGGTGTGTTGTGTCAACGATAAGCAATATTATTTTTCTTTTCTTAAGGTGGATCTCCCCGGACAGCAAAATCCAGTTTTGGTTCAACTAAAACGGTGTGTTTTGTGCAACGATAAGCAATATTATTTTTCTTTTTCCTTAAGGTGGATCTCCCCGTACAGCAAAATCCAGTTTTGTTTCAACTAAAACGATAAACATGTAAATGGTTGCCAGAGAATGTATTATAGATTGCCAGGTAAATACTACCTATAATCAAGGCATAGATCTATTTGAATGGTTGGTTTTTCGCCTAAAGCTTTTAACGCTAAACTATGATTGAATAAAAACTATAACCACCAGTTTCGACACCTATAAGACTCATTTATTTGACAGAATAATAGGATATTTTATAAACTTTTTGAACAATTTGCTGCTAATGTACACTTATGTGCAATAAAATTAAGTATAAGTCTTAAGACTATTTTTCACAATATCCTAGTTTGTATAAATCAGTTTCAATAAATGATAAAACACCATTACTTGAAAATAATACCTTTATTAAAAGACCAAAACTAAGACCTTTCCAAAAAAAAAAAACGCTATAGATAAATACAACAAAACCGCGTGAGCTTAATTTTATTGCACCAAAGTGTACAAGGCCAATTAATGCATCTTTATGCTGATAAGGAATGAATCTACTGCCTATTAGCATATGCTCGTATTTTATGTTGAAATATTGCAAAAATTACGTTTAAAATGACGAGGAAAGTTCCACCTTAAGCATTTCACCACACTTCATTTAGTAAAAATTTTGAAATAGTTATTTACCTAACAAGTTCGGGAAGGTAATTTTCCCGAATGAGCCCTTTGTTTGTGCGAATTCGGGAAAATTCTTCCCGAAAGAGTTAGGTACAATGTTTTTTGTAACGAATAATTGAAAATATTTTAAAAAATTTTAAAAAAGATTATTTAATGTTGACTACTTTACTGAGTTGACAGCACAAATCACTAAACTTTTATAAATACCTTACGCACATGTTAACATTTGCCGTAGATCAACACACTAAAGTGTAAGGTACCGTCATTAGTGATTTTTTTATATCTATCCTTGTCACACAATTGCCCTAGTTTTTGTTGGAAAGTAAAAAGCACCGCAGTGCGGGAAAGGTAACTTTCGGCGCATCGGAAATGACCGGGAAATATGAATTTTGAAATCATGAGTACAAAAAAATATAAATATATATCAAATGATTGATAGATTTATAGTTATTTATGGTCTAAGTGTGTTATATTAATCTATAATCCATGAGACAAAAGTTGATCCTGCGATTCGTATTATAATTTTAGCAGTACTGAAGTGTATTGGCAGTCTCTGTCAAATTCAAGGTTAGTGGGTTAAGTTTTATCTGTTAGTTCACACAGACTGACACAAAACTGAATATCTCGAATTTGGCACAGCTGACAGTGCTACGAACAATACAGTAGTGAGTGACATCGTTTTTACCTCACTAGTGAGTTATGGCCCACGTTAAGGGTCTAAAATCGATCTTATAACTAGAAGGCGTTGGATAAAATTAACTTTTTTTTATTAAACTCCACGAAGAATTTGTTTTAAGAATAAACAATCAATTAATTTGTATCAGTCATATATTTTGGTTTATGGCTCCCTATTTAGACAAATATATTGGGATGTTATGTGTGATGTATACATTTTTTATTTAGTTTGTTTTCAAAACTAGCTTTCACATGTCCTTACTCAAATATTTACTATGTTAGCGTCAGATTAACTTAACCTCTGAAATCCAATATTGGTGTATATTTATGTATACTTTTTGCTTTTTAAATTGCTCGGTGTATTAATTATGTTGTATTATTTATTTTTATGCTTATGTTCAGTAAATTACTTGTTTTACAGGGGACTCCTGTCAAGTTAGGACATATATTTAAATGTTTAAAATAAATAAATCCATAGAAACGGGTCGGTTTCCGTTACTTATGTCTAAAATTGCCGATAAAATAAATTTTTATATCGAAGTATTGTGAGTTTAGTTTAGTTAAACTCTGATTGTATACAGCACTTTTAGAGGTTAAGTTAGTATCTTCTTTCAGCTAATTATTTATTATACATTATTAGTGTTGTATCTCATCAGTCTTACTTACACATAACTTTTAATATGATTTCCAACTTGTGATTAATCTAACATTTGATGAAGATCATCGCTACTTCGAACAGCTCTGGGGCCCAACTGCTACAAGTCCACAGCAATTCTTCTAGTTATTTGCACCAAAATCGAAGATGCTGGCCCTCCCGAACAGGTAAATGCAAAATGACAACACTTTAATTATGTAGTATCACTTTAATTGTCCTTATTCGACAAATGTATGCGTTTCTGTAATTTAACTTATAAGAGAAAAGTACATATGAATATATTCCCAAATAGCTTTGGAAAATACACTGCTTTGCAAGAACGTGCCTACTTACCACCTCAGGACAAGCACTGAATGCTATCTTAAATCTGCCACCTCTGCACATCTTCCTGGAAGGTGAAGCCAGAATGGCAGCCTACAGATTACAAAGTACTGGTCACTGGATGACCACAGCTAATAATCTAGGACATGGCAAGATCATGTCACACATCAAAAACCCAATATTAGAAATGGTTTCTGATCTAATAACCAAAGCCTATGACTTTGAAAAGAACTTTACTGTACACACAAGTTGGAATCCGGACCAAGCTACCAACACCAACAAATAAGAACATCATTTTTTAAACTGATGAATCTACGTTTGAAAGGGGTACAGGCTCCGGTGTGTACAGTACCAATCCTAGAACCAACGAAAAAGTCAGTCTAGGGAAGTTTGATAACATCTTTCAGGCTGAAGTACAAGCTATTAACGTATGCGCAAACATCAGCATAGAAAAGAAGCTGCTCAATCGAGCCATACACATTCTCTCAGACAGTCAGGCAGCACTGAAAGCGTTAAACGCTTTCAGTACTTTATCGAGACTGGTCAAAGAATGTAAATCCAAACTTCAAACCTTGAGCCAGGGAAATACAGAAAAATTATGCTGGATTCCAGGTCACCAAGGTATTCAAGGAAACGAAAAGACGGACAAGCTCGCAAAAGAAGCAGCCCGTAATGCAATGACCGGTCCAGAACCTGGTCTAAGCATTCAGAAAAACCAAGCCCGCTCAGCCATTAATGAATGGGTCAATACCGCACACCAACTAAGGTGGAGAAACTGCAATCAAGCAACACACTGCAAAATATTGCTAAAAACTCCAAATCCACAAACCACCAAAACCCTGTTGAGACTGAACAGAACTCGAATCAAGCAAGTAGTCAGTCTACTAACAGGCACTGGAGCATTCAGAGAATTTATGCACAGGATCAATATCTATAGAGATGAACCTGTTTGCAGACTATGCCAAGAGGATGATGTAATAGCCTATCATATTCTCTTTGAATGCCCAGAATTAGAGCGTAAAAGACACCAACTCGATTGGAGCCTCAACTCTATTGACAACCGCAAGCTAGTAGGGGACATTACAAGTCTAGTAAAAGATACGGATGTCGGCCTACTAACTTGAAAACTCCCGACAGTACAAAAAGCCCAAAGGGCTGACGTGCGCATGCCAGCAAACGGCAGTCGTGGAACCTAAATCTAATCTAATCTACCATCATTATCGCAGCAACTGCCTCAGTTTTGTTTTTATAAAGAAGAATTTAACATTTCAAAAGCGTAAACTAACTCATTACATATTAAAGACCTATTTATTTATCTCTTCTTTTATTTATGCTTAACAATTTCCAACGTTTTCTAAATTACACAATTATGTCTATTGCTCCTCGTTTGAACCCCAAATTCCAAAGCTGCACTTAAGTTCATGTCCATATTCTTGTTATTCATATTAATTCGCTACCCTTAGATCTCAAATCTTCTGATATTAAACATTTTAAAAGTAAGTTACTGAAAATGAAACGTGGTCAAAGCGCGTTACATCCTGTCTGAATGCGTAATATCCTATCTGCAGTTACAACAGCCATTTTGTTCTGTTTTTTTTTCTACTTCTGTCGAAGTAACTGGTGTTTTTATTATTTTTTTTTAATTTCTTATAATTATATTATTCAATTCACTTCTACTAATAATTCTGTATGTCACAAATATTGCGCGAAAAGGGGTTAAGTGGAAGAGCAGCGGGCGATGACAAGGCGCCTAAGCTGAACTTCGCCTCAGATATGTATAAATAAATGTTTTTTTTTGTATTTCAAGAAAAAAATAATAATGGCATTAATAATAATAATTTACACAACCTCAACTATAAGCTACGTATCACAACTTGAAATTCTTATTCCTTTGGAAATTTCAACGCAGATATATTCCGTTTGTGTCTTTCCAGATCAAGCGGCTATGCGACATAATCGACTGGCTTGGCTTGCTGCAAGTGCTTATTTCAGTCTTTTTAATGCATTGACTTTATGTTTGCACTTGTCATAATCTCACCTTCTTATTGCCTGTATACTTTAATAAATTTCAAGTTATAAGAATGAACGGAAAACAAAGTGGCTACATTGTCATTTTCAAATGAAATAAATTGTATAAATTTAGTTTAAGGTTCTTAGTGGTAGTATGATTTATTAATTATAAACCAAATAATATAACGTTAATGCAAATGTAGTATTATTGAAATAGCAAATACTAATAACGGTGGCTGTCCACAACTGTTTATGCAAATATCAAATCAATACTAGTTGCCGAAACACAAAACCATTGCAATGTATATTTACATTGTTGTCAGCATAGTGTCTCTAACAAACACATAATAAGTACCAAAAACCCAATTAGTACAGCGCGTGTTAATTGCTATTATATTTGTACTTCATAAAAATGCTTGTGAATTATATTCAGTTACTCATGATTACGACAGTAATGGTGATTTTATTTATTTTCTAAACTTTAATTAAATATTTGATAAATTTCTTCTCTTAACAAATTTATTGCAAATTAAAATTTGCTTTTATTTATTACTACCATCCAAAAATTAATTTATTACTCTATAGTAACACTATAAAATAAATAATTATTTTACTTACCCTATTCATAACTATCACTAAAAGTCCTGAAAAAGTACACAATTTGCTCCTTCCTTCGTTTGCAGCGTTTTTAACCAAAATGTAACGTGGCATCACTAAATGTCTTAATTAATAACTGATTTATAGAATCGCTGCAAAACGCAGCCACACAAATTTCCGGAGAGCCCTCGTATATGCCAATAGATTACTTCCAGTAGAGTAGTTAGAACGGAGACTTGGCCCCGACGTGTGTCAAGTGCAGTCGCTCCAAAACCCTCTCGTGCTAATTGGATCAGATTTTTAATTAATATGAAAATTTTCGCATTTAATTTGCGCCGAAACAAAGAGTTCGACATATCGACGCCGGCGTGCGTTCCGGCGGCCGTATTTCAGCGGGAAAAATTTATACCATTCCAGAACTTAAAGGGCACGCGTGGTGCGAGCTGTTAATCTTCATGAAATAAACGGGTAATATTTTTAGCGTCCCATGTATCACCTGGAAGCCCGGACCGCCCTTACGGTCACTGGGTTACAAATAATCGCACCCGTACATCTTGCTTTACTGAGATTAGCGCTAAAAATCCCAATTTTATAGGGAATTGCTCGGATTATTTGCTGCGGATTCCAGATAACACGCTTTCCGTTAAGTTACGGAATAATGTCAATTTTTATTTTCGCAGAGGGAATTAGGTGGGCCGCTGTCGCTTCCCGATTGGGCATCTGGAAACTAAGTTTTTTATTATCAAGTGCTTTTTCACGACGGGTCTAATTAAGAAACGATTTATTTATTGGAATATGGCCTAATATTAAATTCCCTTTATTGGTACATTTTAAGAAAATATAACTTAGGAAAAGCTCTTAATTTTCTATAATGACAAATATATACAGAATGTTTCAAAAAAAAAAAAATACAACGAAACAAGTCATGCATAAGTTTATAATCTCTTAATATTGTTCACAAGTTTTACCTTTTATTGCAACATCATATAATTTGGCTATCTTGTCATCGCCATTATTTCTTTAGTAGCTGTCGATGATTTCATGTCATGATTAGTAGCACTTGTTATTGTTATGCAATATACACAGGTGTTTACAAAATACGTTCGAATATTTTACCCACTTATTGATCTTATCAATACAAACAAAAATCTCCTAATAAACATGGGTCCAGAAACGCTTCGTTTCCGAGATACAGGGTCTTAAAGTTTTTTTTTTAAATCTTGTTTCTTATGTTATTATAAAACCCTTTGAGTGATTTTAATGAAATTTTACAGTTTGTTTAAAACTTTATGCTTATTAATGATCATGTTTAGCACACTTAGATTTAAATTATTTATTCCAGGGGTGGCCCGGAATTTTTTTTTAAACTTTAACACTCTGTATCTCAGAAGCAAAGCATTTCTGGACCCATGTTAATTATGACATTTTTGTTTGTATTGATGAGATCTATAAATTGGTAAAATATCCGAACGTATTTTTTAAACACCCTCTATACCAATACCTATTATTGATTGAATTAGTTAAAATCGATAAAAATTACATTAAACATTTAATTGGCACACTCAGCACAATAAACTTTGATAATACTATAATAGTCTGTTTACACGCTTCTACATTTTAGTTAGTCACCATTAACACCCTACCATATAATCTAGATTAGCAATTTGGATTTCCTGTTGTAGAAGATGAATAATATGTATGAATTTATGTGTTCAACTTTATTTTTTGCTTAACATTTTTATTTCACAAATATGATTTATTTATTTGAAATAGAAAAAAAAAATACTAACTAATTGTCCCGTCTAGGATACAGATACTGTACAACGTCAACACGGAAAGAATAATTACATAATGAACTTTTGTTAATTATTTTCTCTTGAAGGTATTTTATTTAATGTTCTAACAGCGTTTATATCGTTTGACACTTTTATGGTTACTGGAATTGCCAATAATAAAATGATATTTCGACTTATACCGCTTTGTCTTTCTAGATAAACACCCAACATTGTTTTGCTTTAGGTGCCTTACACTTTGTGATTCAAACTAGGATTTTTATAATAATTATCATCGTTGGTGACTTGTGGACTTTTCCAAGCCACCCACGATTTGGTTCGTGTTGTTTGCGTATTATCTAAACAAGGGTAGTTATGCAGACTTGATATATTTGCTGTGTCCATCCATCAGACTAAGTTTCGCAAGCCATTGCAGCTTGCATCATCAGAGTCAAGGTTGTAAGAGCTAGAGATAAGGCGTGAAGATATTTATAACCCTATGTGTCACCTGTGCGGACCGGTCCATGCACGTGAAATGGACGACGTGTGACCGGCTGAAAATAATTTCTTTTTATATTGCTTATTTGAATGTTTCCTATTTCTATAGTTTCACCTATCATTTGTGGAAAGTACTGTGGAGTGCTCAAATTTTGATGTGTGCCCATTTGTGAATGTATGCTCAATTGCGCAGAGCTACGGCTGCTTTCTAATGCGTTTATGTTTGTAATCGCTTTTATGTTGTTGAAGTATTAGATCAATGGAACGACCAGTCTGTCCAATGTAGCTAGAGGCCTAAGAGCAAAAACATGTTGTATACAATATCTGTTTTTAAACTTGATATTTTGTCATTCACTGATCTGAAACCGTTACCTAAACTTTCTTTGATTGTAAACACAGGATTTTTCTTTTTAGGACGAGCCCTATTTTACTAGCTGTGCATTTACCAAAGCGTAGTTTTGTCATAACTTTATCAATTGCTTCGCGTATAGCGGTAGCTGTGTATCCGTTCTTTTGTAATTATACAGTGTGTTGGAAAAAAATTGCGTATGAAAGGGCTAACAAAAAAAAAAACGCCTAGAAATTCTTGATATGTCTTTTCGTTTTTGATTATATTAAAAAAAACGTAATTTTTTTATTTTAATTCTATTTTTCTGAGTTAATATTAAAGTTCTAGAGAAACTAATTTCTAGCAACTTTTCATGTACTTAAAGATTACGTCATAATTTTTTTTAACCGACGGCGACGTTTCGACTTCGAGCAACCATCATCAACTTCATTTTTTTAAATGCGGCTCTTATTTTCTAATGGCAAATTTAGAATCCCTTTTTATTCTGAATTCAACAATGTACCAAACATTATAGTTTAATTGCGTTTCGAGTTTTTTTTGACTGTCATCAAGAAAGTTTTGGATACGGACCTGTGTCCTAGAGCATTTATACGTTGTTTCAGCTTTTGTAATATAAACAAAAGAGTAATGAGAAACACTGAATGTCTTTTTATCCTCAATAATCGCGTATGGTCTTAGAATACATACCTAGTTATTTGTACAACTAGTTTTGAACGTCATATTTTTTTTTCATGAAGTTGCAGTGCAGATGAATGAAAAAATGGACTTTCAAAACGTGTTATACACGTAATTCTCTGCATAGTGATCTCTTATAACTCAAAATTTAGTCGAAAAGGACTTCGGAATTTATAACTGTCAAATTGACAATTCACAATTTCAATAAAATAATTTAAGAAGTGTACTCTTTTTTAACGATTTTGCGTTAAAAAAATAATACTTTCTTCACGAGTTTTCGTTTAAAAAATACTTTCGTGATCACTATGCAAAAATAGTAATTTTAGTATTAAGTGCGCGAAATGAGTGTTATTTTATGGCGCGTGAGAATGTCAATTTTCGCCGAGGACCGTTAGGTCGAGGCAGAAAAGTCATTCAAACGCGCCATAAAAACACGAATATTTTGCCACGAAATACAAACAACGTTTTTTCTACAGCCGTCAAAAAAGAATAAAAGATTCTCTGCAACAAAATCATACGTATATAGCAAATAAGTAGAGTAATATTATTATGTGCGTAACGTTTTATATGTGTTGTAACTAAGGAAATGTGTTCCAAAACCGTTTTTCACTGCTAGCCGTGAAGAAATATTATTTTTTCAAGTGTTAAAAAAAGTTAAACTTCGAGTATCTTAGCGATGCATAAATGTCACGTTTTTTTGACGGCTGTAGAAAAAAATATTTTCAATAGTAATTAATTGATTTATTGATTATTTTTTACTTATAAACAATTATTAACATTAAAAAATAGAAAACATCCAGTGTAGCTCATTACTATTTTCTTTATATTACAAAATCTGAAACAACGTATGAAATGCTTTAGGACACAGGTCCGTATCCAAAAGTTCTTGATGATTTGTGCTACATTGTTGAATTCAGAATAAAAAAGGGCTTTTAAAAAGGGCTTTGACATCAGAAAATAAGGACCGTATTAAAAAACAAGTTGATGATGGTCGTTCGAAGACCAAACATTGGATACAAAAAATGATAACGTAATATTTAAGTCCATGAAAGGTGATACAAAGAAGTTTTAGCAGTTTCGCTATAACTTAATATTAACGCCATAAAAAATTCAAAAATTCGGTTTTCAAGCGAACTCAAAAACGAAGAATCAGATCAAGGTTTTCTAGGTGTCATTTTGTTAGTCCCTTAATTACGCAACTTTTCCCCATTTAACCAAATTTGTATTCCTTACTATTAACCACACAAAACTAAAAACTATGGTAATTAGTAGAGATAATGTTATTACAAACATCACATGTAATAACTTGCGAGTAGAACAAGTAGATAAATATATATACCTTGGACGGCTAATCAATAAAAACATAGATTGTAATGCGGAAACAAATCGCAGAATAGAAATAGCCAGATCAGCTTTCATGAAATATCAAAAGATTCTATGCACTAGACAGGTAGATATAGGGATAAGAGTAAGAGTACTGAAGTGTTACGTTTGGACAGTACTTCTGTATGGATGTGAGGCTTGGACCATTAAGAAGGAGATGTTAAATCGAATCAACGCGTTCGAGATGTGGTCATATAGAAGAATGCTCCGAATTCCCTGGACAGATCGAACAACTATGAAGAGGTACTACGCCGACTCGGAAAAGAAAGAGAATTGGAGAGCCTTGTTAAAAGACGCAAGTTAACATATTTTGGACACATAATGCGCCACGATAAATACACACTTCTACAATATATAATCGAAGGGAAAATTCAAGGGAAGAGAGCTAGAGGTAGGAGGAGGACATCCTGATGAGCAACCTAAGAAATTGGCTAGGACTCAACAGAGAAGAATTAATTCGTACAGCACGTGACAGATGGAGATATGCCATGATGATCGCCAACCTCGACTATGAGACGGCATCTAAAGAGAGAGAGAGAGAGACTATAACCAGATCCCCGTACTGGCCCTCCTTATCTTGGACACTCTATATATATATATATGTGTAATTTTTATTACAGCTGCCGCCGCCTCTCGTAGCATAATGTCCACAGCCTCCTATTATTCCAGTCTTTTGCTTGGAGATTTCTAATATCCGTGGCCTCTTGTACTTCTACTCAGCTAGTTCTTCTGGGTCGGCCATGTCTCCTTCTTTCTGGTGGTTGCCATTTCCAAACATGTTTTGACTAGAGACCCTGTATATAGTTAATACAGGGACTCTAGTTTTGACTATCGATCTTCAGGATTCGTTCTATATTCCAGTACCATGGTAACCGCTTAGCTTCAATAATTTCGATCATATTGATATCAATTCCAATTATTTCTGGTATGTCTGTGTTTCGTACCCGGTCAACTTGCAACACCTCCTCAAGGGCTAGTATCTTGTTTTTATTAGCTTCAATAATCTCTCAGGGTTCCGCTCCATACGTAGCTATGTATGCTCTCTACTGTTGTTTGTAGATCAGAATCTTTGTCGATTGGAAATGTTTTGACTCCACATGCATCTATTCAATTGCTTAAAGACCGCTCTACTCTGGCCCATTCTGCTCTTAATGTCTTCTTCACTGGTACCTTACATGAAATTTTCAATCCCAAACACTTGTAACAAGCGAAGTTTTTAATGGGTTATCGAGATTTAGATCGTGACCTGTACCCCCTACAACTACATATTCAGTTTTAGTTTGGTTTATTCTGAGTCCCCATTATGGTATATTCACCATTCAGTTTACGTAGCATATAGTCCATATCTTGTTCGTCTTCGGCGAATATCACCTGATCATCTGCATCATCTGTGTCTGTCTCCAATTTTTTAGAGCCCGGTTAAGGTAGATTTTAAATAAAGTAGAAACTGTGCAGTACCCTTGTCTCAATCCTTTGATGACTTTAATTTCACGTGACAGGTATTTTCCACTTTATACTGCTCTTTTGCGCCACGAATAAAAATTGGATTAATATCTTCATCCTTCATGGCTTTCCATAATGTTTCCAATGGTACCCTGTCATAAGTCAATGAATGTCGTATATGTTTCTAGATGTCGAGCTAATAGTTTCTCCATAACTTGTTTCAAGCAGAATAAATTATTCACGCATGACCGCTTTCTGTATCTTCGTCAATATTTAGAAACAGTTTCCGATTTTCAAGCAGCAATTTTCCATAATAGTTTCCAGTCGTCAAGAGATATTAGCTGAATTTTGCTGTGTTCTTCGTTCTGTTGTAAATTTTTTATAGTTCTCCATGCTTCTGACGTTCTAGTGGTGCCTATGTACATGTTTATTTGTTCACATGTTCTGCCATATCTTCTTTTTGATACAGGGTACTGCATTTCTGATTGCTGCATACACCAGTTTGTCTTGATTTTGTTGGGTGACTAGCCATTTTGAATACCGTTGTTTTTCTCCCTAATTAACTCTTTGACATCATCTGTCAACCACGGAGTACTATTCTGATTAACAGTTACTTTAGGTGCCAATCCGAGTGTGTCATACGCAGCTGCATTGATTTTTTCGATGACTTCCTGATACATCTGAAGAGCAGATAAATAAGAAATATCATTGAGACTTAGATACAGTCATTTTGCTGCTTCTATTTTGGCGAGTTGTCTAATAAGCTGTTTCTATTGTTCATGGCCGTCTTACGGTCACTTCTTGCATGTTGAATGGGAAAATGGATTTTAGACTTACACAAAAAGTAGTTATCTGAACCATACTCTGCACCTCGATGTACAGGTACGTCTTCTGTAAGTAAATGGGTTCTGTGTCTACAAATAACATAGTTTATGATAGCTTTAAGTTTTCATGTGTTTTGCTCCTAGATATGCCTATGTATTTCTTAATGATTATAGATGATATTTAATATATTTAATTTCTCTTGCTCACACATTTCAACTAATCTACCGCTATGATTATTTATGGCGTCTTCACCGTGCCTTCACACAGCACTGCCATTTGTTCTACTACCAATTCTATCATTGAAGTCTCCCATAGTAATGAGCTCTTTTCTAATACTTTTTAAATCCTTCCCTACAGTATTCCATAAAATGCATCTTTAGTTTCAACATTTTCAGATTCATATGGTACATATACTCCAATTATCGTAGTATTGTATTCCTTTTCTAATTAATAAGGCATATAAATGTTCCATTTGTTTCTCTAGATTCTCTGTGTCTGAAATGTAAACCGCTTTGGTCGCTAAAGTTTTAAGAACTGTTGCTTTTTGTATAGGATGAGATATCTGCCAGATCAATTCATAGGTGGCTTGCTTACGAACCATCAACGAATGTTGTTTAGGGTGTAAGTACATAAAGTCAGAAACTACTAGCTGTTTGTCTAGAAAGACAACGCGATCTACGACAAAATATAATTTTAATATTGACAATATCTTACTCCCGTTACTACTTTATATTCATCCATGCCATACAACAGCCAAAACAACAGTAGAACAAGAGAAAATGTTGTTTTCAATATTTCATCTGAAAATACTCACCATATTAAATGACTGAAATAAAACTCATAAAAGCTTAACAATGCATTGCTGAAAATATCGTTGACTCCATCTTTCAATGCATTTATCACTGTTATTTTTTTTTCGAATTATGATCGAATGGAATATTGTTTTAAATGCCAATCCATATTGCATATGATAAAATTAACATATCAGCTGTATTCAAAATGCATAATCTGGATTTTGGAAATTTTCGAGATTTTGTTTCCAAATATGTAAAAACACGAGGAGCTGTAAAGTGTTGATTTTTTATTTACTATTTAAAATATTTTCAGTGTGTACATCAGAAATAACGCAAACATGAAAATGCTTAAATAAAAACAGGTTACAATGAGCATTCAAACTAATATCTACCAGGTTGTGTCAGACTACGTTCACGTCGACAATCAAAATCCTCATGAAATTTTCCCAGAGCTAATTACACATTATTAAGTTATCAAAGCTCAACTACTTGATTGTTAGTTACTATATATGATATATCTCGAGAAATTATATTCCCTTTTTCCACTTCTTTCTTGGTCTTGCTTTCTTCCATCTTGTACGAAGTTGCCACTCGCACACCTACTTCAACCATTCGCATTCAATGATTATACCATTTCAGACTGTTTGCTTCAGTAGTATCCATTGTGGTCGCGTTTATACGTATTCTCTATCTGATATTAATGTTTCGAATTCTGTCAGGTCTACTAAGACCGTAGGACCTCTCTTCCAATACTTATTCCGTTTCGAAAGCTCATATTCCCTTTTCCAGCTCTTTCGTGTTCTTAGTTTCCATCTTGTATAAGGTTACCTCTCCCAAAAATGCTTTATTAGACAATTGTTGCCCATTCGTCTTAAATGGCGATACCATTTCAGCTTCTTTGTTTCAATACTATACATTATGGTTGTGTTTATTCGCGTTCTCTATCTGATATCAATATTACGAATTCTGTCAAGTCTATATGACCACAGAAACTCTTCAGTATTTCATCTCGAGGGCTGATATTTCTTGTTTCCAATTCTTTTTGTTCTTTTTCCGTCTTGCATGAGGTTACCACTCCCAGACATGCTTTATTAGACGATTCTCGCCCATTCGTCGTAAATGGCCATACCTTTTGAGTCTCTTTGCTTCAACAGCATCCATTATGGTTGTATTTATGAGCATTCTCTAACTGATACCTATCACTGTTCCGAATTGTGTCAAGTATAGTAAGACCGCAGCATCTTTCCTCTTCTTTGCTCTTTTTTTCTATCTTGTGTCAGGTTACCACTCCCATACTTGCTTTAGTAGATGGTTCTTACCTACTTACCTTCAATTGCCTTACCATTTTAGCCTCTTTACTTCAATAGTAGCCATTATAGTTGTGTCGATGGGCATTTTCTATCTGATACATAGTTTCAAATTCTGTCAAGCCTAGCAAGACCACAGCATTTCTTCTCCATCTCGAAAGCAATAATTTCTTGGTCTTCCTTTTCTCCGTCTTTTACGCGGTTGCCACTCCCATACTGACTTTGGTATACAGTTCTCGCCCATTCGCCTAAAATGGATATGGTATTTCACCCTCTTTGCTTCAATAGTATCCATTATGGTTGTGTTTATGCGGATTCTGTATATGATATCAATGTTCGAATTCTTTCATGTCTCGTAATACCACAGCACCTTTCGTCCAATATTCCATCTCGAGAGGTAATATTTCGTTTCCAGTTCTGTCTTGGTCTTCTTTCTTATCCGTCTTCTACATGGTTGCCATTCCCATACTGGCTTTGGTAGACGGTCTCACCTATTTACCTAAAATAGCTATGGCATTTCAGCCTCTTTGCTTCAATAGTATTCATTATAGTTGTGTTTATGCGGATTCCGTATCTGATATCAATGTTCTGAATTCTGTCAAGTTAAGTAAAATTGCAGCACCTCCTCCAATGTTCCATCTAGAGAGCTGATGTTCTTGTTTCTAGTTTTTGCTTGTTCTTTTTTGCCACTCTTATACACGCTTTATTAGACGATTCTCATCCATTCGTTTTAAATAGCCAGAACATTTCTTTACAAGTTCTAAAAATTCCGCTATCAAGTAATATATCAACGGTATATCATCCAAACACTAATTATTATGTTTATTTTCACCTTCACTGTACCTATTCATCATTTAATTTCCGCAGCATATATTTTACGTCAAAACGATCTTCTGCTAGTACTACTTGATGGTCCGCAAAAATCATTGAATATAATATATCGATTCCTTTATTCTCTATTACTTAACAGAGTTTAGTTAAGGGTACGGTATTGTAGGCGTTCTGTATATCTGCGAAAACCAAATGAGTCTCTAGATTGTAAGCTAAGTTTTCTTCAATAATGGGTGTTAAGCGAAATATGATATCTGTACAAAGACATCCCCATCTAAATCCGCAATTGCCCTTTATTTTCTTGTAACTTCTTCGGTTTCTTCATTATTCGTTAGTGCCTCCAATTTTCACATCGTCTGCGATCTCGTGCCTTGTACAGGTTGGCGCATGCTGTTTTCTATTATTTTGAGAATTCCCTTCAATGTAAAAACTTATTGGATGTATATAAGGATTTCAAAGAAATTTTCAGTTCTATTTGTTATTAATTCAATTGGTGTCCTGCTGGTCTTACTGGTCGACCATTTATATTTTTCAGGAAAAATTTCAATTCTTCCAGTTTTATTTCCTCTTGGTCTACCAACTACGTGCAGCCTTTGTATTCATCCCTGGTGTCACTGGTCATAAAGTGAAACAGTTCTTTAAACCACCAACTGCAGCAATTTTAGTTATTCTTTTCTTAATTTTGATAGCGTACCTCGAAAATTTGCCTTTAAAAGTATATGTATTTTTAAGGATCAAAATTGGCGCATTAGGATTTTTCTAAGAAATCGATTAAGTCCATTACAAACTTCACGCACCCATTAGCAATTAAACCAATCAATTAAGAAATAGTTGCATATTTCAATTCAATTAAAATTCCTTGTAAACTATATACGCTTTAGGAACTTTTGTTCTAAGCAGACGATAGAAGGAGGCTAATATTAATAGAAGAAAAACAAACACTTCTTATAGTATTATTCATTTATTACTTTAGTTAAAATTTATAAAACGAATATTAAAAGTTCAATAAAAGTACAAAAAGCCCAAAGTATAAACATTACAGGTAATAATAGTCAATATATTGCAATCTACCAAGTATACAACAGAACGTAAAACAGTTTTAGAATAAGTAACTAGTTTGGCAATGGCGAAATATACTTATTTATGTTGCATTTTATTTACATATATGACTAAATCTGAATATAACATTTTTCAATTTTATATGCACATAATCGGAAACTTTATAAACATCTTAAATTTTTGCAGTTGTATAATTAAATAACTCTCAAGCGAAAACAAATGGCATTTTGAATGCACATTATGAAGCAGAAACGCTGGCTTTACGTTTTACTACATGTATGATACGTATTTTGTAGAACACTTTTATACATTAATTTCTCTTCTACAACCCTGCTAAATTACTTTAAGCACATTCCACTTCTAATTTGGCTTAAACGTTATTTACAGTTAAACCTTAGAGTATGGCTGACGTTCAGATTTGCAAAAGTCAACTCGGGTGTAGTAAGAATTTGCACCTTGCACTACATTGTTACGATAATGGAAGATGTAGATTTATTCATGTTCAGTAATGAAAAGTATTAAAAATGTGCGTTGTAAAAGTTAGATTGAAGAGAATTATGTATATCGTTATATATTGTTCCCACGTAATAAAATGCCTTCAAAAAATTATATCCAACCTTTACCGCCCATCCCCAAAATACTTATCTGACTAATATATATAAAAAAAAGAACCTTTCAGATCCGATCGCTGGCAGCAGTCGGAAAGCCGAAGCACGAAGCTTCCACGCCAGCAGCTTTTAGACCACCCCCGCCAGTCTCAAAACCAGAAAACCCTATGTGAAATAGACCGCTTCGCTTCGATAGCAACGGAAAATGCAAGAGTCATCGGCAGTGAAATATTGCAACATATACTCAGGACCGGCCTGACTTAAAAATTCTCGATTTCGAAACATTCCATCTCCTCCAATTAAAATACATCGAAATTGCTACGACTACTACTAGCTACGTCTGACTATGCTTGAATATCACCGGAATTAATCTTAGTTGGCGTTCTTTGACTCTGAGTATCAATTACAGGTTCGGCAGCCAAAGACAAAGTTAGAGGCTTCATTTTCAGCGGGTGGCCGTTTAATTTCAGATCTGCTCGCGAAGAATCTTTAAATTCGCGGCTGTGCGAGGAAACCGAGCCAGGACTTACCGCAGCTTTGTGGTTTTCTCGGTTCGATTTGCTCTTGCTCGTAACTTGCTCGCGCAAGGCCATTTGGTACGCGAGTTCGAAAGCTTGACCTAACGTTAAGATTATGTCTGTTGCGTGATCCTGAAACAGAAAGTTATATTGATAAACAGATTATCATGCTACGACCATGGCTATAAATATGTGTCGGTCGTCGTCTTTGGCAAATTCGCAATAGAAATAGATTCACCAATACACAAATGCAACTAACATACTTCAAGCTTTTTCGTGGTCAACTTAATTAAGACCTGGAAATATATATAAAGTTGATTTCAAAAGTCCTCCTTATAATTCAAAATATTCAGAAGGTTAAAATTGCTAAATATAGTTTAGGTATATGCTTTCAAAAGTTTACAATATGTTAACAAGGTTATAAAAAACGCACATATACCGTTTCTATGAAAATACAAAGCTGACAAAAGAATGTTACATTTATATCTATGGATTGTAATTTTTTTAAATATTTTGAAATTTCCTAAAATATTTTCAAAATATTTTTAAAAAATTACAATCCATAGATATGACCATATGACCCAAGCAGTCGGTGTCTTAGGTGCCTGGTACTCTGCATGCCTAGACCTTGTCCATTAACAAACAAACAAACAAACAAAATGTATTTTATCCAACACCTACTCATAATGAGCTATTACTATGGTAATTTCAAATAAAGAAAGTCCACCATTAGTTACTAGTGAGAGAAAAATTGGCAAAACCACGGATAAATAATTACTACAGGTTTGTCACCATAGCACATAACTCAAAGCTTGATTGTAATGCCTAAATGTTATTAATAGTATATCAAGTGTCATGACAGTGTCAAAAAATTCAGAAAAACTAAAACGTTTTTCTTTCGTGACTAATATGCTACTTTCTATACTTTTATAATAAATAACTATTAATGCCCCAAGGTAGATACAACCAACGTCATTATAGGAACGCGATATAAGCTGTAGTGTAAGTAAGTATTTTAGAATCAGTAGAAAATTTCCAACCTGCAACATGAAAGCAAACCTGCGCTACAACATGGAATTCATAATTTGCAGTGTCCACGAATAAACATAAAGAGAAATAAATATATGATACGTAATATAAATAACAGCGTCTTTAGTTATGTTGCAAGCAAATAGCATATTTACTACAGTATTTTGTAGTATATCCACATGAATTAATTTAACAATTTTAATATGGAACAGTTTCTATTACCTTCGACTACTTTCTACTTCTTTTACTCTAATAGGGAATCTGTCTGTCTGGTTACATGAAAATGTAAGGTGTGAAACGACTTCTGATCTCCATCGCCTGCTTGTTAAGACATGGGAAGCCAAAGTCTGATTATTAATTTCTTTAATATTCAGTATTAGGATAGAAAAGCATTACAGACTTAAAGCTAACAATACGAATGTAAATAAGTTTATAGAGCACCTGTCAATCATCCGATTAAATTGATTGACCTAATTAAATGACCTAATTCATTTCGCGGATTGCTCTAATTAATTTTGATATGTACTACTGATTAAATTACGCGGCGGCCATTTTTAATTTGCTTCTGCAATTACGCGGCGGCCATTTTAATTTCAATTTTCGCGCGAATATTTGAATTTGAAATTTTTCAGATTTTTTCTAAGTTGGGGCGAACGATAAAAATAATTAATTCCATCAAAACCACTTACGAAACCAGTTTTTTAAAATTATTATCAAACTTTTAAAACTATAGACTATGCAATTCCGCTGTTATAAATTATAATTTTCAAGAAATATTTAGTTTAAAATATGGAAGCGTGACGACACAAGAGTGAAATGGCTTTCTGCTCAAAACCTTAAAATCCGTGGCGCTTCGTTGGTCTAGAGGCGTACACGGATGCAACCCAAATATAAACACGAACGTAGAGGGTTCAAATTCGAGTCGACCAGAGATTTTTTTAAATATAAACAGCCATCCTGTGAATGCTAGAAAGACAACCAATACCCAATAAGTACAAGAGAGACAGATTCACCAATTTGAAATTCAAAACGGGCGCTAAATTAAAATTAAAACTGGCAACCGAGATGGCCGACCCCCGGGAAGTTTCAATTAAAAAGATGGAACTTAGAAGGAATTTCAAATTCAAATATTCGGGCGAAAATTTAAATTAAAATGGCCGCCGCGTAACTGCGGAAGCAAATTAAAAATGGCCGCCCCGTAATTTAATGAGTAGCTAATGCGTAATGTAATCAGTAGCACATATCAAAATTAATTAGAGCAATCCGTGAAATTAATTAGGCCA
The DNA here is from genome assembly GCA_940337035.1 of Agriotes lineatus. Lineage (NCBI taxonomy): Eukaryota > Metazoa > Arthropoda > Insecta > Coleoptera > Elateridae > Agriotes > Agriotes lineatus. The sequence continues at coordinate 123,916,383 of OW679197.1, read as the reverse complement.
AACCGCGGAATTAATTAGGTCAATCCGCAGATTTAACTCGCGGCTTTAATTAGGTCAATTAATTTGATTGCTCCAATTAAGGTGCCGCCCTACTACTTAAATAATTTTGTCAATTAAGGACCAGAAACTCAAGAACTGTTAAAACCCAAAATTCTAAAAATATGTAGGTATACAGTATCAAAAATGCATATACACAGTGCTTTTAATAAATTGCACGAAAGGTTTTTTTTTATGAAGTGTAGTATCCACCAAGGCAATATAGCCTTACCTAATTGTATATAGCCAATGTTACCGGTTCAACTCATTTTGAGGTTAATAATACCTCGCTATCTTCAAAAATTCAACACAAACGATTGGTTCATTATTTTTTCCGTCTCAGGAAGTGCCTCTTAATAACGCAACATGGAGTTTACCCGCTATTTTTGCAACACCCTGTAGAACCAGTTTGTAATTATTTACATGGTGTTTTATTGTTAAGTAGACTTAAACGTTGTAACTTGGCATAGTTGAATATGTTGAAGTCCGACCCTGTTCGATGCAGATCCTTCAACGGCATTCGCTGAGGACAGAATCAGTAGCCGCGCGCCTTGCCCCAAAAAACATAAAGACAAGCGGCAAACTAAATACCTAAATTTAATCGAAACGGCTGGAAGCCTTGCAGTCAATAGTTCGTAGGTATAAGTGTTTGTGGGTGCCACAAGCCAGTGTTTACGCTAAATGCTATTTTCATTGTGTACAGGTAAACCTACAAAACGAGCATTAACAGCAAAACCTGATGGAACTAGAGGAAGAGGTAGACCAAGGCAACGATGAATGGATGGAGTAGAAAAAGACCTGAGAAGCATAGGGGTGAACAACTGGTAGAATCAACAGCCCAAGATAGAGACAGATGGCGGAGAGTCCTTAAGGAGGCCAAGGCTCACCCAGGGTTGAAGCGCCAACGATGATGATAATGACAGGTAAGTACAGCCTAAATGAGTTTTTAAAGCGTTCCGAGGGTTTCGTGACGTCAGCCGTCATTCCGACATCAGAGTTAGCAGCCAGGGTATTTCCCCGCATTATGTGTGGTAAATTTCCACGTGTCGCACCGTTCAAATTTTGGTGACGCAATCCAGGGAGATCCCAATTCGAAGGTGTGTTGCAGTTCTCATGTCCCGATAACCAGGTAACCTAATACAGGAAATGGTTGCAGTTACGCGATAAATGTAGAAAGCTTTTACGAACGCAGAGAAATGCGCAATATAGACAAATAATACGTATAATAACTGAACACGAATTCCGACAGCGGACGTGTATGCAGTTTAACGGTCGCACTTTTAAAGACAGGTATGTAGCGTTAAGTTTTAATGTTGATTTATGTATGTTTAAATGTCAGTTTCAGCTCGAACACTACGGGGCAAATTAATTATAAAAATACTACAAAGTATGGGACGTGTCATTCTTATTTAACATCCTGACCACCTATCAGTGACGTCGTTTTCTTTAAACAACTGGTGCCATCGCACTCTTTCTGAACACAAGTAACACTTTGGAATTCTTCATACCACAAAACCAACTGCACACACTGCGGAACTTGAGGTACTATTTTCTTGACTTTTTTCACGATCTTGGACATGTATTGGCTCAGCCAACTGGATCATGTAAAACTCCTGTCTTTTGTGCATATATTAATGATCATAACATCATCTCTGAATATCTCTAAAATCTGGAGCTACACGCTTGTAAATTATCCCATATCAAACGGATCGCCCTGTATTACAACTTTACCTTATTGACATTTGGCACCTCTTGTTAAGTTATTTGTGGCTTCACCATTTATTTATTTGAACAATGTTAATTTGCTTCCTTAAGTGACAATTAAATTAAGTCGCTAATGATACTATACACTGTACAAAGGACTTTTATTATGCAACTAAACGTAATAACAAGTAAGTAAATATAGAAATTTATGCATTAATAGAGATATGAATATGTTTTTTCCTTGAGGTTGACATGGTAAGTTAACTGAAAGTAAACACCATGAATATCTTCAATGGTGCACACAATATTTTATTTACTAGCATATTAGCAAAATTTCAATTTATCATAAGTGTTATATGTCATATTTAAAATAAGAATATGTAACTAACATCAAGGATTGCTTGAATGTATGGTTGCTAAGACATTGTTTGTACTTGCATGATTACCATAATTGTGATTGAGGAAGAAATAATCTGAAAAATCCCTAGAGGGTTATGAGTAGCTTTTCATGTTTTGTATATCTATGATGAAAATAAACAATATCATGTTGCTGGTAAATAAAGTAGTTTAAACAAATTGAATTTTTACGGATGTATTTTACTGTAATAAGCATTAGTTCGTTAATAGAATAGATATGCACTGGCTCTTCTTTTTCAACCTTTCTTCAGTCCACTGCTGAACGTAGGCATCACCAAAGATCCTCCTCCTGGCTGTTCGGTCATGTATGTATGTATTTATTATCTGTAACCTCATTTACCTTGCGGTTTAGAGGCTGGTGCTTGATGCACTGGCATCTGGCGGTACAAACACGCAACTTGCCCTGGATTCGGGATACAGACTTGGAGCGCTCCTTTGGTGCTTGCGTAGCAACCATTGTGTGAGGAGTGTGTCTTGGTGATGTATTGACGATGTTACTCTATCTCTTAGGTCTATGGTTATGAGTAGAGCACAGTTAATTTGGTTCCCAGCTGTGAATGGTCTCACCGAGCCCGATTCCAATCGCCAAGGCTACGGAAAAATTCCGAACCCCGCTGGATTCGAACCGAGGACTTGCTTAATGCAAGCCTGGCGCTTACCCAACTGCGAGACGCGGCTTTTGGCTGTTCGGTCATATGAAGCTCTTATTAATTGTTTTTCGGAGTATTTTCTAATATCAGCTTCCCATTGTTGTGGAAATAGTCCAACACTTTTGGATAGTTGGGAGCGCTATTTCATCAACCTCCTAGTCTATCTATATCCTTGCATACGTACTACATATATTTTTGTTTCGCGATTATTTCTTTATATCTATTTATCTATGATGTTAGTTCTTTGTATAATGTCTATGTTTCTCGTCTTTGAGTTTTATGCGTAATATGCTTCTCTCCATCGCTCTCTAAGTATGCTTTTTGGTCCATATGTGAGATTTGGCATAATATGGCATCTATAACTTTTCTTCTTAGACTAATTAATATGGTCATGTTTTTAGATGATATTGAGAGTTTCCTAATACTGCCCATCCAGGTCTTACTCCGCTATAGATTTCTTCAGTCAGGGTTTATTGGTCCTCAAACACCATACATCTCGACTTAGAGAATCTTCATCTTACAACTGTAAGTAGTTCGTCATAGTTTCTCTAATACCACTGTTTCGAGATGTCTCAATCTGCCTTTTTTCATTCTTCTGGAGATGCCATTTGAAAAACGCTTCGGGCATCTTTCATCGTTGTCTATCCTCATAAAGTGTCCAAACCATCTCTGTCTTTCGCCTGATTTCGTCATTAGTAGCATGTTCTGATCTTGCTATCCCGAGGTTTAGTCTCAAATAGTCCATTTCAACTGACTGCAGTTTCTTTTTGTACTCCCTTAATACTTCAAATCTCAGACCCATAACATAAAACAGATTTCATCATTGATTTTCCAATATGCTTTTGTCTTTCCCGATATATGCCTATCCTACCATATTAAATGTAGGCTTCCTAATACTTTCCTATGTATATTTTTGTTATTCTGATTTCAATACGTTTAAAACTCTGTACTTGCTTGATCTTTTCTGAACCATTAATTATGACTTGGCTAATGAGCATCTTTGTTGATAGCAAGTTATTGTATCTTGTCTATATTAATGGTTAGGCCTCATCGTTTGTGATTGTTGGAGTCTCTTTAACATAAACTCCTGGTAGAATAAATATTGTGTTAAAACTACATACATACCAGTAACTTTGCTCTTTCACTCAGTTAGCACTACCTCTAAATAAATGTTGAATAACAATGGAAAGAGGCAACAGCCTTGCCTCAATCTTTTAGTAAGTGTAAACGATTCTGTAAACCTTCCTTAATATAGACTTTGTTGTCTTCGTACATTTCTTTGATACATTATCAAAGAAATGTACGAAGACAACAAAGCTGTTCGTTGATATTCAACCCACGCAAGGCATGCCATATTTTCAAACGTCATTCAGTAATAGGATTTGATTAAATCGATAAAAACCAAAGAAGTTTCTTCCTCCACTGCTATTCTTGTCTCTACCAATTATTGTGGTACGATGGTACGGAGATGTTGCCAATGCACGATTTACTCCTTATAAAACCACTCTGTTAGTCACATATTTTGCTTTCTATATTTTGTTGAATCTTGTCAGTTAGTATTTTGCCATAGTCTCTCAAGCCTCTATATTTGTCCAGATCTCTTCTCGTATCTTTTTTGCATACTTGACTTATACGCATAATTGCGAGGGACTGATAGTTCGTGTTTTGTAGTGATGGGTAATTAAAAAAAGTGCAATAAAAGTTTTTTATTAACGGAGATAACGAATTTATTATGTTGAGCGTAGGGAACTAGTAAAATATAAAATTATGGCATTTACCTTGAATTGTATCTGTCACTCTCAAGCAATGCAAAAATGGATTAGTCGTATTGTTTACTAATACCTTCAGTTTTCCAATGATTATGTATGTTCAAAAATTAGCATTACTATAGTAGTTAAATTAATTTCATGTAATTTAATTTAAAATACTAATAATAATTTTATTATTAATTCATGATAATGCTTGAGAGGGACGAGTGAAAACAGCACGCTGAAAAAATTTCGAGATCTCAATGGACAAATTTATAAATGTGGCAATTCGAAACATGAAGTTTTCCCATTATCGATTTGTCGACCATTTGCCAATCCGCCAATTCCTATGAAATGAACACAAAATTTAAATGCGTTGAGATTGCGGGTTTTAAACCGAAATATCCCATTTTAAAATCATTCATCCATCAGACATGATAATCAAGGTCGGCTTGGTCAATATACCAATATGATTTTCATTGTACATTTTTCTCAAGCATTAAGCACCTCATGTAAGCATTTCAAAACATTTACACAATCCGTTTGCGTCATCTTCCTACAATAAAGTAAAGAAAAAGGTAATTTCAATTCCCCTAACTGGGGCGGGCTGCCCAGCCAATAACGGGGATTTCAGGATGGGTGAAGAACGGAATAGAGGCTAGGGAAGATGGAGAAGTACTGCCCCGACATTCGCCTCAGAGAAGGCACTCTGTTGATTCAGGAAAACCACCTAAAAACCTGAATCAGAGCAGACGGCCGCGGGAATCGAACCCACGACCTGCCGAATGCTAAGCAGGCGTTCTAACCACTAAGAGCAATCCGCATAACTACACATACAGGGAGATCAACAATAAACTTACTCGCGGGAGCCATTCAAAACAGTCAAATTTGCCTAATCTTAACATGCTGTTTCTTGACATACAATTGTCAGTTTTTTAAATTTCACTTTCAACATCTTGTTTAACTAATCCCATTTTTTTAGTGTTACCTATCAATGTAATCTATAAATTTAGTTTAAATTACATATTTTTGCATATTTGTGTAGCTTATTAGACTTTGTTTAAGTCCAATAAACGTATAATACAGTTAATTGTAGTTCAAATGTAGTTTTATTAAGTTCAGTGCAGAGTGTGGTCATATTTCTAATAGGCTCCCGCAATCAATTTTATTTTTTATCGCTCTATATATAAATGCAATAAAATTATCTGCAGACAAAAATGCATCACTTGTTAGAATAAAAAGCCACAACACCAGCTGGATTGTGACTCTATATCTTACTAACCTTTTTATAGGACCCGCTGACAGTCGAGAATAATAGCTGTCACTACATGCATTTTATTAATTAATATCTATGTGATTGTGCCTACAGCTACATCTATTTGTAGCATAGGTACTGTAAATTTCAGGGCATTCTGCCGATTCGGATTCAGATAGGTTTAACCGCAAACTGACTACAATCTATTAAAATCATATCAAAACCACTGGAGAGCGAGATAAAACATAATAATATTTATTACATAAACCCCTTAGTTTTAATAACATTTATTTACATATTAAAATTAATTAGTCTGCACTCGTAACCCGATGCCTTAACCCTTTCATCACATTTACATGGGTTTTTAGACGGGCGAGAAAAAGGATAGCAAAACTAATAAAACCGATTAAAGTTTCTAAATTGTTGATTGAGATTTATTTGTGCATCAATTAAATGAAATACAGGTCCAACGACAGATTAAATTCTTTAAAACAGTTCCTGAACTGTATCACCCCGTGATGTTAATACTATTCTATGAAGTTTTTTTTAAGTCGCAGTGACAGTATATTGTACACCAGGTAATATTAATTTTAAAAACTTGTTTTTTATGGTAAGTGTAATATGGAATCAAATTCAAAATCGAGGGAGCCCCAACTGATGATATTAACAAAAAGTGGGAAACCCTGAATAACACTTTAATGATTGCAAGTAAAGAGATATTGAAAAAAATTAAAAGAAACAAAATGTGCATGACTGACGAGATACTAAAACTAATGGATAAGGAACATAAAAACAAAAATAAAAATGTATACAGGCACATACACACAGCAAGAAGAAGAAAAATACGCCAGACAAAAGAACAGTGGCATGAAGATAGATGCAAAGCGATAGAAAAACATCGCAAAAAACGAGAGTTGTACTTTTCACAAAAAAAATAAAGAACTAGCTAGTACAAATAAAACCAAAAAAGAAATTATATTACTGAGAAAACCCGGAAAAATTATTCCCGACACCAAAAGTAATCTGAAGAGATGGAAAAAATACAAGAATTATTCGGCGATGAAAGGCCAGAGAGTCTAACAAATGAAGATACAGACGAAGAAAGCGGCCCAGACATAACAAAAGAAGAAGTATTACATGCTATAAGACTGGAAAAATCTAACAAAGCTTCTGGTCCTCATCAAATAACAACTAAAATACTAAAACCCATCAAAGACGAACAAATAGGAATATAGTAGAATTATGCACTCGGTTTACAACACAATAAAAAACCGACGCGAAGAAATCTAGAGATCATCGAACAATCAGTACGATAAGCCACTCGCTTAAAATCGCCTTGAAGCGATTATACATCCACGAATATTTAAGAAATGAGAACAAGACATTAGCAAAACACAATTCGGGTTCAGGGACGCTTTAAAAACAAGAGAAGCTCTATTCCCTGTTAATATACTAATACAGAGATGCCTGGATGTTAACCAACCACTGTACATTTGCTGTGTAGACTGCAATAAGACCTTCGATAAAGCAGAACTTGGATACAAAAGACATCAGAATGATTAACCACCTTTATTATAATCAGGATGAGAAAGAGAACGAGCTATTATAAGAGATAGAAGAAGACAAGGCTTGAGACAAGGATGTGTACTTCCCCGACTCTCTTTAATTTGTATTCCGAGGAAATAATCCAACAAGGACTGGCAGAAGAAACGGCAGGTATTATATTCTATGGAAGATCAATTAACAATCTACAACGACTGATAGACCAAATAGTGGATATCAATGAGGAAAATGGATTATCACTAAATGATCAAAATAACAGATTTTCAAGTTGATTTTGAAAATACATCAGAAAAATTTATTGATTAATGTAGAAGTAATAGAAAAATATCAAAAATACAAGTATCTATAATAGTATATTATACATCAAGGTAGCGAAGCGCAGTATTATAACCTGAGCGCATATTAGATACTGAGCGCGCAGCGCGAAGTATCTAAAGCGCGAAGGTTATAAGACGATTCGCTACCGTGGTGTATATACTATTTTTTGCACTACCAAACGGCTTAATACCTAAATTCCCAACAAATTTCGAAAATATTTTAACTGTCAACCTGACAATACAGCTCTTTAAAACGTCAAAATTAAAATAGTCATATTTGGTAACTTAGCAATTTATTAGTTACCACGGTGAAAATTGTTTATTTTACTTTCTCTCCCTTGGTGGAGAAAATCAACTTCACAACCTCAAAATAGGCCAATAACGATGCGTTCTGAGACTAGTAGTGCAAAAACAATTATTATCAATGAACACAACATCTGCACGGAAGAGATCAAGTCAAGAATAAGGCAAGCGAGAAGTGTGTTTAAGATCAAGAACGTATTATGCAGCAGAGATCTTAGTTTGAATTTAAAACCAGACGCTTGAGGTGCTATGTATTCTACGGAAGAGAAACCTGAATTTTCAAGAAAAACATCACTGACAGATCGAAAGCATTCGAACTATGGACATACAGAAGGATCTTAAAGATAATTGGGTAGACCGAGCCAGAAACAACAGCGTGATCAGAAAAATGCGAGACGAGATGTACAACTTACTACAAATAATTATCCAAGGGCAAATACAAAGTAAAAGCTAGAAGACGGATATCTTGGTTGAACAACTTGAGAACATGATTCAGTTATAGTTCCTCCAATTTGTTGAGAACTGCAACATCAATGGTTCGAATAACCGTGATGATTTCCAAGCTTCTTAGAGGAGACGGCAGGGGAAGAAAAAAGAAATGGAAGATGAAAAACGGATGGTGTTTCCCCACGTACACTAAAGTTAGTGGTGCACAAAACTCTCTAACTGTAAAATTAATGTAAAATAAAAGCCTAAGGTGTGATAATTGTGTATTTTCATTTTAACCTTCGCCAAAAATGTGAAAACATACAATGCACCATAGTATATGGTTGAAATGGTATATTTTCATCTACCAAAGCATTTTAAAATACTTTCCAAATACCAAAATATTAATGTATAACAGTAAAACTAATTACTTCTTTATTTATTACTATATTTTATTACTTTCTAGAGAAAGTTTCACCTATAAAAATGTTCTCGCGAAAAATATCATATGAATAATGTATATGGCAGTACCGAATATTTGCCTCGATCGGTAACACGTTTTCCATTGATATATATAAATTTAATTTGACATGCCTTCAGATTATACAATAGCTTGAATAAAACGGTTCTTCTATGTGCAGTTTTTTTGTTAAAATCGTAATTTATTAATACTACGAAAGAAGGGGAAATTCTTTGCCCATCTCTGTCTTATGTGCCTTGAAAGACCATATATTTACACATTATTCTGTACCTTGTCGTAAGTCAATTTGAAAAGTTTGTTCCCGATTGGTCCAAAATTTTAGATTTTGTAGAGTGTATTGTGATAGTATCTGGAAATGGAGAAAATTGAACATTCTTGACTAGGGAGGGTGTATGTTTTACTGAAATAGCTAAAAGGTAGAAAAAAGTTTAGCAGATGCTTCCCCATGAGAATCGACTGTCAGTCGATGCGAAAATTTGTTTAAGCGTAGTAGACAAAGCCTCGAAGACATTTCAAACGACACATAACTCTGCAATTGTATACAAAGTAAGAAAGTTCGTAATAGAAGATATACGAATTACTGGTAAAAGGATAGCTGAGACTGGAAAGATTCATGATAAATCGGTTAGACCGATACTGCATGACATTTTGCATATAGAGAAGGTCTCAGCACAATAAGTGCCTCCACTTATGACACCTTTGCACAAACAGGATCGAGTGAGCTTTTGGCCCGTATCGATGCAAACTTTGACCGAATCGTCACTATGAACGAAAGTTGGGTCCACCACTATGACCCTGTCACCAAACAAGCGAGCACGAATAGGCTCCATTCCAACTCCCCGCATACAAAGAAGTTTAGAACGAAACCATCAGGCGACGTCAGGCGAAGTGATGATTGCGGTTTTCTGGGATTCTTGCGGCGTCTTACTTATCGACTTTCTTCACAATGGTAGTACGACTAACGACGATTTTTTCTCCAAATTACAGGACCAAATCAAGATGAAACGCCGTGGAGTACTACGAAGAGGAGTGCTCCAATAGCACGACAATATGCCGTCGCACAAATGCGTTGCAGTGACACGAAAAGCGCTAAAACTGGGTTTCGAAATTCACCTCCGCCCAGGTTATTCATCACATCTCGGACCCTCACATTTTGTGTGTTCGAGAAATTGAATGCTGCCTATGTGAAATGGATTTCAGGGACACCGACAGTTAAAACAAGGGTGACTTCATAGTTATAGAGTCAAAGTGGGGAATTTCATAAGGAGGGATTATGAAGCTAAAACATCGATGGGACAAGTGCATCGATGGGACAAGTGCATCGATTTGGCAGGATAGGAGAGAAGACCTAAGATGTGTTTAGAATTGCAGATTTACTACATTAGCAGTTCTCGAAAACAGGAAAATGTTTTCCCATTATCTCGTATAGATAGCTACGTATGTACCTATATACTCGAAGGTCAACACCAAATACTAAACAGTATGCTAAAATTTAAAAAAAATAACAATTACTCCAAATACCATTATAACTCGTTGTTCAACCAATATGTTCAAAATGACACTTGATAATATTGTTAACGTAATCGGCGAATATATGAGCAAACTAAATATTAGATTCTAGAGCTCAACAACAAATAAAATTAAATATGGTTAGTACCATATCTAATAGCAAAAGACTTGTTTGCCATGGTTTGATTAACAGATATCAGATTTTATAATTTTACCTATTGCAAAACGTATTTTAGTTTTTACTTGTATGTAGATTGTAAATTTATATACAGGATACATTGAAATACAGTAGCATAAATGATACGGGTGAATCTTTGAGTCAAAAGAAGAAGATTAAGCCAAATATATACTATGATCAAAAAGTATTTTCATCTAGTATGGCCATGGAATACTTCCTAATTTATGAATGCAACTTACAAAGAAAATGTCAAATTTTGACATTAATTATAGGCGTAGTTGCATTCATAAATGAGGAGCTATTCCATGGCCATACTAGATGAACATAATTTTTGATCATACTTTAAAAGAGACAAGAGACTATAGAATAATCAGAATTCGAAAAAACTATTCGTAAAAAATCAGGGAGACAAAAGAAAGTGCAACACAGAAAAAATGGAACAGTGATTGAAAACCATAAAAATATACGAGCATTAAAAAGCGACACAGCAAATGGGAAAACGAAAATACATCAACCAAAGAATAGCGATGGTGAAATAAAACAAGAAAATAACGAACTTGTCGACGTCACTCAGAACTATCATAACAAAGTGTACTCTTCTAATAACCCACCATTACAAAATACAAATTTACAAAACGTTGGGTGAGAAGAAATTCCGGACATTACCAGAAGTGAAGACGAATACGCCTTGTCGCACATGAAAAATAATCGTGCCTCGGGAGGATTGAGTTACTATACTGAAATGTTAAAATTTTCAGTTACTGTAACCGTGTGAAAAACTATAGACCTATTAGTCTTTTGCCACAACCTTACAAATTATTTACAAAGATTATTACCAACAGGATTGCAAATAAATTTGATGTACTTAACGGCCCAGTTCGTAACACCTTCGCAGTTAATAATCACCTATGGTATTTATTCTGCATTATTCTGCTAGGAATAAAACTGAACTTTATCTCTTACATTGTAGTAATTAGATTGTAACGTATTGCGTATTTAAAACTTGCAACGAATATTCTGCGCGCTCGAATAGTGCAAGCCAGCTGATACAGTGTTGTGTGCGTTTATTAATAGAACAAAGTAACTTGTGCGCGAACAGTAGCGCGGGGAGGCAGTGACGTGTCAACAAGCGAGCTGTGCGTGTCACCCCAAAACCAAAGGGACGCTTGGGGTAGCATCTCCGAGACTCAGCGGCAGTCCGTAGCCAGAAGCTGCGATTCGTGCTGCCGTTAGAGCTTCAAGGAAGCCTGTACACAGTGTCTACATTGTCAGCCCCGGCCCAGGAAGATTGAGAAAATCCAAAGCCGTAATAAGTAATAAACCGTAAGCAACCCGCTGAGTCAGAGCGACAGAACAAGACGTTACATCATCATGTGGAGGTATCGTGTTAGCTGAAGTCAAGCTACTGGGGGCAGGGTAGGATTCATTAAATTCGAGTGCGGAATCTAAACATTGCAGTTGAACTAAAGCATCACGCTCGTGGACTGTTTCGTGTTCATATTAATAGCGCACATAACCTTTATCAATTAACATTGTATTATTTTTGTGTACTTTCATACATATGTGTTTCTTTTAGAGATTTTATAGTTGTTCATGTAAACTGTGTCGTTTTCATTTCTGGAAATGTTTGCATGTATAATTACAGCATTATAGGTGATCCCGAGCAGGCCTACAAGAGCAATATTGACATTTATTTTGGCCACATTGAGGAAAGAGCGGGTCTTGTACTTCTACGACTGAGTAAACTAGTAAACAAAGGGCATTATAAATTCATAGTACAGTAGAGTATAGGGCACGGGAAAAAGCCAAATTACAGTACCAATCACTACTGCAGGATCGGTTTCAAAAGGATGGTAGAACTGACCCTATATAAACTGTATGTTTCCTTATAGAAAAATGCACAGAATATAATGATCCGCCCCACTTGGCTTTTGTGGATTAGAGCAAGGCGTTCGACTCGGTGGAACATTGACCAGTATTCGCAGCTATAGACAAATCAAGAATTGACTCAAGATATAGAAATCTGTTGTAACACATTTATGACACAACAAATAAATTCAGATAGGGCGAGAAGTGTGACAAGTCGACACCATCTCCTCAACACTTTTTACTCTGACCTTGGAGGACATTTTCAAAGAACTAAACTGGGATTCTTCTTTAGTGAGCGCTACAACCCGAGGTGGGTTTTGGCCTGCTGTACAATTTCCTTCCATCTTTTCTGACCATTACCATATTCCACCAGTTTCTGTGTCCTAGTTTCGTCAGATCTTCTGTTACTTCATCTACCCATCGCTTTTTTATCTTCCTCTGGGTCTCGTTTCATGTGGACGCCATTATGTTATCCTTCTTGTTATCTTTCTGGGTTTAACCTTTGTAACTGGGATTAGAAAGGAATAAGAATCTACGGACGACATCTTCACCACCTTCATTTCGCGGACGACATTGTTTCGATCTACTTGAGCTGCAGAATATGTAATACAACTCACACCGGCGTCGGAAAAAAGGTTTCCCATGAACATAGGAAAAACTAAAATCATGACTAGAGAAGACAGACCACTCGCCAAGATCTAGAAAAAATGGAGGAATACCTTTTTCTGAGACAAGCGATCAGATTAAACAAAAAAATCAAACAGTTGAAGTAAACACAAGAACTCGAATAGCATGGGCAGCAACATAAAAACTAGGATTTGTTCTTAAAGACCCGAATATCCCAATAAATCTAAAGAAGAAAGTATTCAACATGTGCAATCGTTGGGTGGTGATGGAGACCATGTCACAGAAAATAAATTTAAAAAAACAGTTATCGAGCGTATCATGTTGGAAATATGCCTCGGAGACCACGTCAGTAATGATGAAATTAGAAGGCGAACTCAGTGTGTATACAGATAATTGCGAGGTTAAAGTGGACCTGGGCAGAACGTGTGGCAATGTAGGAGACGACAGGGTGAACAATACACATTTTGCAGTGAAGACCAAGGCTGCACACACGCAGCATAGAACGACCACAATGACGACGGACTAACGACATGACAGAAAAAGCTGGAAAAACTGGCAACGTGTGACACCTTAGTAAGAGTGGAAACAGAGAGGAGAGGCCTACGTCCAGGAGTGGATAGCAAAACGCTGCTAAAGAAGAAGAAGAAGCCAAACATACCTTAGTACAAAGTAATACTCCTGATGACTTAGAGCCCTTTAAAGGTCAGGAAGAAAGAACATAGGTATTTAAATTAATTAATCAAGAATGCATTGACATAGACAACTCATATTGGGCATACATGGGTATATATTGTTGAACAATGCACTCCCTTAATGGTTTGTGAATTGATGCACAGCACAGGGAGGCGGTGTTGTTATAGTATTCCTACTATATTTTTTGCTGCAGTATTGAGTCTCACCCTGTATCATTAAAATTTTCCCAAATATATGATAAGCCAATTTCATCTACAGATTTTTAATTTTGTTTAGTTTTTTATTGGGCTTAGTTTCTAAAAAAACAAGTATTTCACGTGTCCCCCAAGATAAAGAAATGTTGAATAATCATCTTATCCATGAATCCGATGTTTGTTATTAGCGCTTTTGTTTTAAGCATAACTGTTTAGTTGTCAAATTCCATTAAACATTAAAATATGTGTTAATAAAATGTATTGGTATTAATGTGTGATTAATACTATAACTGTATATCAATTTATAAATCATTACAAGGATGTATTACTCAACAATAGATACTTACGTATGCCAAACATTAGTACTTTCTAAGAAGGCATTATTCATTAATGAATTTAAATAATCTTTTTTCTTTTTGTGCTTTAAAGGGCTGTAAGTCAGCAGGGACACTACTTACTATGTACTAAGGTATGTTTCGCTTAATTTTCTTATTTTCACTCAAGGATTCACCTGTATAATTATTCACCGTCATCGTGTGTGCTAGGTTGAATATACCCTGTATAAAATGTATAATAAATACCATGGTAATGTAATCGGTTACTATAATTCATACAAACGATAAGTATTTATCGCCAGAATTACATGGCGCAGGAACTACTTCATTCAGAAGGTGCATGCATTTGATATTACATGAAGCTATTTCCGGAATTCCTGGAATATCTAATAATCTACTTACGGCAGTATCCGTGGAAAATACGTGGCAATAATAGTTGTTAGGATCCCTGGTGATGTATGCAAAATATGTCAAGCATTCCGTATCCTGGCAAGCACAGTTCACGTTTTTAATTTCGTGTTCGCAGATCAACTCCTGAAAACGACAATCATTTTTAAATATTCAATAAATGCAGCTACCTCCTTACTTGTGTGACCGGATTAATAAACTTAACGCCCGCGTAAGAAATTGATAAAATGATATCCTGGTCACTGCGTTCCTCCGTGTTCTTTCGGATCTTCAGAATTGACTTCTTCGTGGACTCCGTACCTTTGAACTCCCGTATGGATGTGGAACCTAAATACTATAGAGATGCGAGTTAGAGACAAACAAGTTGGGCGAAAAAGTTTTTAACTCACATTTGCCGTGTATTTAATGGACCCAGTAATGAGCAGAATGGGCTGATGCCGCCATTGGGATTTAATAGAGTTATTGCCCCCAACGAACAGTTCGGCAGGTTTTCTGGCCGCCTCCTCTTTTTTGGGAATATTTACAGGGGGAGGAGGAGCCGGTCTAGATTTTTTATGCCTGTGGCGTAAGGTTCCCGTTCCTGTGTTGTCTTTCGCCGCATGCGCCGATGGAGAACGAATTTCAGCTTTCAGGGACTGAATGCTACTTTTCTGCAAGAGTAAAGTATTGAGTTCCCAATTAAGATAATTCGATATTAAAACTTACCAGAGTGCTGATGTCGGTGTTTAAATCTTCGAGTTTAGGTCCTGGCATAATGTGTTCCCCACTACTAACACTGGCTAAAATTCTCTTCCTGTGGCCGATCTTTTCAATTTCCAAAACAGCCGAAAGTTCGACATCCCATATCCTCTTTATTCGGTCCATATCGTGATATAAGTGCTTTGCAAACGTCTCCGCGTATTGCTCCAAGTGTATCCTTCGCAGCCATTGTTCCACAGTATCACTTTGCTCTTCCACATTATTGTTATTACAAAGAGTTTGGTCATTAACTTTTAAAGCAAGTTGTTTGCAGGCGTCCAAAATCAGCTGCCTTTCGAGTTCGCTTACTATTCCCATTTCTTTCAAATCGTTTTCTTCCAAAACGCCGTTCTGCAAGAAAAAACTTAAAATCCGAGCATTTTGCAACAAGGAGACAGACACTCACCAGGAAATCAAGATCGTCAAAACCGCTCGATACAAACAGACCGACATAATCGCTCATGTCTAAGCTTTGCAGCCACTGATCGATCGTGGTTACTGATCCCGGATTTAAATTGCTTTGGGAGACGCTAAGACTCATTAATCTAGTTTGAAATTCTTTTTCCAGTTCGGATACAAAAACGGATTCCCTCACTATGCCTGTGCCAAAAGAGGCCATGATTTCTTGTATTTTAGCCCACTCCTCCTGCTCATCGAAGGGGCTGAGGGAGGTGACTCGGTCTTTGTTTTCTTTGTTATCAGATTCCTTCTCGGAGCTCGAGGAATTACTCCGCGATTTCTGATCGCTTTTCGCGCCGCAGTCCACAGAATTATCGTATACATTTTTGAGCTTCTTGAGGGTTTTCGGCCGTTCGGCAGGTTTGTGCGAACCGTCTGCTGTTCTCGCAGACCCTTTACATAACCCTACGAGCAAATAAGCTATTCACATGCAAACTACACTTTAACTAAATAAAAGTAAATGTAAACAATGAAATCCACGCAGAGTGAGATGGATTGCCATTGTTGGCTTTACAAAAACGGAATTTAAAGGTCGGTAGTTGTTTCCAACAAAACCGCATCCGGAAAATTAATTAAAGCGGAGACTTAATTAACTCAAATTTATTATTAACAGTGTTTTGCTATAAATACGTAATTTACAGCGAATCGTTTCCATTTGGAAACTGTGTTTAATTCCGTTATTTGCTTACACTCAGAGCAAATAACCAGAAGAGACTCTTTATAAAGAATTCTCGCATTTGGTAGTCAACTGATTACGGATCATTTTAGCAGGTATGCCTATACCTTGTCCGTATTTTAATACGTATATTATTTACTAAGGAGCGAACTTATTATATTCATATAACATAGTCACCACTGAAATACTGTTTTGATAAGTATTCTTGTTCCTAAATTTACATCATCCGAATATAATGAAATATTGGATAAGCAAAATACATACAATTATAACCAGAATCAGCTTTACAGATACATTTATTTCAATAAGGTATGTATGCAAGGGTGGCCAATATCGATGTTTTGATAGGGAATCCCGTAACTATAGAAGATATTGAAAAAACGGACGTCTTTTGTTTTCGAGTTATAAGCAAAAGTTCGATTTTCCGACTTCTCGTCTATGGATATATCTCGCTTATTTATGAAAATAGAAATAAGTCATTTCTACGTTCTTCAGGAACTTTTTTGAAAATAATTCAGTGGCGTAGTAAATTTTTCTAAAATAGTTTCGATATTCGAGTTACATCATAAAGTTGTATTTCTTTATATGGAACGCATAGTTGGCTCTGGCATCAAAATAAAGACACTTTTTTCCCATTTTAATGATATATATTATAATGGATTGCATATAAGAAGATTAAGTTAATTTATTAATACAAGACAAGGATTTGATATTATATTAAAAAAAATATTAAAATATTTCATTAAAAAATTTACAAAGATGAATTTGGGTATAATAAAAGGATATATCAGAATTATTAACATGCATTTTGTAAAGTACTGGAATAATTTGAATTCAGTTGAACAATGAAAAATAAGAAACATAAAGTTCTAAAACGGTTTAAGTTACCTGAAATAAAGTGGATTATTGTGATAGCAAATACTTATTTGAGAAATGTTATTCAATATAGCGGGTGTTACTAAATGTAATAATAAAAAATATATAGAGTGTTGAACTGTAAAAATATGCAAAAACGATATCACTAAGGAGATATTAATTTTATGTACAAAAAATGTTGATAGAAAAACATTTAATATTTTGTAAAAAGCTGAAATTTTGAAAATAAACCCTTTTCTAATATGAGTTATTAATATATTTTGGTAGATGAAAGCACAGCCCACTATACTAACAAGCCGTGAACTATGAAATCTGGCAACGTCGCGTATGGTTCGTTGAAAAGTGAGGTTATACGTATCCATTAGTGGTTTTCTTACTGTCGGCTTTGTTTGTATAATAATTTTATAAGGTGAATTAATAAAAAATACTTTACATTATACCAGAATTATATACTGTCATCGTTCACTGCCTGTATTTACATAATTCGAGTTGAAGAACTTACGTTTTGAAGCGTAAGTACTAAGAAGATTTTTAACAAGATTCAAGGTGGGTTCAAGTGTAAATTATTTTTTGTTTGGATTTGTGCATTAATATTTAATTCAGATCAGAAATTAATAAAAGCCTATTATTTACCCTCACCGTTAAATAAGTACCTAGCACCAGTAAATAATAATTAATAGTTTGTTTGCTTTTAGAAGCCGAGGTTATGTTGTGTGCCGGGCTGCAAATCGAACTATAAAAGTTCTTTACAAAAAGAATCACTGCAGACGACATTTTCATTTCCCAGCGATGAAAAAGGGCGAAATTTATGGCTTCGTGCAATACACAGGGAAAAGTATGTTATAACCAAAAACTCTGTTATCTGCTGTAAGCATTTTAACGAAAGTGAAATAGAGAGAGTGGAAGTTTATAAAGATAAAGAAGGTGTGCAACGTCAGTTTCCCCTGAAAAGGCCGAAGTTGAAAAAAGAAGCAGTCCCGCATATTTTCGAAAATCAACCAAAATATTTAAGTACCTTTAAATATTTAAACGAAGAAATCCAGAAGAAAGGCGTATTTCTGTTTATTAGTAGCTTCAGCGTACATATGCGAACGTTTTGTCCGTCCGTCTGTCTGTGTGTCCGTGTGTCTGTCTGGATCGCCTGTAACTTTCGAACGGCTACAGATATCGAAATTTTGAAAGGGGGCAAAGTTGTTGCTAAGGTCCCGAGCACCTTCATGCGCTATTTGGTTTTGGCGAAAGGTCAACCGTTGGCGACCTATGTCAAAGGTCACTTTATATTAATGTTTTCGTAGTGCTGAATCTACTCTTTAGACCTGTACTTGAGCAGTTTATTTTAAATAGAGACTATTTAGCAAAATATACTAATGATGATTCTCTTCAAATGTATGTCTGTGGTTATGCTGCTCATTCAATAGAGAAAAAAATTAAATGTAGTGAGTGCAAAAATGTTGCCATTAAAAGTAAGGGTCAGGTACCCGATGATGAATATTTTAAATATTTGCAGAGAGGCAGCCTCTGTGTTGCTGCAGATGCAATTCATTATATATACTATCACATGTGTGCCATTTTTGAATACATAATTAGTGACAAAACTACTGAAAAAAAAAATTGTGTAAAAAAGATCACAAAACGCTTTTGTCCTCTTTAGCAATAGCAAGTTTAAAATCAGATGCTTTTTTTATTGATTTTACAGGTAATTGCAAGTGTGGAACTCCCACTGAAAAAATGTATACCATTGCTTCTACGATTATAAGTAATATTGTTTTGAATAATTACACTAAAAACAAAAATAATGAATGCCATCAAAGTACCTCAAAAGTACGGAAACTGTTAACATATCAGTAAGTGTTTTTGTAATTTTGTTTTTGTAATATTCATATTGTAAATATTATAATAAAAACTTCAATACTGCTTGGGAAGTTTTTTTTGTGGCCATTACTAGGTAGGAACCTACCTAATGTTTACAAATAACGATAACTTTCTACGAAATCTACGTATAAAAATTTCACTGCGATTCGCCGCGTAGACCCACTTGAGAGAGGAAATGCGGTGTTGCCTTTTTTACTTCACGGCTTGTCAGTATAGTAGGCTGTGATGAAAGGGTTTAATTATAATTAAATTGTCCAGAAGAGAAGAACTGTAAATTTTAAAACAAGAAGAATATAATGAATATATAGAGAAGATGTGTATGGTAGGAAGAACATAATTTAAAATACTACAGGCTATTGAAATAATTTCTGGAATTGGATGTTAAACTTAGTTTATTGTCAAATAATTACATCTTGTGAATTGGATAGCGTAAGCTGTATTTACTGAAAATAGGACACGGCAGAATTTTTGGAGTCAGAGTCTTGGGAATTGAAAGTGGTTTTCCATTTGATAGAGTTGAACTTTGCTGAACTTTTGTTGGAGGGACGTTTTGTGATTGGCACTGGTTGAGGTGACGTCCTGTGGTTTCTGACAAATCGGGATTTGCGTTATTTGGTGACAGTGTGTTTACTGCTGGAGGATTTTGTCGAGATTCGTGTTGCTGAATTGTATGCTAAATGAGAATTGGAAGGAGGCATTTCCGAGAGTGTTTACAGTTTTTGACAGTAGCATGGGCTTGTACTGAGGTTACTCTGTAGTTGGTATATATTTGAATCTTTCTTCTTTTTCTTCCTCTTATTATAGGCCAGTGGCCTGTTTTAATCACATAGTGGTTCTATGAGCCCTCTTTGCCCTTAGGTCGGGTAGGTGGCTAGCCTTGCCCGTCGAAAGTGAGAAAGAGTTCCCTTCTTTAGGGGTTAACGACTACCACAGGTGTTAGCGTGGTAGCCGAGGAGCGTACGATTTTTAAACTCTAGAGTCGCCGGGATTCGAACCTTGGCCGGCCGCCTGAGAGGCGAGCATTTGCTCGCGGGGCCATCCGCTCACCATTTAGATCTTTGAAAAGGCGGATTAAGTTCTTTCGACGAGCTACAGTCACAGGTATTTATTGAACAAACTAAAACATACAGTAAAAAAACTGAAGTGTGGTAATTAATAAAAGGACGACTTACTATTTCATGTTTATTGAATGACAGGTATTGTAACAAGGAGGTATTTGCGATTGATATTCTATGTGCATGATTTGAAGTGACACTGACGTTCATTAAAATTGTCACAAATATTTGACGTAAGTTTTTATTAAACAAATAATTTTTGAAAAATAATAAACAGTCTTGATATTGCGTGAACCGACTTGTTTTGAAAATAATCGTGTTCTACTGAGCTAGGCAATATTTAATAACTTAATATTAACGATTCATATTAAAGGGCATAAGAACTACTTGCATTCATTTTAATTGAGAATTTATCTAAAATAAAAATAGAATTCGTACAGTCAAATATGACATATAAAGAATATCAAATAATTGTCGTAATGTAAAATAATTAAATATCCAACTCATATTGCAGTGTAGTCAATCAGTGCAGTATATATTATGCAGGGTCAAATCATTCATTTTCACTACTTTATAGCAAAAACTCGTAATTTTCAAAGTAGTTTGTAATTATAAGTTTTTCGGACTTTTTCCACTGTCTAGGGTGTAAATCACACAACGTTTCGGGAGTTTGATCTACTCTCGTCTTCAGATGTTCCTGGTTAGTCCTGAGAAGGACTGCTATTTACGTTTTTCTACGTAAATTTGTGCCTCCCCTGGGGTTTCAACCCGGGACCGCTGATTGCTGTGATTGTTAGTCTGCCACTCTAACCACTAGGCCACCGCCAGGGCGGTTTAATTGACAGAATTAATAACATTTGATTGTTGATATACAATATTTCAACTTAAAAGTGCGCAATGGCCTATCAAAATAACAAAAAATTTGATATGTTAGAATGTTCTATTCGGAGTAATAATAATTCTGAAGTAGCAAGTGAAGCATATTTTAATCGTTATCCGGAAAGAAGACAACCTAATTAATCTATTTTTGGAAGATTGAAAGAAAATCTTATTCACTATGGGACATTTAACAAACCGAGAACCAAGAATTATAATGTTGAAAATGGGAAGAAGTTGCCTTCAATGTTATTGGAATGGCAGTTGCAAATCCTACCATTTCAAGCCGTCAAATTGAGGCCAAGTCTAAGTCATAAGTTTTGGCACAAAATCAAAAGTCAAATATTTTTAACAAAGCCAACTTTTATTAGAAATTATTTTTTTCTTAAAATAGGTGGACTATCTGAGAACATAATTTAATTATTTAATTATACGTATAACGGCTCGTGCTGTTTTACGAGGCGCAATTTTCTTCGGACACCTCTCATAGTGGTCTGGGCGGGGGCAACATAAAAAAATTGCACAGCACACTAAAATTTTGCTTCTTTTTTAAATCTCTCATTGTCTGAACATTCCTCTATATTATTAGTGTTTGGTGTGCCCTATTTGGCAATCGCATTTTAGCTTACTGAATTTATGAAGAAAAACTGAATAGCCAAGGCTAGTATGAAATTGTAAACGAAAACGTAATCGAGGATTTTTTAGATGAATTTCCGCTGAATGGAAGACGACAAATATTTTTCCAGAAAAATGGTGCATAATACTAGAATCTTCTCGGAATTTTTAACCGTTAATTTAACGCCGCTAGATTTCTTCTTTTGGGGACTCGTTAAAGACAATTTATATAAAAATACTAATAATAATATGAATAAACTAAGACAAAATTTAATACAATATGTTAATTTCGTTACTAATGTTCATAGTTATAACGCAATTCGGAGTGCTTCAACGCAATGTAGGTAAGTTGTGTTGCAAATAATGGACATCAATTTGAAAATTTAATGTAAATAGCTTTATATTCCTTTTAAATTATCTTGTAGTGTGTATAGCAGCATCTTCGATATTATAATTCTTTATTCTTGGTTTGTTGAACGTCCCATAATGAATGAGATTTTCTTTTATTAATGTTCCAAAAATAGATTTAGTAGATTGTCGGCTTTCCGAATAACGATTAAAATATGTTTCACTTGCAGCTTCAGAATTATTATTACTCTGAATAAAACATTCCAACATATCAAATTTTCTGTATTTTCATAGTCAATTTCGCGCCTTTAATGTGAAATATAATGACTAATCAACCGTTATTAATTCTGTCAATTAAATATCCAGTATTGTAACAAGCCTGTAATAAATGTACTTAGAACATCTGCTGCCCAAAATATATAAAATTCTTTATATAATTTTGTGATTTTCTTTGTCTTATTAAGATTGTTTCTTAATATGAATATAAGTACATATTATAATTATGGTTTCTTTATAGGCGACATTAAAATTTTCATTTTCTTTTAAACAACGTTTCGATCATGGCCGTGGTCTTTTTCAAGTTTACTTCATTATGTTTTTTATTTATCGATTCACATTTATTATTAATTTGAAACTAGCATTAGCTGAAATTATTTACATTATATATAAAACGGACATGAGATCCTCCATCTTTTGGATGCACTTTAATTTTATGTAATTTTTGTAAATTTATAAATTTGAAACGTCATCTATTATACTTCATGTCGAAAATCATAGCGATAGACGGTACTGTTGATAAATGTAACGTGGGTTGCAGATTTTACTGTATCACGATTCCGAATGAAGCGTAATTTATTTTATCGAAATAAGACTGTTAAATGAGTAAAGCTTAGCTTTTTGTCCAAATAAGACTGTTAAATGGGTAAAACTTAGCTAGATAAACTTGATAAATACCCAGCCTTTAGGTATTTACCCACTGGATATTTACCCGAGCCATATCCCTAGGCGTGTCGGTTAAAAATAAAGGTGTCAGGTGTCCATATATTTACCGAAAACACGCCTGAACTTGTATCTGCAACTACATAGTGTGCCCTGAAATGCGTGGAGCCCTCATATATTAAATATATTTTTAAATTCATTTCCTCATTATTACTACTTACTTATTTCGTTTTTTCTTGTTACATCTCGCTCTCTCTCTCTCTCGCTCTCTCTTTCTCTCTCTCTCTTTCTCTCTCATCTTCGTTTAATTTAATTATTGCTCAGTCAATAGGTAGTTTCGTCTTGAAAAAGGTCGGGTAAAGTGACCCTAATGAAATCCTGAACTTTGTAAATACGAAAAGTCGCCGCCGGCGCCGCCATCTTAGAAAATGGCGGCCAAAATAGGTTTTTTCAGAATATATTTTTTCCACTGCATTTTAGCGTAAAAGTACTACAAAGTTCTAGACAATACAATTTTCCACAACTTTGGTATTAAACATTTTTTTTCAGATAAATTGTTTTGTAATTTGCAAACATTTTGTCCGATAAAACATTTCATAATAGACCACTGTCAAGAATGACATCATTCAGAGAACAATTTTGAATTTTTCCTGTAAATTTCAAATTTCTTGTTATTACTTTGTTATTATATCTACATTATATTATACCTACATACATATACCGGATGATCGATTTCAAAACCGAACATAGGTTACTAGAAACATTGAATTTATTTTAAAAAACAAGGTTGCCTAGACCTGAACTTTAAATTATGGGGGGGGGGGGGGGGTTGAAAGTAGTTAGACATCAACTGCGTTAGGCATATCATTTGTTTACTAAAAATAAAAAACTTGCTACGAGGTAGAACAAGTAAGGCGTTTTTTTAAACGTGGTATCCCCAATCATTTCTGTCGAAAAATTATCAAAGTTGTAATTTACGAGTATGTAATTTTTAATTTAGGGTCTTTGTTTAAGTCTTTTTGAATATCTGGAGGGGCTAGGTTGATCTGTTTTCTTCGGCAGGTTTCTTTTTGGAATCACTCTTCTCATATTCTTCTTCATCTCCTGCTTCTTTTTCCTGTTCTTCCAGGTATGCTGAGAATCCTTCGATTATTTATGTTAATCGAACTACATCTCCATTTTCCTCCTCCTCCCCAGACTGCTAAAACTTCGGCAACGTTTTTACAGGAGTTTCCATTACAGCATGAGCAGATTATCGAACATTTTAGATCTGCTTTCCTGCAGCCACATTTTGAACCACATCATGTTTTGCACTTGCATGAAATAAATTTCAATAGTGCCTCTGCAGCAGGATCTTTTGTGGTTATGACTGGAGTGAGTCCGAATTGACTTCTCTGCCATTCCCATTCCCCTGAATTTTTTAATCATCAATCCATGTTTGGACGTGATGGTAAATCCGAAACGAGAGTTCCCGGTCAGCTTCTTTTGTAGACGGTAAGGTTCGTAATTAAATTTACTTTTTGTTGTTACTTATCGTCTGAAATTGTGATAACGAAAAGAGTAGAATTTTCTTTGGAAGTGTCGTAGAGAGCAAGTAAGAAAGTCTCTCCTGAGATAGCAACACGTTTGGGATGTATATTTGGGTCTTTAAATATTTGTAGATCCTGGTTTAATGGCTTATCTTCTTAAGAGTATTTAGAAACTTAATTTTTCCTTAATTGTAAATTGCAGAGATGCTGTCTGCAGAACATAATTCTCCCTTGTTTGTTTCCAAAGTCCTCTATCGTTTGCAGCCTGTATCCAGTTCGTATGGATTCTCTCAATGTCAGCAGTCCACCTAGTAGGAGGGCTCAATCAGAGTAAGGAGAGTATATTGTGTGCTATATCTTCGCAAAACTCTGGAAACTTTTAAGAGAGTATAATTTTTTCAATAGTTTTTCCATTCGAATTATTTTTTGCTAATGCTGTTAAGAGCACTAAAAGATCTATGTCTTTACCTAGGAAGAAATCGAGTCAAATGATGAAGACATACTGATGGCTGTGTTGACGATTAATGTGCCTGCATCTTCAGTAACTTCCTTCACTCTCAAATTAGATTCCTCGAACGTTTTCCTCAACATCGATATCAAACGGATTTCATTTTTTTCATTAGATAGCCATTTTTCTTGCATAACAGTTGCCAGCAATGTCTCTTCAAAAGGTGCGTCTGCGCAAGTGGGGTTTTTTGAGCGTTGTAACATTTCAGCACTTTTACTAGCTGCATAAGTTGGATATTAATGATTGAATATAGGTGTTTTTTTTTATTTTATTTTTATGTAAATTGTGATCCAGTGTTGATATGTGTAAATAAAGACCATATTATTATTATTATTATTATTATATCCGTCACACACAAGAATTCCATTTGAACCATAATGTGTCTGTATCTAATGCACGTAGTTTGCACAGACTGATGCAAACGATTCGTTGCGATGCCGTACGAATCTATGTAATAGATATCCATCATCTATCACATGGATGATGTTATCAAAATTCATGTCATTTGTGAGGGACGAGAAGGCTTTGTACAGAGAAGATTTAACGCACTTTCGCATTCCTCCATTGGAAAATAATGATAAAGGAAATGGGAAAAGTTCAAATTTCAGATACTCTTGCAACTATTCGTCCGATTGCTTGACGATACACATTCTTTGAAATCATAAGAGGGGATCTATAGGAATCGCAACGTCATAAGTTGTAATGCTGCAGTTGGCAGCTGAGAGGAATTACTTTATGACGGAGTCAAAATCATGACAGCTTATTTTCGCAATTCCAAACATACCAATCTCTCGAGACTTGTGGCCATTGATTATTTCATCTCTAAGAATAGAATATTTAACCTTGCTCACGCCTGCTCTCTTCAAAATTCGTATTTAATACGTTGTAAGAAATTTTATTCTCTAAAACTCCTTATAGAAATATGTTTACACTAAAATGCCTCAAAATGAAAAAAACTGCCAAATATAAAAATTTCTTTAGAATAGTAGGTACTATTGGATGCTTCGTTGACCATTATGACAAATCAATCTTCTTAAGATTTAGTGTTTAGTTTCTTCTTCAAACAATAATCTTTGATAGTATTGACAACTAACTATACCTGATCATTATATGCAAATAACAGTACAGTGCAACATTACCGTACGTGTAGTGTGTACTGTAACCAAGGAAATACAACACAAGGTGACCGGATTATTTTTATTCATCGACACTTAATTTCCATTCCCCTTCATCTAAACATTAAAAAAATACGACACAGTCTGAAATAAAACGATGTACGTTATACGTCTGGTAAAATTTTCACAGTACTCTTTTCGAAATTCTAGACTTGGCTCCTTAGTCGCCTCGTCCATAAATATCGAACTCGTACTGTAAAATCGTATATTACATGTTAACACATTACAAGTGGTACGAGGTAGAAATTTGAACTATACTGCATTGTGTTCAAATACGTCGAACTGACTTGTCAAAATAACGTACTTATAGAAAATTTTGCGAGTTGTAGTTGTAGAATTATGTCTATATTATGATTGGTCAAGAGGAATACTCTTCATATTTTAAAAGTGAAATTGGAGGTAAGGTGACAAATACTTAAAAATAAGTACTAGTCTTTTTCTTTAAAAAGTTTTGGTCACCTTATTTAATTAAAACCACTAAGCAACCCTACTGAGTTTTTGACAGCGGCACATAATCTCTACTTAAAATAAATAACATTACTGTCTAACAATAACTTAAAAATAAATTTAATCGACTTTGACTGCCACTTTTATTTTGTTGACTTGCCAGTACGAAACGGTAATGACCGTTTACGGACCAAAGACAATATTATCTGAGGCTAGCAGGCCGTATATAGTTCGCGATGCCTACAGCGTTTTTTGCACGATCGGTCATTTCAGACTATTTACCATGGGTGTTTCCATGACAGTAAGTGGAATTTACCAGTTGCTATAACTACGATGACAGCAAAATTACTTACCCATCTAAAAACTGACCAGCAAAAATATTTACCGATCTAAAAACTGAACAGCAATAGTATATTAGATACCGAGGTGGGAAGTGTTTCATTACTGTCGAGAGATTAGGTAGTTTACCGAGACGCGTAGCGTCGAGGTTAACTTTATCTCGAGACAGGGATGAAACTTTCCATCGTGGTATGTATACTATTTTATTTGCAATTATCTAATTTTAAAAATAACTACAATTGAATTCTGAATAATAGATATCTTGATAAAGCTAATATTTTTGTTACCATGAAAACAACCAACTCAATGTTTTGTTACCATGGAAACACCCCACTCTTCAGGTATGTAATATTTTTCGGGGTATGTAATAATTTCCTGGCTAGTTTCAAGTAATCATCTAGTTCCCAGCTGTTGTCATGTCATGAAATTGACACATTACAATGTGATTGCGAATAAAAATACTTACCAACGCCTTTTAAAAAACAATTAAAATTAGTCTTACATGCACAATTTTATGAAATTTTATTTGACAAATAACAAATTGGTTATCTAGTGATGTGTGCCATATCACTTCGATAATTTTGATGTATTTCGCTCGTTTTCATTTTTCTGTAAATAATTTATATTTTTACTTCCTTTTACTATAAAGGAAGTATTGGATTCACCCCAAAAATTCGAAATTGAGTTTTCAACGGATCTTCACATTTTAGAGTCCCCTGATCCCAAAAAACATATTTTTTTTCATTGGTCTGTCTGTGTGTGTGTCTGTGAACAGAATATCTCAAAAACAAAAAGAGGTATGGCGTTGAAACTTCATATATAAGTTTTGTGTACTATGTAGATGAGACAGCAAGCTTTTGAAGAAAATCGCATACCCGGAAGTAGGTGTTTACTCTTGTGATTTTTCAGTTTTTTTCGATTTTTTCAAAAACGGCTCTAACGATTTTTTTTAAACTTTACATTTTTCTTACATTTTTAATGTGTATTGATGTGAGATAAATGATTTTCCAGTTGAATACTTCTAAAGTGGGTTTCTTTTGTTTTTTTTTCTATTTTTTTTATTAACTCCTATTTTAAATAAAACACCCGGTATATTATTACATTTTTGAATTCACCTTAAAATTCTAGAGAAAATTTATCTCTTCAACTAACACTCGATTTTGTACCGTTTTTGTAGAATTTGTAATTTTTGAAAATTTTTAACAAATGGTTAAAAATTAAAAATGAAAATTTTGACTAATTATAAGATCACTGTAAAAGGAAGTTGTGTGAGTGTATCACACCAGATTTTTTGTGTTATTTTAATTCCGATCGTGCAAAAAATTTTATAAACACGTCGAACGTTAAGGGTTACCATTCTCAGACGATAATTGGAGTCGTCGCTTCGCTCCTCCTCCAAGCAATTGACATATCTCATTACTTACCTTTTAGATTTTGTAAATGCAACTTACTGTCATGGAAACTCATACGGTAAACGAATAAAAAACGGTAAATCGTGTACAAATCCATTTACTCGTTTCGACATTCATTTACCAGACTTGTAACGTAAATAATTATTATGTTCAAAGTCCAAGAAATGACTTTTTATAGTACAAGTTCGACGTTTACGGACTTTTTACGGGAATGCTATGTAGAATCGATTGCTGGACGAGTAATGCACAATATTTTATTTGATACTGTATCGCATCGTTTGATGTTTGAATGAAGATTAATGTAAATTAAGGAAATGATTAAAAATTATCTGGTCCCCTTAATTATAACTAACGTATGTATAGTAATTTGACGATTTCAATGGTGTACACGCATGATTACAGTATACTTGTAATGTTTTGTTAACCCTACTAAACAAGAAAATCCGTCATGGTATGAAATAATATAGTATGATCACATATTATTTTATCTAGAATGGCTATGGAATAGTTTCTAATTTATGAATGCAACTATAAAAATCAGCCTTATAAACAGCTTAATTTTAAGTTAACTTTAATTCTTTGATAAATAAACAAAAGCGCATCAAAATTTGTTTACCAATGAATCAAATGTCATAAGGACTAACATTTTGATGTGATCTTGTTTACTTTAACAAATAATTAAAATTAATTTCAAATTAGTGGTCTTTCTAAACCGGCCGTAAGTCACTTAAATCAAATGGCAAGTTTGACTATTAAGTACAAACTATTCCATAGCCATACTAGATGAAAATAATTTTTGATCATATTATAGTAATTTACATTGCAAAACCGTTACTTGGAACTTTACGTGCGAGCATGGTATCAAAGGAGCGAATTATAGCGAGCTTATTATCAATGCTGTCCATAAACTTCTGGTAACGTTCGAGCATTGTACAACGTTTTATGGTATTCTGAATAGTAAATCTTTAATTAAAAAAGAATCAATTCAAAGGAAGCTATTCGTCATCAATACCATAGCAAAATACACATGTTGCTATAGTATTGATGATAAACGGCACGTTATAATTCTTTGGGGGCTTTGTCCGTAAAGAAGCTCTTTGTCCTAGAGTTCAGTAAACCGGTGTTTACCATTCAGAATACCATAAAATAATAGTATTATTATCACATATCAACAAGGATATCTAGGTAGGTACACATGTTTTCGGTTGCCTAAAAATGAAAAAGGCACATCTAATACTCCACAAGGTAAATTTGGTATGGAATATTAAAGAAGACCTGCTTCTGTGCTAACATATTAAGAGTATTGTACCTGTTCATGGTGAAATCGTATGTCAAATTTTCGAACTGGGTAAATATTACATTCATCTTTCTATACATCTTATAATATATTTACTTGTTTATCTCAAGATATGATCATCATCCTGTCATGGAGTAGGCATATAAGCTTGTTCAGGCGTCCATTACCTACTAGGTCGACCTACTTCTCTCTTGCCTGTTGTTTATACTTTTCTATTAAGCATAGAATCCTTTCTTCGCCCATTCCAGTAAGATGATTCAGTTTAGAGCAACCTTTCACAGCTCTCAAGCATTGCACTTGTACAGCTTGTATT
The DNA here is from genome assembly GCA_940337035.1 of Agriotes lineatus. Classification (NCBI taxonomy): domain Eukaryota; kingdom Metazoa; phylum Arthropoda; class Insecta; order Coleoptera; family Elateridae; genus Agriotes; species Agriotes lineatus. The sequence goes on along the minus strand of OW679197.1, from coordinate 123,886,196 downwards.
TTGCTACATTTTTTCTCGATAATTTATGATTTATACCACTTTTTTTTTAATACGTCTATGACCACTTTGCTCTATACGCGAAACTTAAAAGTAAATCAAGATAAAAAAATCCAAACCAACAAACGAATTGCAACCTTCTGGTTGTATGAGACGCAAGTTTTTGCTTCAGACGTTATTAGAAGATAGGAATAGCATATTTTCTTCGATAGGACGAGAAATTATGCTTTTTCAACATGTGTTCGGGCCGCAAACTGCATGATTCCATTATTTTTATGTCGTTGACGACAATATACTTTTGTGTAACCAGTAGGAAAAAGAATATATTTCCTGCCGACTTTGGAAATTTTTGATGCGCCAGCCCAGTCAAGCATGCATAGGAAGTCGGTAAGTTCATTTTTCGTACGTGTTACACTGTTTTTTCTCCGATCTGGATAAACTCAAAAATTAATAACTTTATTTTTCTTCAAACGGCAGTAAAATATGGCATTATACTGCTGGATTGATGATGCTAAACTGTCACTTTATTGTCAAGCGGCAGATAAAGTTATTATCTGCCGCTGACAACTTTATCTGCCGATCAAGTAATTTTCTTCGAATTTTGTTCACAAAGTTGGAAATAATTTGTTATAAAAACGTTTGAAGAAAATAGTATATTAAAGTATGAGTGGATAACAAGGTCTTTAAAACACGCGCGAGTTTTCGAGCACGACGGCGTAGCCGGAGTGCTCGAAATAGAGCTCGGCGAGCTTTAATCGCCTGTATTCGCACGCTCGGGCGTGCTTTAAACGGCGATTCTGATGCAGGTATAATAAAAAATACTATATGTTATTCGGAGCAAAAGTATCTTTATGTGGCTCGGCTGTTACTTATATGCCTCGCAAGCTCGGCAGATAACCCCTCCAGCCTCGCCACATAAAATATAACTTTTGCTCCTAATAACATAATATACTATTTTACGTTACAGTTATTTCCAGCCTAGGCCGAAAAATAATTCCAGTACTGTTATTTCTTGTTGTTTGACAACGATGATAACATACTGGAATCATGCACTTTGCAACCCGAAAACACGCCATGAAACCATAATTTCGGTGGGAGAAAAAGTTTTTTCTACGAATATGGTTCTTCATTATAGACGTAATTCTTTAAATTACTTGACAAGACAACGCGCCAGTGCATAAATGATAAGTTATTATTCCACAAAGAAAATGTAAACATGTTTGAATTTTCACAACTGGAGGCGGGCAGCTATAACGGCCTTGCGCCCCTCTTTAGGAAGTTCGGGGAGGGTTAGAGAAAGGAAAGGTTGGACAGCAGAAAAAGAGATAGGAAAGGTGGAGGAATACTGCTCCAGCTTGCCTCAGATAAGGTACTCTGCTGACTCAGGAAAACCACCTAAAAACCTGAATCAGAGCAGACAGCCGCGGGAATCGAACTCGCGACCTCCCGAATGCTAAGCAGATGCGTTAACGCGAACCTACAGAGCTCGGTTTCACAAATATGACCCCCAACGTAATTGTTTTCTTTTCCTTCAGCTGAAGAAACGTTTGAAACGGAATAAATTGTTATCAAATAACGAAAGTGTAGATGTGGAAAGTGTAGATGTGATAAGAGTAGCGGTTTACGATTCAAGTATTATTGTTTTCAATAATTGAAAAATTATATAGACCCTTGTTGGTTTTGGTATTCGAGGCATCTGGAATATCTCATCACATATGCATAATATAACGCATCAACAAACAAAACAAACGTATGTAGTCCAGGTAAAATATAAAATACCTATAAAATAATAAAAACAACATGTCTTAATAAAAATTTAATGAACAAGAATATATAAAAAACTTCTAAAATAAAATTAATTGTACTTGTAAAATTGATTTAAAAAAGCGCTATTTATAATACGTGCCCCTACATTGTTATAAAATAAGCTGATAACTGCGCGTATTTAACTAAAAATAATTGCATGTATAATAAATATCAAAAGAATAACGACTCCTGGAATTTACTCGATAAAGTAGGTCTCTTGGCCTTGGACTGATTTCTAACCTTTTTAAAAGCATGGCCGCTTCCATATTTCACTGAATTTTGATGAACACATCGGCGTCCTATGAAAAATAAATATGTAGCTATTGAAATTGTAATTTGACGTTAAAAAGTTAATTGTTTTAATATCTTAAAATACAAACGGTTCCATGTTAAAACTTTTTTAAGTGGTTTTTACTAGCAGTAAAGAATATTCCAAAATATTCTGTACTCTTGTTTGCAGAAATGGTATTTTTTTAAAACAGTTACTGTTGCTCGAAATTCTGATTTTTTGTGAATTTATATATTACAAAACCAATTTTCAACACGAAATGCCCCGAAGGTGAGTATTTCAGCGGTTAGCGATGTTAAAATATCGTCAAAATCTAGAACATGTATTGGATGAGACGATGAGAGGGGGGCTAAAGAAAAACGGGGGAAAATATTGAATGTTAATGTTATATGTTTTTTACTTTAAGCATGCACATTCCATTAAAAATTCCCAAATAAACAATTTTCCTTTATTCATGTTTTAATTATATGAGCAAACAAGTTGTAGGTTAATTTTTAACTACACAATTATATGAACACACTTAATAGTGATTTATGTATCAAGGCCGTAGAAGAGAGGTTTTTGGCCCGCGGCGCGACAGTTATAGCACGAGGTGCAATGCACCGAGGGCTATAACACAAGGATCAAAGCTACGCCTGAAGTGCGCACTAAACTTTATGTACCATCAAAATTTTAAAAAGGTAGCGCAGCTTATTAAAACGTTGTAAAATGAACACAGGGCGATTCTCACAATTATTTTAGCGGAATATTACCGTTTTAAACAAGGGATGGTTTTCATTAATGTGTTTCGCAATAATAACTGAAGTGACGTCAGCGGAAAGTAAAAAATGTTTTTGCCCGCCAAAATGACGTCAACTGACGTACAATAATTTTATCGCCCGAGGGCGAACACGACTTGCTTTAAGTCTGAAAATAAGGTATAAAAAACGCATGTTGTTGATCGATCGACCACTACTAAAAGTAGGCCTTTTAGCACTAGCTTGTTTCACTAAAACTGACGTTTTATAAATCAGCGTGTTAAAAGTGAAATCAGCTGTTTACTTTTAGCTCATGTGCTAAAAGTAAATAGCTGGTGTTGAATTTAGAATTTTGAACTGGAAGTGAGACTATAAAGTTATTCTAGGTACATCTTTCGTTAGAGGTAGTGCTTTTTAAATAACTAAAGCATTATGTAGCGAATAAAGTCAAATGTGTACTATTATAATTACCTTTGATAACTAACTTTGACAGCTACTGGCTGCAGAAACAGTCACCTGTGCCGCCAAGGCCATCTCTTTACTGTGACATAAATTACAACTGTGATAAATGCAAACCTTTCTTAAATCGACATTTATGGATTAATAACAGTAAATTTAAGGCCGCAGGAAAAATATTGCGTGCAAACTCGTGCATAAACATCTACTTTTAGCACTTGTTGCACAAATAGCTCTTTTCTACGATCTTGTCAAAAGTGACGAGCGTTTGTACAGTTTCTAGTGTCAAAAGTGACCCTAACACTTTTAATTTTATCGTGAAAATTACGTTTTTATTGCATGTTATCGTTGGTGACGTGCAATAAAAACGTTTTGCTGTAAATTTCTATGTTAACATAACCTTTTTGCGCCTGTTCTCTACTGTTACCCCCTGGAACAGCTTGTCGTATTACTTTAGGGGTTGCAGGCGTCACTTAGGCTTCGAATTTCGCTGTGGCCTCGGCTACAGCGGCGGACGCAAAACGTGGGTTTATCGCTTCGCCTCGTAGGACAATTCATAACGAGTGCCACTGTCACACATTTTCTGCCCGTGATACATAAATAGCTATTAGTGTTTATATACTGTAAATAAGTGGTAACAATCCAACGCGTCCTTCAAATTAAGTAATATTTATGCACTATTAAGTTCGCTCCCTATAATAAACAGGAATGTTCTGGTACAAGACTGTATCATTGCCATACATAGTTACATCAAAAAAGTAATTTTTGTAGAATCAAACGATTTTTTTAACTGATTTGAGTTAGTGATTTGTGACGCAATATTTAGTAATATGCAGTTTTATCTTAACTGCTGATTTAACGCGCACTAAAAGCAAATATTGAGGGACTGTACCTGCAAACGGAGCATCAGAGTGATATTCTTCGACGACGTTGTCCACACTCTTGTCTGATAAGGAGACGCTACTGGAAAAACTCTCACTAGATTCATCACATATTAGCAAATATTCTTCCTCAGTTTCCGTTTCCATATCTCGGGACTTCCTCTTGTATTCCTGATGAACCCAAGAATTTCTAACAGGAACTCTTTTAATGGCAAAACCATGATGCTTTGCTATATTGGGCAGCGAAAGGCTCGTGCTCTAGAATTCGTGCCGAATTTCATGCAAGTAATACAGGTGAAAAAAGCATAAATGAGAATAGCCGAGCTTACGCCATGCTATGGTTGATATGCCCCAACTTTGCAGGTACAACAAACATATAATGGAACAGAGGATGCAGCAAATAAACGTAGCTAGTCCATATAGCTTTACACTGATTCTGATAGGCAAAACATATATTTCAGTAGTGCACAGAGTCAATAGGGTACATAACTGTGCAGAACAAAAGCAATAATACATACATATTTCATAAAAGCATTTATTTATAAAATAACGTAACGTAACAAGGACATAATAAAATACTGTTAACAAATTAACAACTGATACACATATGGCCCAATATGAACAAACATTATCCACTATTTTATTAATACTTTCAAACAAGTCATATGGCATTCACTAAGAGGTACATTCAAACTATTACAAACTTACCTGACTAAGGGGACGCATTCGTTCGTAAATTATATTTTCAGCTTGCATTGCTGAAGGGGGTGGGTGATCAGGTGTAGGTGGCTGATGATAGTGAGTGGGGCTTAAAGGCATACGCTTTGAATTAATCACCCTTTCGACAGGTCTATCGTCTTCACTATTTTCATTATAATCGTCTTTATAATCATCTTTTATCATTATAAACGCACTGGACACAAACGTAGATTCAGGTGCAGATGCGCAAGTTTTAGCAGGACCTTCTTTATTTCGAAAATCGTATTCTTCATAAACTTCTGGATTTCTTCGTAATTTGCGTTTTGGGTTTTGCTGTTTGATTATCATATTCTCGTATACCGATGTAATGGCTACTGGTTCCAACCTCGAGCTGCCTTTCCGGGTATCTAAGTCTTCGCTTTTACCTCTATGTAACTCTTTGGCAGGGCGTTCTTCTTCTTCATCTAATGCAATGTTAAAAACTGTGTTCATTTCTACGTACTGATCAACACTACGTCCATGAACTAGCCTTTCCCGTCGCTTTTCGTGTTCTAATTCATTCAAATCGCCCTGACTGCGAGTTCCGCTATGAGCCAAAAATATGTATTCATAGGCGTTATTGCTAACGCCGTCGATTGACATCGACATAGGGTGCAAATGAGTAGGAGATCCTGAAAGATTTCGGCGAGGAGGTTTCTTTGGAGGCGTGGGCTGAAACAAAAACAAAATATATCTACGTCATTACCCTAAGTAGTAACTTTCCACCCAGATACTATCGTAGTATAAAACGGGGAAAATTTTTGACTGTCAATAAGGTCAATCACTAACCGAAACTTTACTGTTCGAACCGGGACTACGCCCGCCTTTGACATTGTTCATTGGCATGTAAAACGGAGCACCTCCACTGTCAGGCCTGCGAGGATACCCAGTACTAGAAGCGGTGGAAGACAAACTGGTACGATCAGCTTCCCGGCAGTTCAAGAAATGCAAATCTTCGGAATGTCCGCTCGAATCCATGAACAATTTTGGAGCGGGAGGCGTTTGGAAAACACTGTTATCTGATCCTCTGGAACAATCAGAAGCCGTTCGGTATGAGGACGTTGAAGAGCCACTGCGTGGTCTAAGAGATAGTTTCTCGCTAAAGGAAAATGTTATTCCTTCCAATGGTGACGGCGTTGGGGACGCATCATGCAAGATGGGAAGTGGTTTTGATGGTGGCCTCGTGCGTTTGTTTGTGGGTAAACTCTGATACAACCGTGATAAACGCCTGGAACATGCAAGCATGCTAAGCCATGCAGTTTACGTTCGAGTTAAAGCTAATCGCCGAAGCAGCGTAGATAAAGCAACCATATGTGATTAAAAGCCCGACAAATAAGTTCTACAAAAGATACAATCAACTCACATAGACATGGCCGACGTCCCCGACGTCCTCCTATCTTCAACGCCATCCACTGATCGAGCGTGGCGATAGAAATCCCAGCGATGGGGCGAAGTGCCTGGAGACGGATCAGTAGTTAGTGATCTGCCCCTAGAGCACGGCCGTACGTTTTCGTAGGGACTACCTAGATCTGAATTTGTACAAGGAACAGGAGGAAAAGGCTGACTGATGCTTTCGCCATCACTATCTTGAGCCATCCACGATTTCGCGTGCCCTTTAAAAATCAGTCTTAATAAAAAGAGTTAAAAAAATTCTAAACTTACTTTTGATGATACCCATGATTTCATGCGTTGCCTGTGCCGGAAATTGACTCAGCAAATCCATAACCGTAAAATTATGTGCATCCCTAATGGACATATCAGCACCGTTTTCGAGAAGCGTTCGAACAACCTCCACTTTTCCACACAGCGCTGCCTCGTGAAGTGCTGTTCCAGAAGGGGTTCTTATATTCACGTCAAACCCAGCCCGCAGCAATACTTCTACAACCGCTCTGTACGAAACAAACCAAGCTTATACAATGTGCTTATGTCGTATGGTTGTGAGTTTTAGCATTTTCCTATTTTTATCATTTGGAATTTGATAAATGGCTTGATTATAATTAACTTTCAAGCGGAAGAACGTAACCCTGATATGCTTATAACGTATATGTATCAACGTACACCTGTGCTATGCAACTGTATGGTGGATGAACAGCAATAAGCTCGTCTCTGTAAAGGCCGCACATTGCTGATGGCATATGGATGCAATCAGAGTTTCATATACGCGTGACCTAACACGCATATTGCGGGCAAACGGGCATTACATCACGGATTGCGCTTATTACCGCTAAGAGATAGAGGTAGGTGGGAGATGTTTTCGAATTATTCACTTGCAGTAGGTACACTGAAAGTGAACAGTATGAACTGGTAAAAGCAAATTTAAACACGATGACTTGTAAAAAAAATGGCAGGTTAGTCGAAAGCTGGTGTAGAATACAAAAACACGCAGTTATTGTTGGGAACAGGTGAAATTTATGGCTTTCAACTACCTTTGAGGAAAGTAAATACGCTTCAGGGAGCGCACATGCAAAGATTAGTATAAGCTACCATTTTCACATCAATTAATCTTCTACATATCAGTAAATATAATATACATACAGGCAAAGACTAATTACTAATCAGTTACATGTTATGAAGGAACGTCTCTCATCCCGTCGACTACAAGGGGTTAGAATTTAAGTGGGCTAAATAATTATAAATATGTTAAACCGTTGTAGGGAATGGCAGCTGTAAGTGTTTGAAACGGTACATGAACATTAACATGCGGTTTGTTTGATACGATATTAAGCTTCTGTAGTAATATAAATGCCAATCTAAGATAAACTGTAAGTATTACGTTCCGACTTTAACTATTGGCTGGAACAAAACATCATTAAAACAATAGTTTCTACAAATAATAACTAGTGACAATTTACACAAAAAACTAATGTTACAATAGTTATAGTTACGATGATTACTCTCCTCACATTTGTATTAGACAATCAGAGCACACAATTTAAGGAAACTACGCAGTATTAATATTTCAGAAATCCAATCGATTATACTAGAACTAGTTATGCCTACTACTATTATTCAAACAAAATAAGATTTCAAGGAATAAAATACTACTGCACAATATCTACAGTGACGCATAGTAAGTGCAACAAAATGAATATAAATTAAAATAAAGACTTTTTTGCGTATTTTCTCCTTGTTCAAAGAATGATCTTCCCATTTCTCAGTCGGATTATTTAAACTGTTAAAATTGACATTCTTTGTCACTAAGCAACAAGTTTTCACAATATAACCATCAAATTGCAAGTACTTCATCCTATTACTACCGAATATTCAATCTCGGGAAGTATAAGCCGTTTCGGTAATCGAAATACTGTTCGAAGACGTAATAATGAAAAAAGGTCTGGTTAGCTTAAATATACATAAGAAAAGTTGAATTTTTATTAGTACCACTTGTTATATATATTATTCAACAGTTGCAGATCTCAATTTCTTCAAAAATATATCTTCATAATGTCTGCCTCATATATAAAAGTGAATTCGAGTTTCTTATGAAAAAGAACATATATTGGTATTTGCATACTTGCATATTTCAATAGCGTGGTGCCTTTTCAAAACTTCTACATCGGATGTCAGAATTTGAATCGGCTTTTCTACGGTATTAGCGTCTACAACTTCATAAATCAGCACCATTACGATCTTCACACACAGCAATACGTTGTATACAATGGTTGCTCGTCGGTAAAATTTTGCTACATCAGGCAAGGATCTAAAATAGGCCCACTTATTTTTTTTTAATTTTGATTACAGATTTGCCCGAATATGTAAAGCACTCCGAATCCCAAATTTTTGCAGATGATGTAAAAGTGTATAAGGCCCTTACTTATTTTCACGGTTTATTAAAACTGCAAGAAGATTTAGACAACGTTGTTGTTCGGTTCGAAAAGAACCATTTAGCCCTAATTGTTGCAGTATTTCCGTGTGTCATACACTCGAAGTTTCTTTTCTCTACGTTTTGATTATAATATTAAATGTAGTGATGTAATTAGGAAGAATAAAGTAAAAGATTTGGGAATTATTTTTGATAGTACATTAACTTTTAATCTTCAAATACAAAGTTGCACTAAAAAATCTTATAAGTCTCTGGGATTCATACTGCGCAACTCAGCTGATTTTACTAATTCTCGATCCTTTATTTATGTATTTATATAATTCATATGTAAGACCAGCATTAGAATATGGAGCTATTATTTGGTCTCCATACTGGTGTACCTAAATGAAATTGAAAAGATGCAAAAAAGTTTCGAGATTTCTGAACTACAAAAAGCATCAAATATATCCACATATGAAATATTACAAACTTTTTCTGGGTAAATTTAAATTTTTTAGTCTAGACGTGACATTGTCTGCGCCTTATTTGTATATAAATTGGTTAACAATAAAGTAGATGCTCCACATAAACTAGAAAATGTACTACTAGCTGTACTTTTCTACGAAAATACGCGTAAATGTATGTTATGATATATTTAGTGGTTATTATTATTTATATACATATACTTACAATGGTTATATTATATTTGTGATTGGGTCTTTCTCACCATCTCCTATATTGTATTTTTTTACTTCAACCTGTTATTGGACTTTGTTGGTTGAACAATAAATAAATCATTTCTGTTTGTCGTACCACTCCTCTATGATTCCGTTTAGCAATCTGCTACTTATTGCTTATTTTGCTCTAGAGGAAGATATATCGAGAAAAAATCAATATACCGGGTGACAATGAGACTAGAGCCATGCTTATATCTTCTTTATTTATGAATCAATTTAGATAACATTTTATATAAAGATACGAGGATAATTTCTGATTGACCGATAGATATAGTCAAAATGGTGGATTTCCGGTTTCACCGGAAACGATACCAACTTTGATTTTTTAAATGGATCACCCTGTACATTTTATTTTTTCAAAATCTAGAAGACAAATTATCAGTAGAAATATAACAAGTGCTTGAAAAATTTCCGGAAATATTTGGAAATATGTTCTGCAGCTATTTTTTCAATAAGTGCATGAGTGCATGCAAACTGAAAAAATCCCGACTCCGAAGGAGGAGGGATTTTTTCTGTTGGCATGCACGAATGCTTTTGTTGAAAAAAAAATAGCTGCAGAACATATTTCCAAATATTTCCATAGGGAAATTTTTTAAGCACGCGTTATATTTTAATAGAGAATATCTCGAATGAAAAATCACAGTAAAGAAAACATTTTTATTAAAAAATATTACGAAACTAATATCTAAGTACTAATAGTTTACGGTTTTTTGTGATGACAGTGACATAAGTGGAAATTTTCCGGTAAATTTCCGATTATCAATTTTCGCCGTTACCATGGCAAATTTCTAACTAAATTTGCATAAGGGATATTCTCTAAAATAGTCTCGCCAAATTTTAATTTTTTCAAACAGAAAAATATTTTTTTCAACTTTTATTTTTTACGATAGAAGACTGTGACTCGAAAATATATGTTCCAATTGACTCTAGCAACTAATAATAATAGCTATTTTATCAATGAAGTCAATAACAAACCCTTAATAAAAGAACAAAATTTGCTAAACACGTTTTTTAAGAAAGTCACTTTTTTTAAATGGCACCTACCAAAGGCCAGCTTGCCATTAAACAGCAAATTTAATTACCATTCTAACGATATGCATCACGCACTACTTTATCTTTATCTAAAATTGAAGAATAATAATGAATTAATTAATTAATTTTATTTTTCTGTGTAATACTTAAGCAAATTTGGCAGCACTGTTGTATGTCATTTGAGTCGTAGATTGCGAAAAACAGAATATCCATTTAAAAAATCAAAGTTAGTGTTATTTCCGGTTAAAGCAGAAGTCAGCCATTTTGACTATAAAGATGTCAATCCGAAATTATGTCTAGTATCCTTGTATCAAATTCCATCCAAATTCATTCATAAGTAACGGAGATAGAGGCATGGCCCTGGTTTCATTGTCACCCGGTATATATACTTAATCTTTGAACATGCTCTTGAATCTAACTTGTGTACGAAATCAAGTGCAGAAATAGTTATTTTCATGACAAGCGTCGAAAGTAGTAAATATCGTGCGAGTGTTGATTAGACAAACGAGGGCGTAGCGAAGCGAAGCCCGAGTGGATCTAAAACACAAGCACAGATATTTGCACTTTCGGGCGAGTTATGAACACTATTTTTTAGACGACCACTCAAAGTAAATTCTATTTTTAAGAATTGTTTTTATTTTGTTTGCAAAATTGATCGTTATATTATTATTGGTACAATTATAAAAAATTAGAGCTTGTTGGAAGCAGAGCAACGAATAAAGCAAAAGCGTCTGGATTATATGAATCAAGGTCTGCTGAATTGTGTCACAAACGTCAAAGTGACGTTTGTCACACAATTAAGCAGGCCGTGATTTGAATAACTTTGTGCCGTTACGATATGACTAGCACGATATAATATCGTGCTAGTGTATGAAATTGTGAACTTTCTGTAGTAGGTTGCTGTCGCGATAATGTTACTTTCATACGTGGTCGTCTAAAATAGTATATTATTATATGAGCGATTATGACAGCCATTATTCACGAAGATGACATTTGCGCCACAAGCCGAAGGCGCGTGGCGCAAGTCATCTGAGTGAATAATGGCCATAATCGCGAATATAATACGATATTTTATCTACTCCTATGCAATAGGAGCCTTGTGTTCATATTTCAGAATTATGACATTTGTGACAGCTGTTAACTTCAAAAGTCATTTAATAATAAGAATGAATTTTGTGATTGGCTACAACCTATTGAATAATGAAAATAGAATTTTCTGATTGGTTGCAATTTGCAAACTATTGAATAATGAAAACAGAATTTTATGATTGGCTGCAAACCGTGAATTATGAATCATAATTCATGGCCATTGTGCAGTAGGAGTAGATAAAAATATTTTTTCTACAGCCGTCAAAAAAACGTGACATTTATGCATCGCTATAGATACGCGAAGTTTAACTTTTTTTAACACGTGAAAATATTTATTTAAGATACAAGTGCAAAAAGGCATTCTTTATTGCACGAATAGGTCAAATTAGAATGCGAGCGTTAGCGAGCATTCTAAGACCTATGAGTGCAATAAAGAGCCTTTTTGCAAGAGTGTCTTACAACGTTTTATCTACGATCATAATCTTTTACGAAAGTATGTATTTCATTTTGTATTTTTTAAATTTACGTGCAATAAAATTGTTATAACACTAGTGTACTAAAAGTTACCTTTTTACACTAAAATTAGTGTATCATAGATTTCTTATTGACATTAGCGTGCAATAAAATTTTTATAACACTAGTGTACTAAAAGTTAACTTTTTACACTAATATCGGTGTAGAAAGTAAGCACTTTTTACATGATCGTAGATAAAATAATATTTCTTCACGGCTAGCAGTGAAAAAACGGTTTTGGAACACCATTTCCTTAGTTACAACACATATAAAACGTTACGTACATAATAATATTACTCTACTTATTTGCTATATACGTATGATTTTGTTGCAGAGAATCTTTTATTCTTTTTTTGACGGCTGTAGAAAAAACGTTTGTATTTTGTGGAAAAAATTCGTGTTTTTATGGCGCGTTTGAATGACTTTTCTGCCTCGACCTAACGGTCTCGGCGAAAAATGACATTCTCACGCGCCATAAAAAAAACACTCATTTCGCGCACTTAATATAAAAATTACTATTATCGCATTTCATTTGGAAATATACTACATTTCTTCATTCAAACTCGATAATAAATGTCGTACTTTTATCATTAGCAACAGTTTTATCCCTAGCAACGGCGATTCGTTTTATATTTGGCAATACTGAAGTGTGATTTTGGTGACGCTGTAAGTCTATCTCAAAATTGAGATTAGTAGGTTAGGTTTTGTGTCAGTTTTGACATAGATTGACGCAAAACCTAACCTGTTAAGCTCGAATTTGACATAATAATAATAATAATAATAATAATTTTATTCATCCAATCGACCATTTATACAGCATAGGATATGTCAAGATTGTACACTTTAAAATTCGATTAAAATAAAACATTAACATACATCACATACAATAAAATATATACATATATCACAGTCAATATAACCATCACAGTTTGTCTTCGAAAAATTCTGCTAAGGAATAGTAACATTTATTTAATAATAATGTTTTAATATTTTTATAAAAAAATTTATCGTTATCTTCTCTAACTGACTTTGAGATCTTGTTGTACACTTTAATCGCTAGACATTTTGGACTATGTTCATAAATTACACGATTGTGAATAGGGAATAGACTTACAGTGTCACCAACAACACACTTCAGTACTGCCAAACGCATAACATCAACTGGAGCTGCTTATTGTGCTTTAGTACATAGGAATGAGTTATGTTCATCTTGGTTATGTTTTGAAAGTTAGTGTAACTTTGATGTAAAAACTTAATATTTTACCTTCCTTACGAAATGCGATAGAAAAGTGGTTTTTCTGAACTCGTATGGCCGTTTAAGTACTCGCTAACGCTCCTACTCAAACACGCCATACTTGTTCAGAAAAACATCACTTTTCTCAACTTGTAGAGTAATATAGTATTAACGCTATGGTAAGCGCTACTTTTTCACTTTTCTCCAAAGACCAACTATTAAGTAGCGCTATACAATATAAAGGAACTTTTTTTTAGTAATTTTAATTTGGTGGAAAAAACAGAAAAAGAACAAGGCACCGGAACAAGAACCAAAGGAAAAAATAAAGTTATCTTGAAAATGAGAAACATGAATATGGACATGGAGTATAAACACTCTAACGGTAAAGGAAATAGAGGTAGTGGAGGACATGAAAGAATATAATCTACAGATACTAGGAATAACTGAAAACAGATCAGGGAGGCACAAACATCACAAATTAAGATACTTTATACTATTCAGAGGCACAAAGAGAACGGAGAGTCAAAGAAGGAGTAGGTATCATACTAAATAAAGAAATAAACAACAGAAAAATAAATTTTGAAAAATAGGCTCCAGAGTAATAAAAATACGACGTATCAAACACTTGATACAGATATACCTATAGAATGACGAGATGAAGAGATAATAAAGGAGTTCTATGAAAAAATACAACAGATAAGAGATCAGCTACGAGATAACAACGCAAAAATTATAATAATGGGCGATTGAAATGCCAGAATAGGAAAGAACAAAGAAATCGGTCTGGGCTTAATGGGAGAATTCGGTGAAAACACAGAAGTGAAAATAATTATATAATAAATAATATAATAATAATCTGAATAGAAAACAAACTGATAGTTGGAAACACCTGGAACGAAAAAAATCGACGATACCTAGATATACCTTTGTAGTTGAGGAGAGAAATACAAGACGCGTCATAGACATTATCAGCTATACGAGTTGTAGCTAATATAGGCTACAGATAGAAGAAATAAATTAAATGTAGAATACGCGTACCATAACGAAATATATAATTCACTAGACAGAAAAAACAAACAAGGAATGGAATATGGATCAAATATGGGAAAACCTGAAACAAACCTTTGCAAAAAGCAGAGATTATATGTGGAAGGAAGAAAATAAACTCCAACACAAAAAAACAAACTGGTGCGAAATAGAAATAAAGAAAAAGATAAAATGAGAAAACAAGCATGGAAGAAATATAACAAAACAAAGGAGCCACAAGACAAATTGGATTATATAAAACTTATAAATGAGGCAAAGATAGCAGCAAGTGACAAAGAAGAGAGAGAAATTTGGGACAGAAATAAACAACGACTTCAAAAATAGTAATATAAAATTATGAAACAGAATAAAAATACGAAAAAGAAAGAAACAAGAGGAATGAAGAATAAAGATAACGATATAACAATTAAAATGCAAAAATCACTAGAAATACGGAAAAAATACTATACTCAACAATTTGAACAAAGACAAAACAAATACAAGAAATAAAGATGGAAGAGATAGAAGAAGCACTAAGAAATATTAAAATAGGAATAGCAGAAGAAGCAGACGACATCGAACCAGAGATGATAAGGTGGATGGGCAAAAAGGGCAAACATTCTCAAAACTGGGAAAAAAAATTATACTACCAATTCATAAGACGGGAGATCATATCTACCATTTGCCTAAATTCAGTAGCATTTAAAGTCTAAAGAATAGTAGAGATGGGGTTAAGAAAACAAGTACAAAAAATTGTAATACGAACAAACGGCGTTCAAAGCTAACAAACAAACAACGACAATATAAGCATAGCGAGAAACCTAGCAGAAAGAGTGGAAAACAAATATACTTGACATTTATGAATCTAAGAGCTGTATTTATATAATAGATAAGGAAGTAATTTGAATAAAACTAATGAATCTTAAAATATAAACTAGAAAATAGAAAACTAATACAAGTAACGGAAAGTGTATACCGAAATGGAACAGCAAAAGTACAGATATATTGATAAAGATCATAAGCCTTTGAAATGGAAAGAGGAGTGAAACAAGAGGGTAGCAATATTACACTACTATTCATAATAGCCACACAAGAAGCAGAACAGATCAAACAACTATTGAATATATACACCCACAAAACTAAATATTTAGGTTAGGTTAGGTTAAGTTCGGTTCTGGACTCTATGTGAACGATATTATAAATAAAAGTAAAGTAATGGCAATCAACGACTAAAATAAAACAGAAGAGAAAAGGAAAATATTGTGCAAAGAAAAAACCTTGAAGGAAGTAACAGTTTACGAATATTTGGGAAGTGTGATAGCAAAAGATGGAAACCCAGCTCTGGAAGCAGCGAAGAAACAGAAAATGCAATGAGCATATATCATGCAGTAAATAAAACTATATTACAGAAAAACGAAATAGACATTATCACAAGGAGGCGAGTATGCAATGTAATTTCATGGTTCCTACTAAAAGAGCACGAATCGCAAATTAACCTCATAGAAATGAAATTTTTGAGAAAAATAGTAGGAAAAACAAAATTTGATAGAGTAAGAAGCTCACAGATAAGAAATATGATTGAACAAGAACTTATTATGCCTAAACTGGATAACAACTGGTATGGTCATGTAACAAGAATGGACACATAGGGAATAGTGGGGAGGGTGATAAGAGACTGGCTAGGGAATACAAAGAACAAGAGGCAGACCGAAGAAAACCTGGATGGAACGAATAGAGGAAGTAGATGCAAGCAGAGGAAAAACTCTAATTGAAATTAAAACCTTGGCATGGGACCGGAAACAATAGAAGAAGTAGATTACGGAAACTGGGAGTATGAAACTCAATCCGACGACTGAAAGGGTAAAAAAATGTATGAAGAAGAAAAAGAAGAGTTTAGCGGTTTCATTACATATACATTATGCCACAAGTTTCCTATATTTGTAAAATGTTCATAATTACAAACTATATTCTGTATATATGAAAAAGCATGTACGAGGAAGATAAAAAAATTGAACTACCTTGTCATACTGTTTTAAACCCGTTGCCGCAGTTCTATTAATAAATATCGATTTACCCAAGATTATGCAACGATATGTTCAAATTCCAACTGAGTTTATATTTATCGAATGCCCAATAGTGCATCAAGGGAGATCGTGGAGCATGCCCTAATACCTGCAGTGCTAATGCAAGCGTGTATTCAGATGAGCAGTTAGCGGAAGTGATTAAAATTACCACGCAATGTGCGCATAGGTGTTTACAGTAAACAAGCAGTTGCATAGGAACCCTTCCACGCCCTAGACATATAGCAAGTGCATCTCAATTAGCCTCACGATGCGAACACGCGACAATAAATCTGACAATGAAGAAGTGACAATACATAACGGTCTAATTAATGAGCGGTTATTGGTTAGTTAATTGGCGGTCATGTAGCGCATATATTATTGTTTTAAGTTATATTAATGGGTTTGTTATGCAGTTAACGCTATCAAATGCGGCAAACTATCTAAACGTAATAAATAATTCTTTTAAAACAGTTACAGCCCTGTAAATTAACCAATCAAATAGAAGGGGTTTCCTACATTTCATTTGTAAGCTACTGTTTTACTTTGAATCCGATCTTTTTCAACGCTGTTGTTTAAAATTAATTAGTAGATAGTTATTTTAATTATAACTCTAATACTGACACATTACCAACACTACACGCACAATTACAATAATACCAATAATACAAACATGCCACTTACTTATGTCCATTCCTACTGGCTAAGTGAAGAGAAGTGTGTGGAAAGATCGTTCCAGGAATAGCCCTTTGCATGGGTTGTATTAAACTAGGATAGGTTCTAACTAATAATTCTACGGTATCCAGCCTGAAACAAAGAGAATCGCCTCGGTTTAATAACGCAAAATGTACAATACACCGGGATATTAATACATATAGTCTATACAAGACACTTTCGTAGTGGACAGAAAAGTATACAGATGTGCAATTCGAAAATCAAGTACAAATACTTAAGAATATAATTCAACACGGAACATACGATTAGCACAAATTAAAATTATAAATATATTCACATAAAAGTGATTGGATGTCTTAATGTGGTAAGAAGACTGGAAAATATAAAAAATAACCTACAAGTTACAAAAGAATGCAGAAGTACCAT
>OW679197.1:123793467-123868598 GCA_940337035.1 Agriotes lineatus | reverse complement strand
TACTAAACAAGAAAATCCGTCATGGTATGAAATAATATAGTATGATCACATATTATTTTATCTAGTATGGCTATAGAATAGTTTCTAATTTATGAATGCAACTATAACAATCAGCCTTATAAACAGCTTAATTTAAAGTTAACTTTAATTCTTTGATAAATAAACAAAAGTGCATCAAAATTTGTTTACCAATGAATCAAATGTCATAAGGACTAACATTTTGATGTGATCTTGTTTACTTTAACAAATAATTAAAAGTTATTTCAAATTAGTGGTCTTTCTAAACCGGCCGTAAGTAACTTAAATCAAATGGCAAGTTTGACATTTAAGTACAAACTATTCCATAGCCCTACTAGATGAAAATAATTTTTGATCATATCATAGTAATTTACATTGCAAAACCGTTACTTGGAACTTTACGTGCGAGCACGGTATCAAAGGAGCGAATTATAGCGAGCTTATTATCAATGCTGTCCGTATACTTCTGGTAACGTTCGAGCATTGTACAACGTTTTATGGTATTCTGAATAGTAAATCTTTAATTAAAAAGGAATTAATTCAAAGGACGCTATTTATCATCAATACCATAGCAAAATACACATGCTGCTACAGTATTGATGATAAACGGCACGTTATAATTCTTTGGGGGCTTTGTCCGTAAAGAAGCTCTTTGTCCTAGAGTTCAGTAAACCGGTGTTTACCATTCAGAATACCATAAAATAATAGTATTATTATCACATATCAACAAGGATATCTAGGTAGGTACACATGTTTTCGGTTGCCTAAAAATGAAAAGGCACATCTAATACTCCACAAGGTAAATTTGGTATGGAATATTAAAGAAGACCTGCTTCTGTGCTAACATATTAAGAGTATTGTACCTGTTCATGGTGAAATCGTATGTCAAATTTTCGAACTGGGTAAATATTACATTCATCTTTCTATACATCTTATAATATATTTACTTGTTTATCTCAAGATATGATCATCATCCTGTCATGGAGTAGGCATATAAGCTTGTTCAGGCGTCCATTACCTACTAGGTCGACCTACATCTCTCTTGCCTGTTGTTTATACTTTTCTATTAAGCATAGAATCCTTTCCTCGCCCATTCCAGTAAGATGATTCGGTTTAGAGCAACCTTTCACAGCTCTCAAGCTTTGCACTTGTACAGCTTGTATTTTGCTACATTTTTTCTCGATAATTTATGATTTATACCACTCAGAAATATGATCGTCTATACGCGAAACTTAAAAGTAAATCAAGATAAAAAAATCCAAACCAACAAACGAATTGCAACCTTCTGGTTGTATGAGACTCAAGTTTTTACTTCAGACGTTATTAGAAGATGGGAATAGCATATTTTCTTCGATAGGACGAGAAATTATGCTTTTTCAAGTTGTGTTCGGGCCGCAAACTGCATGATTCCATTATTTTTATGTCGTTGACGACAATATACTGTTGTGTAACTAGTAGGAAAAGGAATATATTTCCAAAATTTTTGATGCACCAGCCCAGTCAAGCATGCACAGGAAGCCGGTAAGTTCATTTTTCGTACGTGTTACACTGTTTTTTCTCCGATCTGGATAAACTCAAAAATTAATAACTTTATTGTTACGTTACAGTTTTTTCCAGCCTAGGCCGAAAAGTAATTCCAATACTGTTATTTCTTGTTGTTTGACAACGATGATAACATGCATTTTGCAATCCGAAAACACGTCATGAATCCATAATTTCAGTCTGAGAAAAAGTTTTTTTCTACGAATAGTTATTATTCCACAAAGAAAATGTAAACATGTTTGAATTTTCACAACTGGAGGCGGGCAGCTATAACGGCCTTGCGCCCCTCTTTAGCCAACAATAGGAAGTTCGAGGAGGGTTAGAGAAAGGAAGGGTGGACAGCAGAAAAAGAGATAGGAAAGGTGGAGGAATACTGCTGCAGCTTGCCTCAGAGAAGATACTCTGCTGACTCAGGGAAACCACCTAAAAACCTGAATCAGAGCAGACAGCCGCGGGAATCGAACCCGCGACCTCCCGAATGCTAATCAGATGCGTTAACGCGAACCTACAGAGCTAGGTTTCACAAATATGACCCCCAACCCAATTGTTTTATTTTCCTTCAGCTGACGAAACGTTTGAAACGGTAATAAATTGTTGTCAAATAACGAAAGTGTAGATGTGATAAGAGTAGCGGTTTGTGATTCAAGTATTATTGTTTTCAATAATTGAAAAATTATGTAGACCCTTGTTGGTTTTGGTATTCGAGGCATCTGGAATATCTCATCACATATGCATAATATAACGCATCAACAAACAAAACAAACGTATGTAAAATATAAAATACCTATAAAATAATAAAAACAACATGTCATAATAAAAATTTAATGAACAAGAATATATAAAAAACTTCTAAAATAAAAATAATTGTACTTGTAAAATTGATTTAAAAAAGCGCTATTTATAATACGTTCCCCTACATTGTTATAAAATAAGCTGATAACTGCGCGTATTTAACTAAAAATAATTGCATGTATAATAAATATCAAAAGAATAACGACTCCTGGAATTTACTCGATAAAGTAGGTCTCTTGGCCTTGGACTGATTTCTAACCTTTTTAAAAGCATGGCCGCTTCCATATTTCACTGAATTTTGATGAACACATCGGCGTCCTATGAAAAATAAATATGTAGCTATTGAAATTGTAATTTGACGTTAAAAAGTTACTTGTTTTAATATCTCAAAATACAAACGGTTCCATGTTGAAACATTTTTAAGTGGTTTTTACTGGCAATAAAGAATATTCCAAAATATTGTGTACTCTTGTTTGCAGAAATGGTTTTTTAAATAGTTACTGTTGCTCGAAATTCTGATTTTTTCTAAATTTATATATTACAAAACCAATTTTCAACACGAAATGCCCCGAAGGTGAGTATTTCAGTGGTTAGCGATGTTAAAATATCGTCAAAATCTAGAACATGTGTTGGATGAGACGATGAGAGGGGGGCTAAAGAAAAACGGGGGAAAATATTGAACGTTAATGTTATATGTTTTTTACTTTAAGCATGCACATTCCATTAAAAATTCCAAAATAAACAATTTTCCTTTATTCATGTTTTAATTATATGAGCAAACAAGTTGTAGGTTGATTTTTAACTACACAATTATATGAACACACTTAATAGTGATTTATGTATCAAGGCCGTAGAAGAGAGGTTTTTGGCCCGCGGTACGACAGTTATAGCACGAGGTGCAATGCACCGACGGCTATAACACAAGGATCAAAGCTACGCCTGCAGTGCGCACTAAACTTTATGTAGGATGGAAATTTTAAAAAGGTAGCGCAGCTTATTAAAACGTTGTAAAATGAACACAGGGCGATTCTCACAATTAGTTTAGCGGAATATTACCGTTTTAAACAAGGGATGGTTTTCATTAATGTGTTTCGAAATAATAACTGAAGTGACGTCAGCGGAACGTAAAAATGTTTTTGCCCGCCAAAATGACGTCAACTGACGTACAATAATTGTATCGCCCGAGGGCGAAAACGACTTGCTGTTAGTCTGAAAATGAGGTATAAAAAACGCATGTTGTTGATCGATCGTACTTAAAATATCCTTTTTCTACGACCACTACTAAAAGTAGGCGTTTTAGCACTAGCTTGTTTCACTAAGACTGACGTTTTATAAATCAGCGTGTTAAAAGTGAAATCAGCTGTTTACTTTTAGCTCATGTGCTAAAAGTAAATAGCTGGTGTTGAATTTAGAATTTTGAACTGGAAGTGAGACTATCAAGTTATTCTAGTTACTTCTTTCGTTAGAGGTAGTCTTTTTTAAATAATTAAAGTATTATGTAACGAATCAAGTCAAATGTGTACTATTATAATTACCTTTGATAACTAACTTTGACAGCTACCGGCTGCAGAAACAGTCACCTGTGCCGTCAAGGCCATCTCTTTACTATGACATAAATTATAACTATCATAAATGCAAACCTTTCTTAAATCGGCATTTATGGATTAATAACAGTAAATTTAAGGCCGCAGATAAAATATTATGTGCAAACTCGTGCATAAACATCTACGTTTAGCACTTGTTGCACAAATAGCTATTTTCTACGATCTTGTCGAAAGTGACGAGCGTTTGTACAGTTTCTAGTGTCAAAAGTGACCGTAACACTTTTAATTTTATGCAAATTACGTTTTTATTGCATGTTATCGTTGGTGACGTGCAATAAAAACGTTTTGCTGTAAATTTCTATGTCAACATAACCTTTTTGCGCCTGTTCTCTACTGTTACCCCCTGGAACAGCTTGTCGTATTACTTTAGGGATTGCGGGCGTCACTTAAGCTTCGAATTTCGCTGTGGCCTCGGCTGCAGCGGCGGACGCCACTCGCCCACCGTGCGGCCTCCATGTCAACAAAAACTAGAATATCTAATACGGTGTGACAGAAAAAGTGCCACCGAACTAAATTTTTGCATATCTGTTACGATCGTAGAAAAATATTGTACATAACATGAGCAAAACGTGGGTTTATCGCTTCGCCTCGTAGGACAATTCATGACGAGTGCCACTGTCACACATTTTCTGCCCGTGATACATAAATAGCTATTAGTGTTTATATACTGTAAATAAGTGGTAACAATCCAACGCGTCCTTCAAATTAAGTAATATTTATGCACTATTAAGTTCGCTCCCTATAATAAACAGGAATGTTCTGGTACAAGACTGTATCATTGCCATACATAGTTACATAAAAAAAGTAATTTTTGTAGAATCAAACGATTTTTTTTAACTGATTTGAGTTAGTGGTTTGTGACGCAATATTTAGTAATATGCAGTTTTATCGTAATTGCTGATTTAACGCGCACTAAAAGCAAATATTGAGGGACTATACCTGCAAACGGAGCATCAGAGTGATATTCTTCGACGACGTTGTCCACACTCTTGTCTGATAAGGAGACGCTACTGGAAAAACTCTCACTAGATTCATCACATATTAGCAAATATTCTTCCTCAGTTTCAGTTTCCATATCTCGGGACTTCCTCTTGTATTCCTGATGAACCCAAGAATTTCTAACAGGAACTCTTTTAATGGCAAAACCACGATGCTTTGCTATATTGGGCAGCGAAAGGCTCGTGCTCTAGAATTCGTGCCGAATTTCATGCAAGTAATACAGGTGAAAAAAGCATAAATGACAATAGCCGAGCTTACGCCATGCTATGGTTGATATGCCCCAACTTTGCAGGTACAACAAACATATAATGGAACAGAGGATGCAGCAAATAAACGTAGCTAGTCCATATAGCTTTACACTGATTCTGATAGGCAAAACATATATTTCAGTAGTGCACAGAGTCTATAGGGTACATAACTGTGCAGAACAAAAGCAATAATACATACATATTTCATAAAAGCATTTATTTATAAAATAACGTAACGTAACAAGGACATAATAAAATACTGTTAACAAATTAACAACTGATACACATATGGCCCAATATGAACAAACATTATCCACTATTTTATTAATACTTTCAAACAAGTCATATGGCATTCATTAAGAGGTACATTCAAACTATTACAAACTTACCTGACTAAGGGGACGCATTCGTTCGTAAATTATATTTTCAGCTTGCATTGCTGAAGGGGGTGGGTGATCAGGAGTAGGTGGCTGATGATAGTGAGTGGGGCTTAAAGGCATACGCTTTGAATTAATCACCCTTTCGACAGGTCTATCTTCTTCACTATTTTCATTATAATCGTCTTTATAATCATCTTTTATCATTATAAACGCACTGGACACAAACGTAGATTCAGGTGCAGATGCGCAAGTTTTAGCAGGACCTTCCTTATTTCGAAAATCGTATTCCTCATAAACTTCTGGATTTCTTCGTAATTTGCGTTTTGGGTTTTGCTGTTTGATTATCATATTCTCGTATACCGATGTAATGGCTACTGGTTCCAACCTCGAGCTGCCTTTCCGGGTATCTAAGTCTTCGCTTTTACCTCTATGTAACTCTTTGGCAGGGCGTTCTTCTTCTTCATCTAATGCAATGTTAAAAACTGTGTTCATTTCTACGTACTGATCAACACTACGTCCATGAACTAGCCTTTCCCGTCGCTTTTCGTGTTCTAATTCATTCAAATCGCCCTGACTGCGAGTTCCACTATGAGCCAAAAATATGTATTCATAGGCGTTATTGCTAACGCCGTCGATTGACATCGACATAGGGTGCAAATGAGTAGGAGATCCTGAAAGATTTCGGCGAGGAGGTTTCTTTGGAGGCGTGGGCTGAAACAAAAACAAAATATATCTACGTCATTACTCTGAGTAGTAACTTTCCACCCAGATACTATCGTAGTATAAAACGGGGAAAAATTTTGACTGTCAATAAGGTCAATCACTAACCGAAACTTTACTGTTCGAACCGGGACTACGCCCGCCTTTGACATTGTTCATTGGCATGTAAAATGGAGCACCTCCACTGTCAGGCCTGCGAGGATACCCAGTACTAGAAGCGGTGGAAGACAAACTGGTACGATCAGCTTCCCGGCAGTTCAAGAAATGCAAATCTTCGGAATGTCCGCTCGAATCCATGAACAATTTTGGAGCGGGAGGCGTTTGGAAAACACTGTTATCTGATCCTCTGGAACAATCAGAAGCCGTTCGGTATGAGGACGTTGAAGAGCCACTGCGTGGTCTAAGAGATAGTTTCTCGCTAAAGGAAAATGTTATTCCTTCCAATGGTGACGGCGTTGGGGACGCATCATGCAAGATGGGAAGTGGTTTTGATGGTGGCCTCGTGCGTTTGTTTGTGGGTAAACTCTGATACAACCGTGATAAACGCCTGGAACATGCAAGCATGCTAAGCCATGCAGTTTACGTTCGAGTTAAAGCTAATCGCCGAAGCAGCGTAGATAAAGCAACCATATGTGATTAAAAGCCCGACAAATAAGTTCTACAAAAGATACAATCAACTCACATAGACATGGCCGACGTCCCCGACGTCCTCCTATCTTCAACGCCATCCACTGATCGAGCGTGGCGATAGAAATCCCAGCGATGGGGCGAAGTGCCTGGAGACGGATCAGTAGTTAGTGATCTGCCCCTAGAGCACGGCCGTACGTTTTCGTAGGGACTACCTAGATCTGAATTTGTACAAGGAACAGGAGGAAAAGGCTGACTGATGCTTTCGCCATCACTATCTTGAGCCATCCACGATTTCGCGTGCCCTTTAAAAATTAGTCTTAATAAAAAGAGTTAAAAAAATTCTAAACTTACTTTTGATGATACCCATGATTTCATGCGTTGCCTGTGCCGGAAATTGACTCAGCAAATCCATAACCGTAAAATTATGTGCATCCCTAATGGACATATCAGCACCGTTTTCGAGAAGCGTTCGAACAACCTCCACTTTTCCACACAGCGCTGCCTCGTGAAGTGCTGTTCCAGAAGGGGTTCTTATATTCACGTCAAACCCAGCCCGCAGCAATACTTCTACAACCGCTCTGTACGAAACAAACCAAGCTTATACAATGTGCTTATGTCGTATGGTTGTGAGTTTTAGCATTTTCCTATTTTTATCATTTGGGATTTGATAAATGGCTTGATTATAATTAACTTTCAAGCGGAAGAACGTAACCCTGATATGCTTATAACGTATATGTATCAACGTACACCTGTGCTATGCAACTGTATGGTGGATGAACAGCAATAAGCTCGTCTCTGTAAAGGCCGCACATTGCTGATGGCATATGGATGCAATCAGAGTTTCATATACGCGTGACCTAACACGCATATTGCGGGCAAACGGGCATTACATCACGGATTGCGCTTATTACCGCTAAGAGATAGAGGTAGGTGGGAGATGTTTTCGAATTATTCACTTGCAGTAGGTACACTGAAAGTGAACAGTATGAACTGGTAAAAGCAAATTTAAACACGATGACTTGTACGTACAACTAGATCGTCACCTTCATTAGCTAAAATGGCAGGTTAGTCGAAAGCTGGTGTAGAATACAAAAACACGCAGTTATTGTTGGGAACAGGTGAAATTTATGGCTTTCAAGTACCTTTGAGGAAAGTAAATACGCTTCAGGGAGCGCACATGCAAAGATTAGTATAAGCTACCATTTTCACATCAATTAATCTTCTACATATCAGTAAATATAATATACATACAGGCAAAGACTAATTACTAATCAGTTACATGTTATGAAGGAACGTCTCTCATCCCGTCGACTACAAGAGAGTTAGAATTTAAGTGGGCTAAATAATTATAAATATGTTAAACCGTTGTCGGGAATGGCAGCTGTAAGTGTTTGAAACGGTACATGAACATTAACATGCGGTTTGTTTGATAAGATATTAAGCTTCTGTAGTAATATAAATGCCAATCTAAGATAAACTTTAAGTATTACGTTCCGATTTTAACTATTGGCTGGAACCAAACATCATTAAAACAATAGTTTCTACAAATAATAACTAATGACAATTTACACAAAAAACTAATGTTACAATAGTTATAGTTACGATGATTACTCTCCTCAAATTTTTATTCGACATTCAGAGCACACAATTTAAGGAAACTACTCAGTATTAATATTTCAGAAATCCAATCGATTATACTAGAACTAGTTATGCCTACTACTATTATTCAAACAAAATAAGATTTCAAGGAATAAAATACTACTGCACAGTATCTACAGTGAAGCATAGTAAGTGCAACAAAATGAATATAAATGAAAATAAAGACTTTTTTGCGTATTTTCTCCTTGTTCAAAGAATGATCTTCCCATTTCTCAGTCGGATTATTTAAACTGTTAAAATTGACATTCTTTGTCGCTAAGCAACAAGTTTTCAGAATATAACCATCAAATTTCAAGTACTTCATCGTATTACTACAGAATATTCAATCTCGGGAAGTATAAGCCGTTTCGGTAATCGAAATACTGTTCGAAGACCTAATAATGAAAAAAGGTCTGGTTAGCTTAAATATACATAAGAAAAGTTGAATTTTTATTGATACCACTTGTTATATATATTATTCAACAGTTGCAGATCTCAATTTCTTCAAAAATATATCTTCCTAATGTCTGCCTCATATATAAAAGTGAATTCGAGTTTCTTATGAAAAAGAACGTATATTGGTATTTGCATACTTGCATATTTCAATAGCGTGGTGCCTTTTCAAAACTTCTACTTCGGATGTCAGAATTTGAATCGGCTTTTCTACGGTATTAGCGTCTACAATTTCATAAATCAGCACCATTACGATCTTCACATACAGCAATACGTTGTATACAATGGTTGCTCGTCGGTAAAATTTTGCTACATCAGGCGTCCCGCAAGGATCTAATTTAGGTCCACTTCTTTTTTTGATTTTGATTAAAGATTTGTCCGAATATGTAAAGCACTCCAAATATAAAATTTTTGCAGATGATGTAAAAGTTTATAAGGCCCTTACTTATTTTCACGATTTATTAAAACTGCAAGAAGATTTAGACAACGTTGTTGATCGGTTCGAAAAGAACCATTTAGCCCTAAACGTTGCAAAGTGTTTCTGTGTGTCATACACTCAAAGTTCCTTTTCTCTACGTTTTGATTATAATATTAAATGTAGTGATCTAATTAGGAAGAATAAAGTAAAAGATTTGGAAATTATTTTTGATAGTACATTAACTTTTAATCTTCAAATACAAAGTTGCACTAAAAAATCTTATAAGTCTCTGGGATTCATACTGCGCAACTCAGCTGATTTTACTAATTCTCGATCCTTTATTTATTTATTTATATAATTCATATGTAAGACCAGCATTAGAATATGGAGCTATTATTTGGTCTCCATACTATAAGGTGTACCAAAGTGAAATTGAAAAGATGCAAAAAAGTTTCGAGATTTCTGAACTACAAAAAGCATCAAATATATCCACATATGAAATATTACAAACTTTTTTTGGATGAATTTAAATTTTTTAGTCTAGACGTGACATTGTCTGCGCCTTATTTGTATACAAATTGGTTAACAATAAAGTAGATGCTCCACATAAACTAGAAAATGTACTACTAGCTGTACTTTCTACGAAAATACGCGTAAATGTATGTTATGATATATTTAGTGATTATTATTATTTATATACATATACTTACAATGGTTATATTATATTTGTGATTGGGTCTTTCTCACCATTTCATATATCGTATTTTTTTACTTCAACCTGTTATTGGACTTTGTTGGTTGAACAATAAATAAATAATTTCTGTTTGTCGTACCAATCCTCTATGATTCCGTTTAGCCATCTGCTACTTAGTGCTTATTTTGCTCTAGAGGAGGATATATCGAGAAAAAATCAATATACCGGGTGACAATGAGACTAGAGCCATGCTTATATCTTCTTTATTTATTAATCAATTTAGATAACATTTTATATAAAGATACGAGGATAATTTCTGATTGACCGATAGATATAGTCAAAATGGTGGATTTCCGGTTTCACCGGAAACGATACCAACTTTGATTTTTTAAATGGATCACCCTGTACATTTTATTTTTTCAAAATCTAGAAGACAAATTATCTAAAATAGTCTCGCCAAATTTTAATTTTTTCAAACAGAAAAATATTTTTTCAACTTTTATTTTTTACGATAGAAGACTGTGACTAGAAAATATATGTTCCAATTGACTCTAGCAACTAATAATAATAGCTATTTTATCAATGAAGTCAATAACAAACCCTTAATAAAAGAACAAAATTTGCTACACACGTTTTTTAAGAAAGTCACTTTTTTTAAATGGCACCTACCAAGGGCCAGCTTGCCATTAAACAGCAAATTTAATTACCATTCTAACGATATGCATCACGCACTACTTTATCTTTATCTAAAATTGAAGAATAATATTGAATGAATTAATTAATTTTATTTTTCTGTGTAATACTTAAGCAAATTCGGCATCACTGTTGTATGTCATTTGAGTCGTAGATTGCGAAAAACGGACTATTCATTTAAAAAATCAAAGTTAGTGTTATTTCAGGTGAAAGCAGAAGTCGGCCATTTTGATTATACTTAGATGTCAATCAGAAATTATGTCTAGTATCCTTGTATCAAATTCCATCCAAATTCATTCATAAGTAACGGAGATAGAGGCATGGCCCTGGTTTCATTGTCACCCGGTATATATACTTAATCTTTGAACATGCTCTTGAATCTAACTCGTGCACGAAATCAAGTGCAGAAATAGTAATTTATTATACAAGACGATAAAGTTAAATTTTATCCACGAGTGAATCGTTTAACGTCGAGACGAAGTCGAGACGTTAATGATTCAAGAGTGGATAGAAATAACTTTATCGTCGTGTATAATACAATATTTTTTTCTATAGCAAGAACTTTAACAATTTCAAAAGAAAATAATGACAGTCAAGCACATTTCAAAATGTCAGTAACTAGATTGGGTTGCTACGATAATACGAAGCTGTCATATTTAATTTAAACAAAAGTTAGAAAATGAAAATACTTTATCTATCCTTGATGTTAAAGTGCTACTTTATCTACCCTTGCTGTTAAAGTAAAACTTGACCTTTTGTTTTGAGTTGATAAAAGCACACTTTAACATGTGCTATAGAAAAAAAATATTTTTTGTAAAATCGTACTAAAATATGGTCATTTATGCATTAATTTGCGGGCGTAAATAGTGCCGTTTGCGCCCTAAGGCCTAAAAATAATTTGCGGGCGTAAATAATGCCTTTTGCGCCCTAAAGCCTAAAAAACCAGCATCACATTGGCAACCAACAACAATTTGATTTTTGAGAACGAATCGTGCCATTTATTTTTCAAAGCTTTATGGTGGATTTTACAAAAAATCTTGTTTGCATTTCGGGCGTGAACGGCGATTTTGGCCCTTTGGCGTTTTATAATCCTTCGGCCCTTCGGGCCTCTGGCTTATAATTCCGCCGCGGGCCAAAATCGCTTCCTTCACGCCCTTAATACAAAAATAGCTATTTTCTACAGCCGTCAAAAAAACGTGACATTTATGCATCACTATAGATACGCGAAGTTTAACTTTTTTTTAACACGTGAAAAAATAATATTTCTTCACGGCTAGCAGTGAAAAAACGGTTTTGGAACACCATTTCCTTAGTTATATATACATATAAAACGTTACGTACCGTTACGGCCAACTCAAAGTGCACGGCAGATTTTTAGCGTGTAATACGATATTCCAATCATAGACGTCGAGTTTTGACGTTTACGTTTGTCATCAACTGTCATAGAACTGAAAACTCGAAAAATTCCCAGACATTTGTCAGAAGCAGAGAAAATGCGAGCTATTACAAAACTGGAAGAGAACTGATCGCTGAGTCGAGTCGCAGCAGATTTGCATGTGAGCAAGAGCTGCATTTTCAAAATTAAAAATCGTTGGCAGTAGAGACTTCTGCAAGAAAAGTTTTTTTAACCCCAGAGGACAATGAACGAAGAATACAGTTTGCAACCAACTATTTGAATGAAATCGACGATTTTTGGAACAGGACTGTTTTCTCAGATGAAAAGGTATTTCAATCATTTACCAATTGACGATTAAGGGTGTATAATAGACCGCAAAATTCAAGATTTGAGGAGCAATATTATGTTCAACCCTTAAGTAGTGGAAGATTCTCTGTAAACGTATGGGGATGGATCAATGCTCACGGATCTGGGGCATGCTATAGAATTAATGGTCGACTGAATGCTGAAAATTATTGCAATATTTTGCAAAATGTGATGCTGCCATCTGTAAGAGAGGTCTTTCCTAATCAATTTACTTTTCAACAGGCAAGATATTACTTAATTAATTAATTTTGTTTATGTTAACGTAATTGATAACATTATTTTCACAGGATAACTGTCCTGTGCATGCAGCAGGGATTGTTCATTGATGGTTTGATGAGAATAATATCAATTTATTACCATGCAAAAAGTCCGGACTTGAACCCTATCGAAAATGTTTGGGGGTATTTAACTAAAAAAATTTATACCAGGGAGTTTGCACCAAACAACGCCGATGAATTATGGGAAAGAATAATAAATGCTTGGAAGAAACTGAGAGGATACAATATGGAAACATTGGTCAACTCTATGCGAAACAAACTGCAAAGCGTAGTAGCAATTGAATACTGATACATATTTATTAAATACATATTATTACATGTATAGTTTGTTTACTTGTGAAACTTTGCTAAAATACAAACATTAAAAAAGTAATACCTATTCTTACAATCACAAGCAACGCCACTGGAGAAACCCTCATTTAATAAGCCGAAAAATCCCAAAAATAACCATAGTAACAAAAAACCGTGCACTTTGAGGTGTCCGTAACTGTACATAATAATATTAATCTACTTATTTGCTATATACCTATGATTTTGTTACAGAGAATCTTTTATTCTTTTTTTGACGGCTGTAGAAAAAACGTTTGTATTTCGTGGCAAAATTCGTGTTTTTATGGCGCGTTTGAATGACTTTTCTGCCTCGACCTAACGGTCTCGGCGAAAATTGACATTCTCACGCGCCATAAAAAAAACACTCATTTCGCGCACTTAATACAAAAATTACTATTATCGCATTTCATTTGGAAATATACTACATTTCTTCATTCAAAATCGATAATAAATGTGGTACTTTTATCATTAGCAACACTTTTATCCCTAGCAACGGCGATTCGTTTTATATTTGGCAATACTGAAGTGTGATGTTGGTGACCACTGTAAATCTATGTCAAAATTGAGATTAGTAGGTTAGGTTTTGCGTCAGTTTTGACATAGATTGACGCAAAACCTAACCTGCTAAGCTCGAATTTGACATAGACTTACAGTGTCACCAACAACACACTTCGGTACTGCCAAACCCATAACATCAACTGGAGCTGCTTATTGTGCTTTAGTACATAGGAATGAGTTATGCTCAGCTTGTTTATGTTTTGAAAGTTGGTGTCACTTGTATGTGAAAATTTAATATTTTACATTCCTTATGAAATGCGATAAAATAGTATACTCAACGCGTTAGAACAGTGGTTTTTCTGAACTCATATGGCCGTTTAAGTACTCGCTAACGCTCCTACTCAAACACGCCATACTTTTTCAGAAAAACATCACTTTTCTCAACTTGTAGAGTAATATACTATTAACGCTATGGTAAGCGCTACTTTTTCACTTTTCTCCAAAGACCAACTATTAAGTAGCGCTATACAATATAGAGGAACTTTTTTTTAGTAATTTTGATTTGGTGGGAAAAACAGAAAAACGGACAAGGAAGTGGCAAAGAAAAAGAACAAGGCACCGGAACAAGAACCAAAGGAAAAAATAAGGTTATCTTGAAAATGGGAAACATGAATATGGACATGGAGTATAAACACGCTAACTGTAAAGGAAATAGAGGTAGTGGAGAACATGAAAGAATATAATCTACAGATACTAGGAATAACTGAAAAACTGAAAACAGATCAGGGAGGCACAAACATCACAAATTAAGATACTTTATACTATTCAGAGGCACAAAGAGAACGGAGAGTCAAAGAAGGAGTAGGCATCATACTAAATAAAGAAATAAACAACAGAACAATAAATTTTGAAAAATAGGATCCAGAGTAATAAAAATACGACGTATCAAAAACTTGATACAGATATACCTATAGAATGACGAGATGAAGAGATAATAAAGTAGTTCTATGAAAAAATACAACAGATAAGAGATCAGCTACGAGATAACAACGAAAAAATTATAATAATGGGCGATTGAAATGCCAGAATAGGAAAGAACAAAGAAATCGGTCTGGGCTTAATGGTAGAATTCGGTGAAAACACAGAAGTGAAAATAATTATATAATTCTGAATAGAAAATAAACTGATAGTTGGGAACACCTGGAACGAAAAAAATAGACGATACCTAGATATACTTTGTAGTTGAGGATAGAAATACAAGACGCGTCATAGACATTATCACCTATACGAGTTGTAGCTACTATAGGCTACAGATAGAAGAAATAAATTAAATGTAGAATACGCGTACCATAACGAGATAGATAATTCACTAGAGACAGAAAAAACAAAAAAGGAATGGAAAGAAGAAAATAAACTCCAACACAAAAAAACAAACTGGTGCAAAATAGAAATAAAGGAAAAGATAAAATGAGAAAACAAGCATGGAAGAAATATAACAAAACAAAGGAGCCACAAGACAAATTGGATTATATAAAACTGATAAATGAGGCAAAGATAGCAGCCAGTGACAAAGAAGAGAGAGCAATTTGGGACAAAAATAAACAACGACTTCAAAAATAGTAATATAAAATTATGAAACAGAATAAAAATACGAAAAAGAAAGAAACAAGAGGAATGAAGAATAAAAATAACGACATAACAATTAAAATGCAGAAATCACTAGAAATACGGAAAAAATACTATACTCAACAATTTGAACAAAGACAAAACAAATACAAGAAATAAAGATGGAAGAGATAGAAGAAGCACTAAGAAATATTAAAATAGGAATAGCAGAAGGAGCAGACGACATCGAACCAGAGATGATAAGGTGGATGGGCAAAAAGGGCAAACATTCTCAAAACTGGGAAAAAAAATTATACTACCAATTCATAAGACGGGAGATCATATCTACCATTTGCGAGAATTACAGAGCGATCTGCCTAAATTCAGTAGCATTTAAAGTCTAAAGAATAGTAGAGGTGGAGCTAAGAAAACAAGTACAAAAAATTGGAACACGAACAAACGGCGTTCAAAGCTAACAAACAAACAAAAACGACAATATAAGCATATCGAGAAACCTAGCAAAAAGAGGGGAAAACAAATATACTTGACATTTACCAATCTAAGAACTGTATTTATATAATAGATAAGGAAGTAATTTGAATAAATCAAATGAATCTTACAATATAAACTAGAAAATAGAAAACTAATACAAGTAATGGAAAGTGTATACCGAAATGGAACAGCAAAAGTACAGATAAATTGATAAATATCATAAGCCTTTGAAATGGAAAGAGGAGTGAAGCAAGAGGGTAGCAAAATTACACTACTATTCATAATAGCCACACAAGGTTCCGGGTGGTGTAGCTTGAACAAGCGTCAACGTTCGATCAGCAGAGTTAAGCAACGCTCTCTCTGGTCAGAACTTGGATGGGAGTTCCACGGCTGCTTCTCCCGGCACCTCGTGGTACGGCTATCACGGAAAAAAGTTGGTCCCGGTTGTCATAATAACATCATGACAGTCGTTAGTGGGGTTGGAAGTCCCCATAAAAAATGTACAGTGACGTCTAGAATTGGCCTAACGCCTGTTGGCGGAGTGTAGGATAAAATAAAACAGATCAAACAACTATTGAATATATACACACACAAAACTAAATATTTAGGTTAGGTTAGGTTAAGTTCGGTTCTGGACTCTATGTGAACGATATTATAAATAAAAGTAAAGTAATGGCAATCAACGACTAAAATAAAACAGAAGAGAAAAGGAAAATATTGTGCAAAGAAAAAACCTTGAAGGAAGTAACAGTTTACGAATATTTGGGAAGTGTGATAGCAAAAGATGGAAACCCAGCTCTGGAAACAGCGAAGAAACAGAAAATGCAATGAGCATATATCATGCAGTAAATAAAACTATATTACAGAAAAACGAAATAGACATTATCACAAGGAGGCGAGTATGCAATGTAATTTCATGGTTCCTACTAAAAGAGCACGAATCGCAAATTAACCTCATTTTTGAGAAAAATAGTGGGAAAAACCAAATTTGATAGAGTAAGAAGCTCACAGATAAGAAATATGATTAAACAAGAACTTATTATGCCTAAACTGGATAACAACTGGTATGGTCATATAACAAGAATGGACACATAGGGAATAGTGGGGAGGGTGATAAGAGACTGGCAAGGGAATACAAAGAACAAGAGGCAGACCGAAGAAAACCTTGATGGAAAGAATAGAGGAAGTAGATGCAAGCACAGGAAAAACTCTAATTGAAATGAAAACCTTGGCATGGGACCGGAAACAATAGAAGAAGTAGATTACGGAAACTGGGAGTATGAAACTCAATCCGACGACTGAACGGGTAAAAAAATGTAGGAAGAACGAAAAGAAGAGTTTCATTGCATATACATTATGCCACAAGTTATATTTGTAAAATGTTCATAATTACAAACTATATTCTGTATACAGTGTGGTCCATTAAGTGTGCAACAAATGGGACATTTTTTTATTAGTTGTAAAACCGAAATTTAAATACCGCCAAAAGTTAGTGCATGTTCGATAACCATATTAGATGCCCTTAGAATGGCTTCAAGTCAAACAATATACAGGGCAGGACAAAAAATATGTAATTCGTTCAAGAATAAAGTTACCTTATTTAAAAAAATATAGCAAAATTTTATTGAGAAAAGTTGTTTAGAATCAAAAGTTATGCTCAAATACAAATTCACAGCCTCCTATTCGAATTTTGATTCTTTTTTTGTAAAATTTTGTATTATCCCCGTATGATACATATTTTTATTACTCTGATTTTATTAAGAGTTTTTCATATGTAAATTATTATTAGTAAAGCATTTGCCTTGTTAAAAAGAATATTTGCGAAATTCTAAAGTTCTGTTAAATATCGTTGCAACAAACATGAAGTGGACGCTTACCTAAAAAAATATAAATTCAAGTAAATTTTACAAATACGCTTCAAGTTGCTAAAAGTTATTTAAAAGGGATGTGGTTGTGGCTACTTTAAATACATATAAAATTAAAATAATAAAAATTTGTATCATACGGGGGTAATACAAAATTTTCCAAAAAAGAATCAAAATTCGAATAGGAGGCCGTGACTTTGTATTTGAGCAT
Source organism: Agriotes lineatus (assembly GCA_940337035.1). Classification (NCBI taxonomy): domain Eukaryota; kingdom Metazoa; phylum Arthropoda; class Insecta; order Coleoptera; family Elateridae; genus Agriotes; species Agriotes lineatus. Next base: position 123,850,728 of record OW679197.1, on the reverse strand, counting down.
AGCTTTTAATTCTAAACAACTTTTATTAATAAAATTTTGCTATATTTTTTGAAATAAGGTAACTTTGTTCTTGAACGAATTTCATATTTTTTGTCCTGCCCTGTATATTGTTACTTCCTTTTACTATAAAGGAAGTATTGGATTCACCCCAAAAATTCGAAATTGAGTTTTCAACAGATCTTCACGTTTTAGAGTCCCCTGATCCCAAAAAACATATTTTTTACTTCCTTTTACTATAAAGGAAGTATTGGATTCACCCCAAAAATTCGAAATTCAGTTTTCAACGGATCTTCACGTTTTAGAGTCCCCTGATCCCAAAAAACATATTTTGTGTCTGTCTGTCTGTCTGTCTGTCTGTGTGTGTGTCTGTGAACAGAATATCTCAAAAACGAAAAGAGGTATGGCGTTGAAACTTCATATATAAGTTTTCTGCACTATGTAGATGAGACAGCAAGCTTTTGAAGAAAATCGCATAACCGGAAGTAGCTGTTTACTCTTGTGATTTTTCGGTTTTTTTCGAGTTTTTCAAAAACGGCTCTAACGATTTTTTTTAAACTTTATATTTTTATTACATTTTTAATGTGTATTGATGTGAGATAGGTGATTTTCCAGTTGAATACTTCTAAAGTGGGTTTCTTTTGTGTTTTTTTCTATTTTTTTTATTAACTCCTATTTTAAATAAAACACCCGGTATATTATTACATTTTCGAATTCACCTTAAAATTCTAGAGAAAATTTGTCTCTTCAACTAACACTCTATTTTGTACCGTCTTTGTAGAATTTGTAATTTTTTAAAATTTTTGACAAATTTTTAAAAATCAAAAATGAAATTTTTGACTAATTATAAGATCACTGTAAAAGGAAGTTGTGTGAGTGTATCACACCAGATTTTTTTCATTGGTCTGTCTGTGTGTGTGTCTGTGTGTGTGTCTGTGAACAGAATATCTCAAAAACGAAAAGAGGTATGGCGTTCAAACTTCATATATAAGTTTTGTGTACTATGTACATGACACAGCAAGCTTTTGAAGAAAATCGCATAACCGGAAGTGGGTGTTTACTCTTGTGATTTTTAAGTTTTTTTCGATTTGTTCAAAAACGGCTCTAACGATTTTTTTTAAACTTTACATTTTTCTTACACTTTTAATGTGTATTGATGTGAGATAGATGATTTTCCAGTTGAATACTTCTAAAGTGGGTTTCTTTTGTTCTTTTTTCTATTTTTTTTATTAACGCCTATTTTAAATAAAACACTCGGTATATTATTACATTTTTGAATTCACCTTAAAGTTCTAGAGAAAATTTGTCTCTTCAACTAACACTCGATTTTGTACCGTTTTTGTAGAATTTGTAATTTTTGAAAATTTTTAACAAATGGTTAAGAATTAAAAATGAAATTTTTGACTAATTATAAGATCACTGTAAAAGGAAGTTGTGTGAGTGTATCACACCAGATTTTTTGACTTGAAGCCATTCTAAGGGCATCTGATATGGTTATCGAACATGCACTAACTTTTGGCAATATTTAAATTTCGATTGTACAACTAATAAAAAAAATTCCCATTTGTTGCACACTTAATGGACCACACTGTATATGAAAAAGCATGTACGAGGAAGATAAAAAAATTGAACTACCTTGTCATACTGTTTTAAACCCGTTGCCGCAGTTCTATTAATAAATATCGATTTACCCAAGATTATGCAACGATATGTTCCAATTCCAACTGAGTTTATATTTATCGAATGCCCAATAGTGCATCAAGGGAGATCGAGGAGCATGCCCTAATACCTGCAGTGCTAATGCAAGCGTGTATTCAGATGAGCAGTTAGCGGAAGTGATTAAAATTACCACGCAATGTGCGCATAGGTGTTTGTTTACAGTAAACAAGCAGTTGCATAGGAACCCTTCCACGCCCCTAGACATATAGCAAGTGCATCTCAATTAGCCTCACGATGCGAACACGCGACAATAAATCTGACAATGAAGAAGTGACAATACATAACGGTCTAATTAATGAGCGGTTATTGGTTAGTTAATTGGCGGTCATGTAGCGCATATATTATTGTGTTAAGTTATATTAATGGGTTTGTTATGCAGTTAACGCTATCAAATGCGGCAAACTATCTAAACGTAATAATTAATTCTTTTAAAACAGTTACAGCCCTGTAAGTTAATCAATCAAATAGAAGGGGTTTCCTATATTTCATTTGTAAGCTACTGTTTTATTTTGAATCCGATCTTTTTCAACGCTGTTGTTTAAAATTAATTAGTAGATAGTTATTTTAATTATAACTCTAATACTGGCACATTACTCACACTAGAGGCACAATTACAATAATACCAATAATACAAACATGCCACTTACTTATGTCCATTCCTACTGGCTAAATGAAGAGAAGTGTGTGGAAAGATCGTTCCAGGAATAGCCCTTTGCATGGGTTGTATTAAACTAGGATAGGTTCTAACTAATAATTCTACGGTATCCAGCCTGAAACAAAGAGAATCACCTCGATTTAATAACGCAAAATGTACAATACACCGGGATGTTAATAAATATAGTCTATACAAGACACTTTCGTAGAGGACAGAAAAGTACAAATGTGCAATTCGAAAATCAAGTACAAATACTGAAGAATATAATTCAACACGGAACATACGATGTAGCACAAAATAAATTATAAATATATTCGCATGTCACAAAAGTGATTGGATGTCTTAAAGGGGTAAGAAGATTGGAAAATATAAAAACAACCTACACGTTACAAAAGACTGCAGAAGTATCATGCTTACATAGAGTAAGAAACGAAGAAGTGAAAAGAAGAATGCGAATAGAAAGAACCACAAAAAATGTCACTCAGAACAAACAAAGGATTTAGTATGGGCATGTAAAGACAATGAAGGGAACGGAAACCGCGAAGATCAAGAAAACAATGGCGTAGGGAATACAATATATGAGTAAGAGACTTAAGAAAAGAGGTTTGTGTAAATAGAAGAGGTCATAACCCAGTTATATATATATTATATACAGGATGAGTCAATATTCACTCTCCAGCCCTCGGATATGTGTTCTACAATTAAAAATAAGACAAAAATGAAGAATAGTAAACTTCCGCGAAGCCGCTATCAGGTAATGTTTTTTTGTTTCGTTTAATCTCAATAAATTCACATACAAAAGCAAACTTAAAATATTAAAAAAATTAAAACTATCTGGGCCGTGATAAACATCAGCAAAACAGCTAATTCCTTAAAAGAAACCCTCAAAAATTTTACCATTTTCATTAATACATGTACGTAACCTATGACTAAAGTTCCCGGCAGCAGAATTGAAATTATATTTATTTCTGATATTGCTTCGTAAATCCCGGCAATAACGTCATCCACTCCGGTAGGCACATTAAAATAAACCTTTTCTTTTATGTATCCCCACAGCAAAAAATCTATTGGAGTTAAGTCGGGAGACCAGGGTGGTCACCCTATTGCTCCACACCTTTGTGCTTCCTTTTCTTTGCCGTTCGCGGATATTTGCTTTGCCGTTCGCGGATGGAATTGCCAACCTTAACTGTTTCAACTTTCACACACCAACGGCCGGTCTTATGAAGGTCACTAATCTGATGTTAACTTTAATTCGTTGTTAAAATAAAGAAAAGCGCATAAAAATTTGTTTACTAATGAATAATATGTCATACCCGCCAACGTTCTGATGAGCTTTTGTTTATTTCAACAGCGATTTAAAGTTAACGTCAGGTTAGTGACCTTCATAAGACGGGCTGTAAGTATTTATTTATTTAGCGTATGGCTTGTTTTGGCCGGGAGTCCCGGGTCTGCGACCGGAGATGTTCGGCCGCCAACTGTATGATATATATGATACCATATCATGTGTATATTGTATGTAGCATGTGTTGTGTGTGGTCAGGTTACTCTTTCCCATAGACCAGTCTTCCGGGAAGAGCGCCGTTAATTCTATCCCAACGGCGAATGGTGACCGGGCCCGATACCGATCCAATGGACTGCGGAAAAATTCCGCCTATCCATGGATTCGAACCGAGGACTTGCTTAGTGCAAGCCTGATGCTCTACCACTGCGCCACGCGGTCGTGTTCGGCCGTAAGTAAATAAAGCAGACGTATGCGGTTTATGTCATCAACACCTAAATAACATTATTCACGAACTTGTAAACACACTTATCGAGCCTATTTCTTTGAATCTCTTATTACCAAATCGGACCTGAAATAAATTGTAAAATTATATCTTGAATAAAAAATGGACATTCGAGCTCTAGATTCAAGTGGCAGACTTACGTTACGTATGGAATTTTAGTTTGTATACGTATACGTTTGTATTTTGAATTTTTTGAGGTTGCATAGTATAAATAAATCTAGTTTATGGAACCTAACCCCGTTTTTATCATTTATGTGTTTACTTGCTAATCGCGGTTTTGTGCTTCGTGGCATTCTTCTGGAACCTAACCCCCGCGAACGGCGAGGTCTGACTGTATTAGGAAAAAGGGCGATTCAAAATTTCTCGCACTTGTAATGCAGCATGTGCAGGCGCTACATCGTGTTATAAAAAAGCATCGTTGCGCGTTGTTGTAAAGGACTATCCTTTAACATACCTGCCAAAATGTTCTCGCAAAAATTACTGTAATTTTCACCATTCGGTATTCTTGGAAGAAAATATGGACCGATGAGTCTTTTTCTCAAAATACCTATCCAAACATTCACAGACCAACTGCTGATTTCGCTGACGTATAATATGAGGATTCTCATAGTGCCAATAATAATGAAGGTTGTAGTGACTGAAAACTCCTTGTTGGTTGAAATGAGCTTCATCGATAAACAAAACGTTATAGAACAAGTCAGGATTGCTCTGAATTTCATGTAATGTCGATCTGAAAAAATGTACTCTCAATAGGTCATCTCCGGGATGCAGCATTTGCATACAGACTGTAGGTGGTATGGATACAAGTTGTATCTTCTAAGACATCTATGAACAGAGGATTGGGTGTGACGCCTATTTATTGACAGCAAACGTGTACTGGCAGTAGGATTATTCTCAACATACTGCAACCACTGTTCCTCCTGCTGCCATGTAAGTTTTCGAGGTCGACCGGCATTCAAAGAACGTTTTGGGGCGATGCATCTTGTCTCCACAACACGTGTTTCTACATTTTGTATTGTTTTGTGATCTGGATGACGGCGGCGGCGGTTCCGAAATCGTTCTCTGTACAACCGTTCGGCAGCATGGGCGTTATCATTACAAGCGCTTAAAACTGTTATCATATCGACGTATTCTCTATTAGTATACCCCTTGCTATCATATCTCTCTGTTGTACTCCCTCTTCTATTCCATTATTTTCTTCCATTATATTACTCTGCTGTAATTCTCTACTTTAAGTAATTCTATGTCTCCATCTTTCCATAAAATCTTCAGTTAATGTGTTCTCTTGTTTATCTGCGGGTTGTCTCAGTGGGCTTTACTTCTCTTGCCTTAGGTTTTTTAGCACACTATAGAATAGTGTGTACGCCAGCGTGGCTCGGTGGTTAGAGCATTGGACTGCGGCGCGGAAGTCTGGAGTTCAAATCCCAGATCTAAGCCTGGCGGGCGGCCTACCCAGTCGCTTTAAATAATTGGGAACCTGCGTTCGAAAGAACAAGGGGTAATAATACGGTTGTCTAATGCGTGATGCTCACCACATCATCACGTGTCATGAATTTGACACGCGACAGCCGGGTGTGAGAGCGAGGATACGGAAGCTCTGACCTTCCGCCTTGCAGGCCAAGCTCCTTCATGGGGTGTTAGTGCCTCACCATTTCATTCCGAAACTTTCCCACGCGTTCTTCTTGGCTCCACCACTAACCCCTTTGCTATATTTCTCTGTCGCTTGTATTCTTCAAAATCTTCTTGGGCATTGGTCTTCAACTATCTCTTCCACATCCTTTTCTTCTTTCAGCAGATCTTTTCCGCTGCTTCTATTAACATAATAGTAAAACTTTTTCCATAAATGTTCTAGGTTTTCACCCTTTATGCTTTCTTCTACTTCTTCTAAGTGTGTGTACCTTTAATTTTTCTACTCCTCTATTATCTCCTTTTTACATAGTGTTCTAGTAGCAACTATCTACCAGCTTAGTAACGAGTCCGGCGGGTAGGTTTTTATGGCCTTGGCCGGTAGCACTTAACGACGCATATGATTCGTCTTATGCGTTTGGCAATACTGAAGTGTATTGTTGATGGCATTGCTAGTCTATGTCAAATGGTAATGGGAAAAACTATTAAACAAATATTCAAATTATGATTTATACAATGTATGTAACACCAATTAGATCATTGGCAAAAAACAAGGACTAATACAGCAGCTAGAAGATTGATCAGTACAACACGATTTAAAATATTACCATCTAGAGTAACGGGAAAGACCCTCTTCGAGCAAGTGCAAAACGACGTAGATACGAAGAATGTGCAAGGTGGACAATATTGTCAAATTTTGAAGACAAACGTGAAGATTTCAAACGTCCACACATTTATACAGAATAAACGACGAAAGGTTAGCTAAAATAGTATGAAAAAAGAAGCCACACGGACAGTGTGAGCTGGAAAACCAACGAAACGGCGTAGAAAAAGCTTGGTCGAAAGTGAAGCTGATTGATCCAACAAAACTATTAAAATTGTCTGGATCATTTCCATATTCAAGAAGAATATAATAGTAGTTTATATTTTAAAATATATTTATAGCGGGTTCTACTATCTTCCTCTTCTTAGTCGTGAATTCATGAGCTTCCCTCGATTTAAGCCTTCCACTCTTCCCGGTTAGCGGTTAGTTTGATGGATTGGGTTAGGTTCTTTCCTTTGACTATAGTCCATTTACCTAGTGGGAGATCTTCATAGTCTTTTTCTTTTTTTCTTTACTTTGCGTTCTTCCACGATTGACTGATTATATTCTTAATATCCTTTAACCGAAGTTATTCGTAACATCTTGCTCCCACACTGTATTTCGAAGGTGTCGATTTTGTTTTTCTCAGACTCTTTTAATGCCCAACACTCTGAATAGTCTGATTTTGGTATTTTTGATGATTTCATGGCTTCTTCATATCTCTGCGAGTTCCGTCATACTTTACTAGCATATACACATAACATTACACAAAATTGCAATTGCAAACCTTGGCATCATGGCGTGGAATATAAGAAAGAATATGGGTAAAACTATGAGAAATTTTCATAGATAAGATGTACTCTATGAGTACATCATTAAATTGGTTTCTAGTGTAACAACAGTGTTGCCGCAGCTTTGGACGTTGTAATACCTCGAAGGATTTCGACATCCGAGACTCTATGGCCTTAGAAATGGCTAGTAAACATAGCAATCCCTCAAAAAATGTCGACATCTGTAAGTTTTCATTGTCTGGGATGATGGAAATCAAACCATTAAAATATTACCCAATCTAAAACGACCAGCACTGTAGAAAACATCTCAATTTGAACGTTCTTTCTCGTATAACGTTTTAAAAGTATATGGTGCATTATCAGAGAAATGAAAAACCTCTCCTGTCAACAAATTTAAACGTAAACTAAACGAGGCGCTATTTATTAAACAGCATGAGTAACTAGGATTAAAGAGGGGATTTATCTCTATCTGCAGAAAAATTGCATCTTAAATGACAAAATCAATAAATAATATCTGAAAGGAAGAAAAACAATTTAAAATGTTGTCATTTATTAATTGGAATCGTCATAGAAGAACTATATTACAACTATTTCTTTCGCTAGCAATAGGTAGGTATAATCTAATAAACAATTGTTGTATAAATTCAAGGTTTAAGTGGTAGAACAGAGTTCAGAGAGTTCTCTCTATACAGGGTGTCCCAAAAAGAATGGGACACCGATTAGTCCTTACGTTATAATAAGTCGATAAACATAATATACCTTAGTACAAAGTCCCTTCAGTAAGAAGTTATAGGGCCTTGAAGTTCATTTTTTTATTTTTGATTGTTTTGTTAATTTCCACAAATGTAGGGACATCCATTTGAATTTTGGTATACATGATTACTATTATGTACTGCAATAATAACAAAAATTTCATAAACTAAACTTGACTGTAGGAAGCACTTTACACATCTTTCAAAACTTTTTTTGGCTTTAATTTCGTTATCAGTAACATTTTATAAAATGTTAGGTTCCTATCTGCAGGAGAATTAAAATACACAAAAATAATGTACTGTTAGTTCTTAAGCGTAAAAGCAACCGTTTACCTTAAAATGCTTATCAAAGGTTTTTGGTTGTCATTAAGACGTGCAATTATCAAATAGCCATGATCACAATTATAATGAGTAACGATTGTGATCTAGTAAACAACAAGAAATCAATTGATGAGGTTAGTGACATCATTTTTTTTCTTTTGTGCTTACGAAAATGCTGCGACATAACAAACATAACAGCATTGGAGAATTCGTTAGGTATGTCGCGGCATTTTCGTAAACATAAAACAAGACATTTTTATGTCACTAATGTCATTAATTAATTTATCGTTGCTGTTTACTAGATGACCATTGTTTTTGTGATCATTGCTACTTGATAATTTCACGACTTATTGACAACCAAAAACCATTGATGGGCATTTTCACGTAAACGGTTGATTTTAGGCTTAAGAACTAAGAGTACATTATTTTTGTGAATTTAATCCTTTCAGAAAACCTAAAATTTTAAAAAAATTTGCAGTAAACGAAGTTAGAGCTAAAAAAGGTTTTAAAGATAGGTGAAGTGCTTCTTACAGTCAAGTCTAGTTTATATATTTTTTTTATTAGTGCAGTACATATTAGTAAGCATGTATACCAAAATTCAAATGGAGCATTGGTCAAAAATTTTCAAAAATTACAAATTCTACAAAAACGGTACAAAATATAGCGTTAGTTGAAGAGACAGATTTTCTCTAAAATTTTAAGCTGAATGTAATTATATACCGGGTGTTCTATTTAAAATAGGAGTTAATAAAAATAATAGAAAAAAGCAACCCATTTAGAAGTATTCAACTGGAAAATCTCCTATCTCACATTAATACACATTAAAAATGTAATGAAAATGTAAAGTTTGAAAAAAATCGTTAGTTTTTGAAAAAACCGAAAAAAACTGAAAAATCACAAGAGTAAACTCCTACTTCCGGTTATCCGATTTTCTTCAAAAGCTTGCTGTCTCATCTACATAGTACAGAAAACTATATGAAGTTTCACCGTCATACCTCTTTTCGTTTTTGAGATATTCTGTTCACAGACAGACAGACACACAGAAACACACACAGATAGACAGCCCAATGAACAAAAACATGTTTTTTGGGATCAGGGGACTCTAAAACGTGAAGATCTGTTGAAAATTCAATTTCGAATTTTTGGGGTGAATCTAATACTTCCTTTATCGTACAAGGAAGTAAAAATTGAACTTCAAGGCCCTAAAACTTCTTACTGAAGGGACTTTGTACTAAGGTATATTAGGTTTAATCGATTTATTATAACGTAAGAAATCTATGACTAATCGGTGTCTCATTCTTTTTAGGGCACCCTGTATATCTGAACTTCTTGTGGTTTCTTTTTCTTCCTCTTTCCTTTGTTTTTTTTTTTGTAATTGATTTATTTATGTTGGCGAAATCAAAATAAACATTTTAAAAATTGTTTGCGACGATGAAACTCTCTCATTTCATCGGCAGTCGCGTTAGCGTAACTATGGCTGTTTCGAAATTTCTATATTTGTACAATTGATAATATTAATTACTTTATAGTTTTACACCGTATGTTATTTATCTATACGTTAGTGCAGCAACAAGCTAAACTAGCATATTCATATCCTCAGATGTATTTAATAATAATAATGAAAATAATAGTGTTTATTTCCAATTGGAGAAACAAACAATGTAAGAGAAAACACATTATAATTGAATTAGAAAAGAAAAGATTAAATGTTATGATAATTTTACCAACTATTGCACGTCTTAGATGTGAATAGGTAGACAGGCAGAGCTGTAAAAACCTTAAAGGGTAGTTATTTGGTAACTTACTATTCAATGATCTAACAATATTTAGAAAATTGAAAATGTATTTACTTACCTTCCATACTGAGCAGCCAATTCGAGGGCAGTTTCCCCGCGGCTATTTCTAATGCCAGGATCACACCCATGCTCCAACAGCAAGCTGACAACAGGAGTGTGTCCATACTGCGCTGCGGAATGCAGAGCTGTTTCATTAGCCTTCGTCTGGAACAAAAAACAAATCTCAAATCTTAATCCCAATTTCAAAGGAGCAGAGATTTCTTGGGCCCTGCATTCGCGACGGTTTCTTAACAAAGCCTAAGTATCACATCTGGAGCTGAGACGCAACTTTATAATAAACTTGAATATTCCATTAAAATAAACGGGATTGCAAGGCTGGCTAAATCCGAATCATAAACAGGAAAAAGGAGAGTTTGTAAAGTTTAGTTTTAAATTTTAAATAGGCAACTTGACTGTCAGCAGCAGCTTTAGAGAATCCGTCAAGCTGAAGCTGCAAGTGGCACATCGCATCCAAATTAGCGCACAGTCCAGTAACTTCGGCGTGGAATTGAAAAGATCACGGCAAGTTTGCATTCTAAAAGAGTTTGAACAGCAGCGACAGACACGGCTCGTAACTTCCCAGCGAATCAAATAAAAGTAGAATTCGAATAGACACATTTTTTTTTCAGTTAATTCGTGTATTTAATATATTGTCTCTGATCTAAATGAAAATATTCAGTTATTTATTATTTAAAATGGTTAACTAAACCATGGATTTTTATACATTAATTTAATTTAAATATGTCCGTACTGGTTGAGTCACATAGACTTTAATATAAGTCACTTTCAGTTCTATAAATGCATAACCCTTACGGGTCCCGTACACCATGGCTAGTTTTCTATAGAAAAGATACATTCATGTGTTTCCATTTTTTTCTGTTTAAGAGTTGTTAGTAAATAAGAATGCCTATTGTGTATAAATAAATGTAACCCCAGGAAATTAAGTACTGTAAAGTGTGATACTTTTTCAGTTGATGCGAATATTTGGCGAGCACTGCCACGGCTATAGGCAAATTCTACTTGAACTACGATCTTCTTAGGTGTCTTCCCAGGATTGATGTTACAAAAGGTGCGATGGACTAAAAATGCTTGAATTTTATTTTAAAGTTGTGGGATTAAGTCCTGCTTGGTTTGGAGAGAATTTTGAAAAAGAAGTCGCTCTTGACAGTGAAGCGAAAACTATTTTCTTTTCAGGTAAACTACCCTTTTTGTTCATGATACGGCAAGATTTTACTAAGAAGTTGTTCAGAATGAGAAATTATGGTTCTATACAAAATTTCAGGAAGATATATCTACTGAGATTAAACCGTTATTTTTTAGATAAAATGAAAACAAATTGTATTTATTAAAAATCTTCCTGAAATGTTCTACTATACGGCCATAATTTCTCATTCTGAACAACGTTTCTTAGTAAAATTTTGCCGTATCATGAACAGAAAGGGTAGTTTACCTGAAAAGAAAATAGTTTTTGCTTCACTGTCAAGAGCGACTTGTTTTTCAAAAACTGAAAATATTCTTAAAATTCTCTTCAGACCAAGCATGACCTAATCCACAATCTTAAAATAAAATTCAAAAATGTTTAGTCGCATCTCATGTATAATCAATCCTGGAACACACTGTATAAATCTAGAACATGGAGTTTACATTATGTACTTTACTATTCAATATGGCCACAACTGTAAGACCAATAATACACAAGACATTTCAAATTATCTGTCCAAATTAAAAAATTAGGCCCAAAATAAAGCAAAATATACTCTTGTTCATTATCGTAAAACAGACTGTAAACACTATAAATGTAAATAATGGGAAAAGCTAGCCGCTCTGATTTTTTGGGTTTTTGCAAAATTGGAAATTAGTAGTTTAATCCATAAATTCGATTTTCTCAATTTAATAGTAGAAATGCTACGTGTATTCAACGTGTATTCACTTCTTGTATTAGAAAAGGATAAAATACGGTATCTAATTATATATAACCTATATCATGGGTTATGCTTTCAAACATTGACTGGCGACACCGTTATTAAAGAATCTCTAGCTGATCTGCGAAAATTAAAACAAACAGCAATACACCCAAATCGAATCAGCTGATATCAAGTGGCATTCTTGATTTTGCGGGCATGACGTTGACCCCGGTTAGTGAAATCTCATTTATATGTGAAACGCAATCTAGAACAGCAGAAATGCACAAAAAGATACGAAGTTTTCCGTTAATCTTTAATTCCCACTTTAATAGTCATTCTGGACACTTAAAAACGCATTTGAAAACCAGTCAAATATGAATGGATTTTTTTTTTACTTTCAAATACATACAAATTATGGCATTAAACTATATATACAAGAATATATAATATTGAAACTTTGGATTTTTTTCTATCTTTTTAAACCAATAAAAGGTGAATGGCAGCTTTATATTGAAAAATGGATATTGGCGTTCCACTAGTTTAAAAACAAAAGCGCTTAAAACTTTATTCAATGTCACAATAAAATGTTTCGTTAAATAATAATATTCGAGATTTACTCAAATGCTCTAGCACAACGGTGCAACGAATTCATCATAAACTCGCAAATATTCACATCCTGCGCAAAATGGAGAGTTATATACTCCGTTATTAAAATTGTCAGAGTTTCTCGGTTACCTAACGCCATTTTCTACTATAAGGTATTTCACTTGTTTACTGAAATTCTGTTGCTGCGAAGTCTTTCAAATTAATTAAAACTTAATTATAAATGGAAGCCGGAACAAATGTACGCAAAATTGCGTGAAACTATGTCGTGTATCTCATAATATTACGCGAGTGTGCAAACACACCCCAGCAATGTACAGGAGCCGGGGTGAAACCAAGCAAATGGTGTAAGGCCCTTGATTAACTTTTTGACGATATCTTAGTGACTTAGGTGAAATTATGAAAATGAAAGGATAAACTTTGCGATTTATTTTCGTTTAGTGCGGCCGGAAAATATCTTTCTGAAATAATCCCGTGTTTTTCAGTATGTCGCTCTCGTGCAGATGGAAAAATTAGATTACATTATTCGCTCACTCAATAGAGGTGGTAGTTGTATATTTGCTTTTTATCGTATTGCAAAAGGTGTTTTGCATTTTTATCGTTTTTCAGCTGAATACTGATTTGCAGCATAATGAAATGTAGGCATTTGGTTGTTACCAGGAAAATAGCATTTTACAAAATAAAACAAAGCGGCACTTCTATTTTTAAACTATTTAATAAATCATCAATTTATCCAATTACGTGTTTTATTCATTTATGTGGATTTGCTGCTTTTTCAGATCTAAAAAACGCGTTCTTTTATCTGCAATGCGCAGTATTTTTACAGATGTTATCTGCTTACAGTAAACAATGAGTTTCAGTATATTTTTAAATAGTTTTTTTGTGCGACGATAAAGAAATAAAATGTTTAAAAATAATACTCAGCAATACTACTAGGTATGGTGTCTTTAACTTTAACTTTTGCTAAATAATAGTCTCATTCAACTTCTGCACCTCTATACAAGTTTTTATTTCTTCGTTTTTGCGGTCTCTTACACTACTAAGTATAGTACGTGTTTAAATTGGGTGAAACCCAAATGTCTTTATAGATTGTTTTATGATAAAACTGAGCAGATGCGGCTCGTGTAATGATCCAAACCAGTCCTTTAGGTTTTTATCCCGAAAGAAAATTGTTTTGTACTTTGTTTTCAGCATTCTTCTCATTTTAAAGTTTAAACAAAGTAATTTTTATATAAACTGTACGATAAGCGCTTGCTTGCTTACACGGCACATCCAGGCCAGATCGAAGTGGCCCAGCTTTGCGACAGTTTATTGGCTACAGCTGGCGTATAGAGGTGAAGGGCGTACGTTCAAAGATAGGTTGTTTAGCATTGAATCGGGGCCAGTTCACGTTTGGCTCAAGCAGTCTGACTGAGGTTGTGATAGCGCGCGTCTCGAGTTACTGATTTCAATGCTTACAACTTTGGCACGCAGAGTGACTTTATCGATATCGCAGCGTTCGGGACTTCATTCGTACGCAAGCTCGCAAGCGTGAGCTATTTTAATCACATTTATTTGTATTAACTAATAGTTCTCATTGTTTTATTGTATTAATTATTACTTGGTTTAGTAATTATACCTTCGATTTATCATGCAGTTATTGGAGTGCTTAACGCATCCAGCATCCACCATCCACCATAAATACAATTAATAATTTTTAAATAAGCTTTTTTCCTCGTATTCGTTCGAAGAATATCTTGAAATAAAACAGTTAGATAGACCTAGGGACAAATTCCTATTATTATATAATACATATTATTTACTCATTCCATATGAAGCTACACCTAATTTTCAAATATTTAAGATGCATTTTTTGACGAATTATTCATTTAAATAAAAAATGAAAGATAGACATTCGGTTCAGTTCATCATATATTATTCGCCTGTAAATTTTGGTAAATTTTTCACTAATGCTAACTTTTGTTAATTCATATGCGAAATATTTAGATTTCGAAATATCGAAATCTGTCCTGCCCTATCAAAAATCGTCTTGAGCTGTCACTGGAACTAAGTAATTCTAATTCTTATAATTTGTTCTACTGCAAAACAAGTAGTCGCTCTGCTTCCCATTACTGATCTCTAGATGCGTTCTCCTATTTTGGCATTGGCATCTCCTATACTTAGGTATCTTATCACATTCCTTTTTTAATTCTTCATAAAATGTATTTGTTTTTCGTACTTATCCTCAGTTGGGGCCTTATCCTTAGTTGGGGCCTCTCTATTTCACTAACGTTTAGTTTTTTGTATTGCCCTTTTATTTGTAAACATCCATTTTTCTGCGATTTAGCACTTCCGATTCGAAATATGTATTTACGAAGAACTTTGTTGCATGTATTCTTGTTTCTTGTAAAATTAGTATGTCTAGTATTAGTATTACTAAAGTTTCGTGTTTGGTCGTTTTCCCCTTTCTATGACTTAGTTCCCTTTTTGTGATTTACTTCTCTTTTTGTTGTCTATAATCCTATAATTGGCTCACTATGATCGTTTCTTTTTTATTAATTTTTTGTTGTCGTACAGTACTAATCTATGCAGCCATACTTTTACTACATTTCCGCTTTCTTTGTTCTCTCGTGCTATTTTTCTTCTTTTCATTTGTAGTTCCCGTCGCTTCTAGTTAATTCACTTTCGATATAAATTTGCCTGGTTCTTAGCTTATACCTACTTTTTGATCTTCCAAATTTTTCTACCAAGGCTACTCCCGCTATTGGCATTTTTTCCTCTTCTTTTCCTATTTTGCTAACTCGTATTGCATTTACATTTACTCATAGCGCTTTCTCTATAAAACCTTGGACTTCCCTTTTTGGTGTGTTTTCTTTGTTAATTGATATACCTTTTATCTCGATGTTTCTTCTTTTTTTCTGTTGTATTTCTGTAGTTTCTTCCAGTTTTGCAATATTTCGTGCAGTTATTTCTCTCCTATCTACTATGTTGCTTCTGATTTTATCATTCCCTCTTTCAGTTTTCTTAATTGTTTCCCATTTTTATTTTATTCCATCTTTATTGTTCTTTATGTGGCTTCGTTGCCCTTGTAAAAATCGCTTCTGATTTTCTGCAGCATTTGTCCCATTTTAATGAACTTTTCCATGGGATTTTATTTTCATTTGCTTTCATTCATTATCGAGATATTAATTCCAGAATTTACTTCTTCCTGTTATCCCATCAATATCTAATCTTTTCTGGATTGTATCTGTTTTCGTTGGCGTTCTTGGTATTTTCCTACCTCTTTGAAATGGCAATTTCCCTACTTTATTTTATTCACTTGATTCTCCTCTCTTTCTTCTCAACAATTCTTCGATATTTGTTATACTGTTTACTCTATTTCGTTTCAATTTCTCAGGCATTTAAAAGCAGTTTGGCTTAATTTGCACTTTTTGGGAAATCATGTAATCCGTAATAGTTCCCAGGTTTTCAGGTCGCATAGTTCAAAATTGTCTAATCTGCTCACATTGGATATAGTGCATCTATATGAAATCCTAGTGACGTTTTTAGCTCCATATACATTTAGCTACAACTACTGGCTAATACGATTTTTAGGTTTTTGGTTCAAGTTGTTTTAAGTCATGGAATTATATTTTACAACTTGCAAATTAAGTTGATTATCGATTAAAATGAAAACCTCATTTGAAAATTCACACACGATGTGATGATTCTCAAGATGTTGGTACACTCATCGTTTTCATGAATAATATTTACAATTATATCTTTCATTACAATATATTTAAATAAAAGCTAAATTTATCATTATAAAGCAATTTGAGTCGTCTATCTAAAAGTCCCACAACAAACTGTAATAACAATCATAAACATAAACCTGCAAGGGACAATAATCCCACACTACAGAATAGCATTTACATCCGAAATTTTCTCCAAATTTGAAATGTCACTGTTTGTTAAAAATCTTTGATGAAACACCACAACACTGCTGGCGACCCCAGACTGTAAGTGAGGGGTGACTGCAAGAGTAATGAGGGTGAACATTGCACTAATTAAGATACTAGTGAAGTCTAGTCGTCAATGGCACCAACATCAGGAGCGGCCTGGTCAAAAGGCTGGTTCAAGTGGTGGATGTGTAAGGGACAGCTATTGATGCCAATGGTGATTAATCTGCGTAAATGGCCCTCGCACTGCCAATCACTTTGATTGCTTATTGGATTTGCTTCGATAATTGTATGGTTTATGTTTTCCAGCTTCACAAGGAATTGTACACAGTAACATGGTAAATTATTGGATGTTATTTCCTATAACAACTGCTGTATATCTCCAGAAATTACACTTCCCCTGATACAATAATGGCACCGTATTTCCAGCTTCTTACCTATTTCATGATAAGCGAACCGTAAAAGGTGTTCTAAACATATCTCTCAGAAATAATTCGAAGAAGGAAAAATGTCGCTGCAGCTTGATACATTTTTACATTTCTATGTGAATATAGACCTTTAATATAAATTCTTTTCCGCAACAACATAGGAAAATACTATTAAACTTCGTTAAGGTGCTACAAAAAGTTGTCCTAGTTTTGTAACTATTTACTTATAAATTCATCTAGATTTAAATGTATTCTATGATCCTTAGGTTGTTCGAAACCTGAGTAAAATTATGGCTCCTTACTCATCCGCATATTATAACTTATAACAACACAATACGAATTCAAAAGAAGAAAACTGTTTGGTGGAATACCAAAACCGCTCAAATTACTTAGCAAAACACACCGCCTAGCTCGCGGGATACTATCGTCATCAAAGTACGCACATGCTTTAGTAAAAAAGTAAAAATGCACTCTTATGAAGTTATGTGTCCTAGAAGAAGAATTTTTAGTTTTAATTTTACTCATAAGTCGACACAGTTTCCTATTTCGAAATATTGAAACCAAAAAATCATAGACTGAAATTATTTATACAGTCATTATTGTTACCTTTTTAATGGGTTATTATGTTACAAAAATGGTTAGAATAATCACTATACAAAGCAGTGGCAGCTTGTGGAGAATTTTGATGGTAGAGCCAACCAGATGTTAAATGCATTTTACAGCGCCTCGAAAACAAAGACAAATTCCGACATTCCGAGATCAATAAACATTTCGCATATATGTACTGGCAAAAGTTATCATCGGTAATAAAAATTGCCAAACTTTACAGGCTAATAAAAGATTATGAACTGAATCGAATACATATCTTTCATTTTTCGTTTAAATGATAATTCGGCAAAAAAATGTATCTCCACTGTTTGAGAATTACATTTACCTTCACATGAAATGCGCAAATAATAGGTATAATATAATACTATGAATTTATTGCTAGGTCTAGCTAACTGCTTTATTTTAAGCTTTTCTTCGAGAGAATACTTCGAAAAATGCTTATTTGAGAGCAGAGCAATGCTTATTTGAAAGATTGTAAATTTTATTCATGGTATTATGGTGGATGCCGGATGCGTAACGCACTCCAGCAACTGCGTGAGGGATAAAAGGTATAATAATTATTAAACCACGTAATAAATAATATAATAATATGAGAACTATTAATTAATACAAATAAATGTAATTAAAGTAACACGCTCGTGCTTGCGATCTTGCGTACGAATGAAATCACAGAACGCGTCACCCTACGTGCCAAAATTGTAAGCATCAAAACTGCTTGAGCCAAACCTGAAGCGGTCCTGTATCAACGCTGAACGCCCTATTGTTCGACCTACGTCCTTCGCCGCTCTCCGCCCGCTGCAGCCGATTAACTGTCGAAAAGCTGAGCCGCCTCGATCTAGTGTACTTAGCTGTATAATACTTTAGTAAGAGTAGAGCAAACAGCGAAAAATTTTGGATCATTTTTTCATGGCTACTAAGATTTAATGATATATTGAAAAACAAGGTTGGTAAAACTGACACACGAGTTGTCAGTTTCATCAAATTCGAGGTTAGCAGGTTAGGATTTGTGTTAGCCTGTGTCAAAACTGACGCAAAGCGAGTCGCCACTGATTTGAAAAATGTTAAATAGTTATTTATGTATCCTGTGCAAAAAGTTTGCGTTTATATATAACACACTTTTCCACGTGTTACATACAATAACACCCACCTTTGACATTACAAACTGTATTAAAAATTGTCACTTTTGACAATATCGTAAAAAATATTTTCATTACAATTAAAAAGTTACTAATTGATGAATTGATGGTGATGATATTCACAAAATACGCATTTTAATAATGAGCGCTGAGTATATGTTAAACCTGAAACTACATATAAGATCCACAATTGAACCATGAAGAGGTGCAATAAATTAAAAGGGCGAACTGTGTTAATACTGTATTAATGGTATAAAGCTATCAAACAATCGATGTTCAAAATATATTGAAGTTAAGAAGGTTACTACATCGAAAACATGTGTTGCTTGCTTTATACCCCACGTACACTTTTTATTACATAATTCTCGTATAAAAAATAGCATTTTATTACATATTTTGTAGGCGACATTGCAATGTACGATATGTTTCTTTTTTATTATAGAGCACTATCGGCGTTGCCTGCCAATATACTTAGTCATCTTTCTCGACATTATTGCTTATATCATAAGCACGAAACGGACAAAAATATCCTACACGGAAAACAGATAGATTATGTTGCTCTAGCCAGTGGCAGCTCGTGGAAAATTTTTACGGTAGGGCCAACAGAATATATAACGCACTTTCCACCCCCTCATAGCCAGACAGATTCTGACATCTCGAGATCTAAATATTTCGCATACAGACCGACACAAATTAATATCACTGAAAAATTTGCAAACTTTACAGAACAATGAAATATGTTGAACTGAATCGAATATCTCATTCATTCTTCGTTTAAATCATAGATTCACAAATTATTTGGCCTACCGCCCATTTTTCAGATAAAAACTACTCAGCGCCCCCCCCCCCTCCCACTGCACCCCGAAAATCGAAATTCCATAAGTGAACAAACAGAAATATGCAGTAACCATTTTACAACATAGTAAGAAAATAGATTGTTCCAAAGAAGACACGTTGAAGCTTAAAGTTACAAAATTATTTATGGAAATTGGCTATAGTAACCTTCACAGTAAACACAGAAAATTAATATAACGAAAGATAATATTAAAATAAAAATTACGTAATAATTAATAGATAAAATTAAAAATAATTTTAATGAAAAAGATGAACGTCCTGCACTGCAATCAATTTGTTAACGTTCGGCTCTATCTTTGTCAGCAGCATTCTCAAATCACCACGATTAGTTATTTGTAGTCGGTTTCCTTTTTCAGTTAATAGATTTGTGCCCACAGTACCTTATCACTACGACTTTCTATGTACGCAAGTTCACTAAAAGATGAAACTTGTACGAACAGTTTTTCCAAATTCTCTTACCTTCTCCTCTTTCTTTATTCTTCGCCCGCCAATTGCACCTGAGACTACTGCCGCCCCCCTGAACTATTCCAGCGCCCACCAGGGGGCGATATTGCCCACTTTGGGAATCACTGGTTTAAATCTTTAATTCTGCCAAAAATGCATCTCCTCTGTTTGAGAATCAAGATAATCTTAACATGAAGCGAGTAAATAAAATGTATATTATATTACATAATAGGAATTTATTGCCAGGTCTACCTAACTTCTTTATTTCAAGCTTTTCTTCGAGCGAATACGACGAAAAAAGTAATAATTAATACAATAATATAATGAGGACTATTAGTGCGACCTTGCGTACGAATGAAATCCCAGGATGAGGCAATGAAGCCATCCTACCTTGTCAGGTCATTTTGGTATTTTAAATAGCCACCTAGGCTTTAGGGCAGCGTGCCCGTATGCTAAACCCTTTTAGTTCTTTATTTGGCTCCATCGCCTAATTCCAGAATCATGATTTCGCACATATTTGGCCCCAAACGCAGTATTTCTCGTCGGTTGGAGCCCCCCTCTGATGGCGCTTTGGCAGCCGAGCGTATCGCTCGCAAGAATTCCGAATCTTCTAGAAAGCACGCCGTTGTGGCGTGATACCATTGTTGCCGGCATTAATTTGTTTCATTTTATCGCCCCGCGATTGGCTGCCGAGGTTTAGTCACGTGGGGACGCGACCAAGGTGACCTGTGCCAGCGCTTCCCTCTGGGCATTGAGCCGAGAGCCGTCGATCAAATAAGAGGTCGGATAGTGTGTGCGTTCGTGCGGCGCTTCCGCCCTTGGCGGGGGCGTCAGCCTTTTTCCCGTCGAGTGCTGCTTCAGCGACTATGTGACAAACGGTTTCGACTTAAGGGCAGTTGACCGCAGCCCGTTGCAGAGAACGCTCGTGTGGTGGTTGTGAGTGTGAGTTTCGAATTGTCTTCGGCGTAGCGTGGGTGCTTTTTGAGCCCAGTTCCTGCTTCCGTAAGTAAGGGGTCGTGCCCCCTTCGTCTCGACCTTCGAGGATCTGTCCCGCAGAACGAAAGTGGCCCATTTTTCGTCGTCCCGTTGTACGCGTCCTGACGCGTCTCACGTCGCCATTATGGCGGATGTGCACTCATCCCTATAGCCGTCGAACATCGAAGGTACCTGCCACCTAAGACTGCAGCCTGTCGCAACTCAACTGTACCAGGCTCCCCAACCGCCTACATATTAAGGTATGTGTCTTTGAACTGATTACCGCTGTAAACGCGAGCGAGCCGTCACATCTCTTGTGCCTACAGGCACTGTCGTCATATTTTTCCATGTTGCGAGTGCTAATTTGTTCTTTACTGTTTGCTGCATAAGGCGTCGCGCCAGCATATTTATACATTCATTCAAAATTACAGACTGTCCATGTTGCGAGTGCTAATTTGTTCATTACTGTTCAACATCTGTCGCTAGGTTTAGAGCGCGCGCCAGCTGGTGTTCTTAGTTATAATCTATTTATAGATATAGGGCGACGCACTCTGCTGCCCCATTGTAACCCGTTAGTCAATACATGATTTATTAGCTAAGGGAACTATTGTTTTGTTTCGACTTGTGCATGCTCTGTTTCAGACAAGCGCCCCCTTCAGTGTACTGACTATTGTGCGACGGAACGAGGGAGCTTTGAGCGTACAGGTGGGTAAGACAGCTGCGTAGTCGCAGTCGGATTGACACCTAATTACAATCCTTGCATAAGGCAATCCCGAAATTGTTATTTGACCTTGCATTTCTTGAGTAATCCTATCGGCGGAGTATTTTGCGTGCTTCGCTCCCGTCTAACCGTCCAGGCCCGGTTAGCCGGGTTAAGACAGGCTTGGTGGCGCCCTCATGATTTCGACATACCCTATATATATATTATGCCGCAACACGCTTGCCCAGAACGTGTCGTGTGACTCACGCCCGACTCCATGAGCGTTCCAGCCGTGGCCTATTAGCCTATTTCGAACCGATTTCAGGGCAAGTGTGCCAGTTTTTCAGGACTGATTCCGTGGTGCGATGCTCACCTTGGGTGGGTGTCGTAAAGTTCTTTTAATACCGTAACAACCTGCCAAAGTTGTAAGTATCGAAATCAGTAACGACATGCGCACAATCACTTCCGCAGTCAGACTGCTTGAGCCAAATGTGGAGTGGCCCCAACTCACTGCTAAACAGCCATATTTGAACCTACTTAACGTCCGTTGCTCTTAACCCACTGCGGCTTACAAACTGTTGAAAATTTGGGCCACTTTGATATGGCCCTAATGCGCCGCGAAAGCAAGCAAGCGCTTATGTATAGCTCCTTATTGCGAGCCCACAGTGGCTCCAGTGCCCTGTGGTGAAATTATTTCACCTAAATTACACTACCATACACTAAGTACAATAACAGAGCCCGTATAGAAAGTTTAAAGTGATTAATATCAATTCAAGCTTAACTTTTTAAAAAATTGTTTGGCCCCATATCCTTTACGCATGATATAATTATGTGACTAAATTTATTTCGTAAAATAAAGTCTAGTAATCATGGAAATTTTAGAACTCGAGATTTTTGTCAGTATATGAGACCGTCTGTGTCCTCTCTACAGCCCAAATGGTTTAATCGATCGGACTAAAAATGTCTCCGTTTTTAATATAAATTCGAAGGTCCCGGAAGTGGTAGTTTAAATTTTTATAATTGTTTGATCAAAATAAAATTTCTTAGAACAAGATCATATATTAGGTACGCAATTATCTATAACTTTTGTTGAATGTTTTTGTTAAGTACACTTTTCGAAAAAAACGCATAATTAAATTTAAAAAAAAATATGTATTCTTAAATTTTTTTTATAAAAATACATTTTTTTTACAAAAATATCACCTTTTATTATACGATTATCTACATTTGTCAAAAAAATTTTGTTTATAAATACATGGCTTTTTAAAGACCCACAAAATAATTTCCTTACTTTGTTATGATATACAGTTTTATATGTGCACAGCGAAAAAATAACAGTTACTTTGGCGTTACATATTTTTAAAGTCATCGTTACTGTCAACTGAAATTTGTTTGTGCAAGTTACGCAGCAAAAGAAAGTCGTGTGATGGCCACACCCCATTTTTTTGCTTGTAACTCCTCCAGTCTAAATTGCGCTACATCGTTTAGAAAATGGCTTGTGCAACACCTACTTCTGAATTATTAAACGCCACTTATCGCACGGAATTTTTAATTTTACTATTTGACACTACCTTGCCGAGAAAGTAGTACAGGTTGTTGAGTAGGTGGATTACTAAGCACTAGGGATGTCGGCGGGTACCCGGGTAGACCCGGGTAGGGATGGGCGCGTGACGTGAAAACAGGCGTGTCACGTCGTGTCACGGCGTGTCACGTCGTGAACGTGACTAGTATTTGAAAATCGTGACGTGAACGTGAGTGAACGTGAGTGAAAATTTCCAAGGCGTGATTCACGTTTCACGTTAATTTCACGTTAAATATTTAGTAACGAATAAAAAACTGCAGGGTGCAGCAACGTTTAAATTCATTAAAATCACAAATTGTGCCAAACAAGTTACATTATGTGGTTTTATTTTTGGACCCTAATTATAAATCCTTAAAGTTCATACCTTCACATAAAAGAGAAGATTATAATGCAAATAAAACTATAGATGATAATGATGAAATACATAGCAAACGACTCAAAACTGGTACATCAGCATCAGATTCTTATCTTTCTACACTTAGAGATAGCTCTGACGATGACACATGTAATTAGGATGATGTCGAAACAGAAGAAAATTAGTATGTTAAATTAAAATTCGGAAATGTAGATGACATTTTAGGATTTTGGAAAAACAGTGTAAATACGCCACTGTTAAAAAAACTTGAGAAATTTTAAACATACCGGCAAGTTCCGCCACAAGCGAAAGAGTATTTTCTACAGCTGGGCGAATTTTAGAAGAGCGCAAAATTCGACTTAACGCTGAAAATGTTGATTACATATTATTTTTAAATCAACATTTTAATGTTTAGATGTGTAGATGAACTTATTATTCTACTAAAAGTAATGGTTTGTTTTTTATACTCGGCTAACGCTGAAAATGTTAATTACGTTTTATTATTAAACCAAAAATGTATTGTGTAGATGTGTAGATGAACCTATTTTTAGAAAAATACGTAATGTTTTTTTGCTTACTCGACTTAACACTGAAAATGTTGATTACGTTTTATTTTTAAACCAATTTATTGCGTTCTTGTGTAGATGAACTTATTATTCTAATAAAAGTAATGTTTTTTTTGTATACTCGCCTTAACGCTGAAAATGTTGATCCTTGTACGTAAAAGTAATTTCAAACCTACGAATTACAAGTGTTGCCATATACCTTCTGTACTCATACCAATAAAGGGAACGTCAATTCCAATGACAGCTTTTAGTATTAAAAGTAATGTCTTTGAAGACAGCTGCAAGAAATATATTTGCGAGAAATCAGTATTTATCCCTTGTCGAAGTTATTGTAGTAAATTTTCATTTTTTTCTTTTTTGTGTCAATTATTAATTCTGATTGCAACATATCACGTAAATTATGTCAGGTGCAAAACATATTTTTAGTTCTCTTTAGGGTTTTTTCATTGGTTTTAAATTTGAACATTCTGTTCTATCTGAATTTAAATTTTGAAATAAAAGCTGCGTGTCACGTCGTGAGTGGCGTGTCACGCCGTGAACGTGAGTGAACGTGAGCGTGAACGTGCGTGAACGTGACTGTTTAAAGCCAGCGTGAAACGTGCGTGACGTGAGCGAAAAATCACTCACGCGCCCATCTCTAGACCCGGGTAATAGTCGACCCGGGTATATTTTCAGGACCCGGGTACCCGACTTAAATTATGTAACTTCTAGAAAGTCTGCCTTTTTCGGAGATGATAAAAACTGAAAAACAATAGGAATAAGCTCTAGAAAAACATAACCATGCAGTAATAACCAGAATTACCCCGTCCCATACCACATAATGTTTCTTGTTTCATATAATAAATCCGTTTCACGGAAATATTCAACCCGTCAGTAGTGTGTACCATTAAATCGCGTCAGTATGGGATAAAGTAACATAAACATCCTTTGTGTGCTTTTGATGCTGTTAGCTGTTGCGAATTTCGAATAAAAAGTCACGTACTTGAATTTGATAGGAATTTCGAATTAAAAGTCACCTACTTGAATTTGATAGCACTTGGAAGTGTGAAAATATTTACAAATAACAGACGACTTGCAGTTTGAATTGGGAAGTAGGTACTATTTCAATGTAGTTCAGTTTAAAACTCGCGGCGTAAATAAAGAAATTGTAGCTACCTCAGATGTTCCGATTTACGCAAATATTTTTGTTATATATTTCGGGTACCCGAGGGTACCCGGGTACTGTTTTCGGGTACCCGGGTTTGATTTTAGACCGGGTACGACATCCCTACTAAGCACCTTCGACACTGATAGTAATACTTCCTAAGAACATACCGGAACTGAGTCTATCTGGATTGTTTCTACCCTAGAACAGGCAAAACCGTTTCAATGATTTTTAAATTAAACTATATAGTAACCAAGTTTAATTTTTTTGGAATACTCTACAAACAAAGCACGATACAGTAAAACAGAACAGCCGGAACAGGGAAAGTTCCAAATTAAATTATCGAATTGAATAATTTTTTACTATTTCCATTGTGCTTCATAAAAACTGTAGGTATGTTACAGTTGTATGGCATAATAACTTAGATCAACATATTTTTAAAAAGTATAAATTGAAATATGCAGTGGCGAATTCAACATCAGAAACTAAACAATATTAACAGCTGCATCGGCCCATCAAATTATGGCCCACAATTTATTTTGAAACTCAATATAACTATCGCTTTAAAGGCACGGATAAATATCTAAAAAACATAAATGTTTTATTAACCGCCGTGAAAAGTCATAGTCACAAATAGGGACCAAATAAATTTATAATCAAAGTCGCCTGTGATTCGTGTTATACGTTTGGCAGTACTGAAGTGTATTGTCAGTCTATATCAAATTCGAGGTTAGTAGGTTAGGTTTTCTTTATTATTTGACACAAACTGACGCAAAAAACTTAACCTGCAAATGTGGAATTTGACATAGCTTGGCAGTACTACCAACAATACAGTAGTGAGTGACATGGTTTTTATCTCACTAGTGGGTTATGGTTTTTACCTCACTTGAGAGTTATGGGCCGCTTTAGAGATCTAAAATCGATCTAGTAATAGTTATACATAGAAGGTGTTGGATAAAAGTATGAATTGGAACAAAAAGTTCTAGCACACTATCTCGTCTATCCTTTAATAATGAAGGCTGCAAACATGAAATCTAGTTTAACTTGTTTTAAATATGCATTACTCTATCACTAAAACATTAGCTAACTGTAACATTTCAACGCTCATATAATAACGACATTCATTATTTAGTCCACAATTGAGGATATTCCCTTGCGGGGGCGATAATGAATGTGTAGTCGGAAAAGTGGGAGTAACAGTGGTCACCGGCACTTAAACTGATATATTACAGGGTTCATAAAGCACAATGCTGCTTTATTTTTAGAATTAATATTTCTTTAGGGTTTATAACTGCATGTAACGGGGCAAAACACAAGCATACAGACTAACTGCTGCTATTATAATTATTTCAGTAAATCGCAATGCTGGGAAAAGTGCCTTATTGCAACTACCAGTCGGTGGTTCACCTTTTAGTACAGTTTGCGACAATACACGAGTGCAAAAATGCGTAGAAGTGCCGCGTCGTGACCTATCCACAGCTAATTTAAATTCTGAATGCTAAAGGTATGTAGATATAGAACAAACATGAGCAAAGTTTGCACTGTTTACAAACATTGTTTGCAGACGTTCAGTGCCATTTGAAGCATTACTACCAAACATTGCTTATCAACCTACCTACTTCCGCAAATAATAGTAGTAATACGTGGAAATGTGGAAATTGGATAACCTACAGTTCTTACTATAATAGCGAGATATGTACAAACTACTACTACTTGATCTATTCAATTATGATTTCTTTCATCTTATCTAACAAAATACTTTACAATTTAACAATTATTGGTATTCTGGGTACTTCTGTTTGTTACCGACATAATATACAACACAATTAAACTACTTGTTATATTTACGTTATAAACAGAATTGAGGGACTGTCTGTTTTATAACTATGTAGTACTAAGTTTAAACCTATACAAATACAGGCATAACAAATAATTTCCCAATTTTATTTATTATAATTCCACCACCAGATTTAAATTTTAAAGAATACAACTTAAAAATAAGATTTTTGTAGGTATTTAAAGTTTAAAGCTTAACGTATAGGTAACAACACAATTAGGCGCAATTGCATAATAAACTAAAGGTTCAATCAAATAAAACCATTGTGTGAAGACATTACATATTTTAAATTAAAAAAAGCCGCAGTCGGTAGGATTCGAACCTACGCTCCCAGAGGGAATCTGATTTCTAGTCAGACGCCTTAACCGCTCGGCCACGACTGCCACACGAAAACCGCTCATAAAATTGCTTCATTCCGCTACACCGTTTTGTTACTTCAAATGTAACTTTATTTCTACGCAATACTAAATTATTGTTTCTGCTATAATGCATATTTTATGCAATCCACTAATGCTTCTACTACGAAATTTCAAAGTGCAATTAACGCGGAAAATTAAAATATAAATATCACAATTTCTGTGTAAAGCAATAATCCTATTGAGTTTATAACATGTGTTGTCAGCATTTACTATTGCTATTTGCAAATGTTCCCATTCTTTGTGGCAATACAGTATTTCAGCGGCTTGAAAATGTCGAGTTGTATTATTGTTTCTGTAATGACTTTTTAATTTTCACTGTCTATACATGCAATTTATGCGATTTCTTATTTACGTGTAATCATAGTTTGACCTCTTCAATATTGCCAGAATCAATTTCTAGTTTAATTGGCATTGCAGAAATTCTAACCCCACACTGAAATTTAATTAGGCATAAACCTCAACGTATTATTTCCTAATTTTTCATCCTTGACGCCTTTCCCGTCCCGTTTTTTTTTTGTAATATAGTTTAAAAATGAATATTCTGTAAATAAATTATTTTGTATCATTAGCACAATTTTTATATATTTGAACTTATTTAATACGAGGGGGATCCCAAATATTTCCAACCAAGCCAAGGAAAACCGACGAGGAAATAATTTACATGAGCATCAAAATAACTGTTGGAACACCAACTTTCTGTGGCTACTTTAAACACTGGCCAACAAAATAATACTTCGAAACCAGAATGCTATTACCAGGGGTATCTTTACCGACCAAAAATATTTTTAAACACTAACAAAATTAACACTCATCAGAAATCAGGAACAATAAGCGATCTCCAAAAATAGTTTTTGACATCCAATATTATTACACACAGATATCAGGAAGATCCTTGAAACACCAACTGAAAATACAAAAGTGTTTTGCGTTGCCTGAAAGAATCTGGTGTATTTAAGTTAAATTAATATATTGTAAATGGAACGTTATTTTAAAGTGCCACTAACGCTGGCAGTTTTATAATAAAAAAAGAACATAATAATTAATGCCTTTATTTACTAATATAACGTATATTTCCATATTTACCTTAAATTCGTGAAATTTTTTTTAAATTTTGGTACTCAAATATAATTTCCATAATTTTTACCTAATATAATATTTTCTTGTCGTTTTCAACGTCAAAATTATGCATATATTCGCACTAGTTGCAATATGAGATTTCATATTGACACTAGTACTGATATGAAAATTTATAACAACTTTATAGATTTTAATAAAGTTATTTACTACAAAAATTAATAGGACCTAAAATTACAGAAAATTTTATATGCCACCCGTTGAAAAGTTAGTATTTTTCACACACAACGTGTAAAAAACACTTGCATTTTGCAACTTGGTACATAAATAGCTATTCTAGTGCTAAATCTTATAGTTTTGGGTATAAATTTCATTGTTGATGCTCAAGTTTTGGTGCTCAAATATCATTTGTGGTGGCAAAATAAAATATTTAGTGCTCAAAGTGATAAACAAAGAAGCAAACTCGGTTTTGGTTGTGAATTATGCATAGTTTTATGCTCAAATGTGATTATTTCTGGCAAAAGAAAAATACTTGAAGATCAAAACAATATTTGTCTCCGCCACATAAATGCTACCCTGAAATCTGTTACAATCTCACTGTCACTTTATAGTTTTATATGACAAAATTTGGAGGTACTCTATCCGGCCTATACAGTCATAATTAGGTGTAAAAAATTTAACCAAAGCTTCTTGAGGCCAAAACAAAGCAATTAGCTTCATACACCTTAGTACCAAATTACTCCGTTAAAAAGATACAGGGTCTAAATGAAAAAAAAAAGTCTATATTTGGAAAGTAAACATTCGTATTAATTATTGAAATCAAGTAGCCTGATTGTAATTTTTAATTTTGAAACAATAGCAATACAGCAGCTGTCACAAACAGCCATTAATTGTTTGAAAGACGGTTGTATTTTTTAAAAGAATGATTTTCTTTCGAAATGGGTGATTTTACTACAAGAGAAATAGCAGAGATCGTTTTCGTGTATGGCTTCGCAACGGTTCTTTACCGTGAAGTAATTAACACAAGGGAACAGTTGCAGCAAAGAATTTTCGAGGCTGTTAATGAAATTTCCGATAACTATAATATTCAACAAGTGTGTGAATGTCATGCTTGTGATGCGGCTGGAGGGTAGCATTTTGCACATCTGCCATAGTTTTCTATTTTTAGTCATTTTTTACATAATTACTTTCCAAGTTATAGTGATAAATATAAATTAAATTATTTTCATTAACACACCATATCTTTTTGAGGGAGCATTTTGGTACTAAATTGTATTACACGTTAATTGCTTTCTTTTGGCCTAACGAAGTTTTGGTATTTTTTTTAAATCTAATTCTGACGCACCCTGCATATAACATATGTGACCGACCATACATAGACCTTCAGAATCAGGAATCGACTCTAACATTTATCCCTTTTTAGGCACACAAACTTTTTACATAAAATCGGCGTAATATTCGCCAGTTATTATACTTCTTCCTTGTTCTGATATTTCTTTCTGTTTACTTGGGCTGTTCTACTCAGTTGATAATGAGAACCAGTTCTATTCCAATCTCTTGGTTGATGATACAGATGGCCTTTTTCCTTCCGTTTTACAAATTTAAGCCCATCTTGGTCCGTTCGCTCTACATAGTCGTTCTAGTATTTTTTGTCCTGGTTCATTGTACTACGTCTGTTATGTCACACCTTCCTGTGATTGTCCTGCAGCTGCAACTAATCTAATATTGATCACCATACCCTCACTTCTGCTTTTCTCTACTATCCTTATATAGTTGCTGTTCCAGATTGTGTTTCTCAGGCATTCTGCTATCTCTATTGCTTTTATTGATTGTCGTTGAAGTTCCGTGATCGAATTCACACTACTACTTATATAAACTCCCAGTTATTTATAATTTATAACTTGTTCGATTACTGCTCCTTTTACTTCCAAATTATATTAGTACCACAAAACACTATATTTCGCGCAATTAAGTGGGATCATCAGTCAAAAATCCCATGTGTTATTATAGCAACCACACTCATTCAAGAAACTGAATTATGTTTTGTATCGTAGCAAAAATTGGGTACAAAAAAACACGAAAACGATGTCTGCTATTTCTTTTGGAGTAAAATTACACTCCCATTTTGCGGTATGATCATGACCGCCTCGACTTCCCGATTTCCTTGATCAAACAGCCATTTCTAATTATAAGAAACGCTTCCGCGGTAGAATAAAAAAAATATGTATGTAACTCGTACGACAGCGGACTTTTAGACTTGCCTTATTTATGTGCCTCGCTCGCTGCGCTCGCTTGGCCATAAACTCCCGCTCATTCAAAATTGTCCTTAAGTTCGTACTTGTAACATAAATAGCTACTATGGCTTGTGGTCGAAATCCATAAAACACATTACATATGCGACTTTTTTCGAGAAAACAAAAAAAAATAATTCCATTTTGAAGTAATTAAGCGTTCGCAACACGATATGAATTTTTGAGAGACTGGAAAATATTTTTTGACAGTACAAAATCAACCTAGTCATGACTGTAGATGCTTATCCTGAAATGTCTTTATGGGTTCTATACTCCCTGGATACGGTTCTTTATGTATTTATGCATTCGACACGACTTCTTTTGTATAACATTTTATAAACATCAACTTTTCACATTGACTAAGATGTGTAAAGTGTGAGAGTGCTAAAAATTGATTTTGATCCCTATTCTTAATATCCCATCAAACCTTTGTTCGAACTTTTATCTTATTATCCGTGAGCAAAACATTATCATTATTAATTTCCTCATAAAGCTAATAATACACGTTTTCTTTCATTTGTGGGCGATATTTTAGTGGACGCAATTTATGCTCTTTATCGACTGACCTCCTTCCTCTGCCTTCGACCATCTATGTACTTACCATTAAATTTACATTACATATTGATGGTCCGCACAGGAGTAGCCTGACAATGTCGACATTGCCAGACCAAGCTGCCAAATGCAGCGCCGTTGAGCCTTTACTATCCACAATATTAGTGGATGCATCGTGGTCCAGCAGCAGCCGAACGATTTCTCTGTAAAAAATACAAATATTTTATAGAAAAATATGTTAGAGGTATACCGCAAATATGACTTACATAAATACCACTTCTTAAATTAATTTCACCCTCGTTTTTAAAATATTCTTGATTAAGTTTTTTTTTTAACAAACTGAAAAGAACAGTATTTTACTAACTTAAAATAAGAAGTAAAGTAAGCCTTGATACCCATGGGATTTAAAGTTGCCGTGGAAGGCAAATAACAGTAGAAACATAATGAACGGTAATAAAAAATAAGATAAACCACTAACAAATGTACCTATATAAATTTGGAATAAATCACAAAGCTTTGAAGTAAATTATTATTTTCTTGAGCAAAGTGAAACATTCCATTACATCAGCCGTTGCTAGGTAGTTTACAATAAAACTGTACAGGAATAATATCCCGGCCTAGGCAGGGAATATTCGAGTACTATTTTCTAATTTTTTAATTACATACTCGTATCGATCGGCGAAAAATAGTATGTGTATCTTGGACAAAAAGCAACATTCCCAGACTCCTGTGTTGTTGGGCTCGTCATTCTCCTCGCCCAACAATATTTACAGTCGTCTGGGAATGTTAAGCTTTTCGTCCGAGATACACAATGTACTATTATTTAGTTTTTACATTTCATTTTTTGCAAAACTGCGTTCATTCCTGTACGAAAATGTGTCGCTTTCGCTCGGGAAACACTATGCTGGGACTAAAACACCCACTTTACTCCCTTGGTATGTAAATATCTATTAAAACCACTTTTTACCTCTGGTATCTACATAAAAATGTATATTTTCTCAGTAAACAAAAGCATAATAGATAAAACCACAATAATATAAAAGACTAGACGATCTTGATTAGGCTTTCGATAGGAGCATTCCCAGATTGTCTATAATGATAAACTTCTAAAAGAATCACCGCAGAACAGTCGCATTCTCATATTTGATGTGTGATTGTGCGATCGATTTTTTTTTAACAAAAATAGTTATTCTTCTTCGGCGTGCTTTCTCCTTAAAATAAAGTTCGGAGTACAGAAAAAACTTTTTATGAAGCTAGACGTCAATTATCAAGACAGCATTAAAAAACTGCACTTCGCATTAACGGTTCATGCCCCTGTTAATTACAGACCTATTTTTTTTAATTGTAGGTACTCAATTGACTCATAAATTACGACAGCACAATTACTTACTTGTGACCGTTTAGCGCTGCATGATGAAGAGACGAGTAACCACTACTATCTTGTACGTTAGCACCAGGACCTCTTCGTAAACTGAAAAAAAAACATTTGATTAATATTGAGAATACACGAACTAAATTATTTTTACGTGTGGAAATTTTAACAAAGTTAATTTTGAATGTATTTCTCCAAAGATTTTTATTTATATTTTTCTATCCTTTATAGTCAAACATTTCTGAACAGTTCTAGGTCATGCGGCAGTACTGAAAGTGCCGGCCGCTGTCGTTTGTCATTAACCGCCGAGCTAAGAAAATGTGGATTCTCTAGGACCATTTTGCGTATCTAACAATCAGATCAATCAGATTTGGTCTTTCTAATTATATGCACATAAAAGCTATCATCCCTGGTATAATTATATTTTGCATGTAAGTACAGTTGGGAGCAAGGAATTAATTGTTGTGCGTAATAACTGTCAATTTTGCGAATTGTTTGATCACTATTGCTGGCCGTGTAAACCGTAATGTTGCAACGGTGTTGAGATGTTGGTCCAGATGGTCCGAAGAAGGGGTTCAACAACGTCGCCCTGGAATTGGACGTCCCCGGAGGACTACTCAATTAATTCTAGGCGATTTTTATGGAATTATTCTCCTTAGCATAGAATTTCGGCTTAGGCCGCGTAGTATTTGTATATGAATACCCAGCATTTCCTGGCTTAATGTGCCTTGCACCTTGTGAAGTCGAGCATGGCCATCGCGCGGGTTTTTGCTCGACTTCACAAGGTGCAAGGCACATTAAGCCAGGAAATGCTGGGTATTCATATACAAATACTACGCGGTCTAAGCCGAAATTATATACTAAGGAGAATAATTCGAGTAACCGCGAAAGCCTCAAACAGTGATTTTTATGGAAGTCAGTAATAGAAAAATGCGGCTGAAATTATAAATTTTTGACAAAATGTGTAGGTTACTTCTAATGTTCTAATCTATCTGTTGTTATTTTGGAGAGTATGATTTTTTAAAAGTTTCTTAATGAAGTGTATGTTTAGTTTTGTATAACCCTATTTAATAAGAAAATGGGGACTTAAGTACCCCCAAATTTGAGAGCCCATAGAGCTTCTACAGCTGTCGAAAAAGAATTTTGTTGTAGATAATTTGCTAAAGCTTTCCAGTAAAGACTCTTTTGCCTTCGGTTCCATCTACTCGTGCATTGATATAATACTGATTCCACTTAATTTTGATCTTTGCAACGCAAATGTGACTTATGTTTAAATCTGCAGCAACGTCTCTTAATGACCACCCTTCTTCTAACTTGGCTACAGCTCTGGCTTTCTCCAGTTCAGTGTCTCAGCATTTTTATGAGCATACATTAAATTATTTTGACATTTCCAAATAGTAAAGGTTTGACAGGTTTCTTATTTAATAACTAAATTAGCACAGTACTGATCTGGAATAGATAAAAGTAGGTGTAAGCATTTCCATACTCCCAACTGTAAATTTTCAAAAGTTTTGGAAGAGAGTCAGAATCCCTCGGGGGGGGGGGGGGGGTCTTTTTTCCAAACTAAATGTGTTTAAATTCGTATTCTTATGACTATGAAATCTTGGAAATTGAGAGTCTCGTAAAACCCTACTTATAAAACTTTGATTTCTGATAACATGCAACCTTGCCGAACTTCTCTAGACACATATAAATACGTTCTTATCTCGCCTAGCTACTTAAAAAGATGCAGTTGTTCGTCCAACCTAACGACAGTAATGTCCCTGAGAGTCGAATTAGTCCAATTAAATCTGTATTATCTTAAATGTGGCTTTGGATTGCTTTAATGAAGTATGGACTTTTTTAGTGTGAGAAAGACCATGCAATCTAGATCAATCGTTCTCAACCTTTTTTCGTGGACCCCTTGAAGGTCTATCACATCAGCGTTACCCCTTTAAAGTCTTGCTCTTCACGTGCAGTATACTCAGAAGGTATGTCTAGGCCCCTCCACATTTCTTCTAGGAAATAGGACCTTCTTTTAGAGTGAACTGTGTTTACATGATTCAAGATCCTATATGGGGGATATGTTTCCTGTTGCCCCTCAAAGATCCACCGTGCCGTCGTTCAGAATCACGGATCTATAAGACAGCTATTTTTTTATTTGTGCATGACTTACAAGTTTACAAATTGACGCAGACAAGTACGACCATTTAATTTGTTTATAATAGTGGCAGAGTACACACAACACGCTCGCCAAGTCAAAACATTGATATGTGTATTGTTATCTAATAAGTGAAATGTGAAAAAGTCGCAATTATTAAATGGTTTTATGGTGCTAATTATCTGAAGTGACGGATAAAGCTATGCCTTCACCTTCATTAATAACTCTTTAACATATCGCTTAACATTTCCAAATACTTGGATACAACTTCCCTGAAAACCATAAATGAGATGTTATCGTCTACAGATACGCGCAAACGACCATAGATAAATTCACCTCGATATTATAATGATCCTAGCTGCCTGTCGCAATCTACCTATTTTGTGTAGCGACCACATCTCCCTTCACCTATACGTGCGTAGGGTGATGATTACGTATTAAAGATGTAAACACTTGTTTAATGCAAAAAATAAACAATTTCCAAATCGTTTTCAAATATTTACAATTTTTTATGCTAGCACCATAAGAAGAGCGATTGTTTCCAAGAACAAGGAGTACAAGTATCGATAAACGTCCTACTTTTATAAACAATCACTCTCATTTTGAAAATATTGAAATGATGGTAGGATCTCGAATAACATTAGTTGTAAGTTATACTTTGCTATTACAAGATTGGCGTCTCCTATTACACAAAAAGGAAAAATTATACAACTTAAGTAATCACACAGACATCTATGTGCTGTGCAAGCTGGCACGAAATTCCAAACACTAAACAGTAAATGAATGATTGCTCGGAACTTCATAAAGCTATACTCGATGAAGCAATAACTTCCAAGCGGCGGCAAAATAATAACGCTGTACAGTAACTGCCATTTAATATGGTGGGAGGATTAACGTCCTCATCCACTTTCAAAGGAGACAATACGGCAATCTCATAAAGGGGAGGCGTATTATTTCTTCCTAAACGTCCACTTATGACGAGTGGATACTTTCTGGAGCATTTATTATTCCCTAACAACAAAATGCAAAGGGCCACTAGACGAGAAGAAACAGCTACAATCTTTTTACCAGGTGGGTTCCCACTCTGCGAAAATCTTTACAGGCGTTTAAGCAATTGCCCGTCAGACCATAACAAACTTTCAGGCGATCGCCAATTCGGCAGATAATCACTAAACACAAACGGAAGGTAAACTTTATGAGGTCAAGTTGCAGAGCAGGGGTTAAGTCAACCTGAAAGTGCGAATTCCGATCGATGAAAGTTCGCAGCCGACAAGCAAAGCGACAAAACATTCTGTTCGCCACACCCTGCTGATGTATCTGGAGCAGAGCGAGGCATCTCGCCCCATATTAATATCTAATCACATTAGACGAGATAAATAGGCTCACAATGATATCGCAATTATCTCCGAGCCAAAGCAAGTGGCATCAGATTTTGTACACGAGGAAAATTTACTGGAAATAAACGGGGAGAGTTATCAGAAAACTTCATATCTAGACACTCAATTAGTTCTCCCTAAATTTAAATCGAGTTATACGAGTGGTGCTAAACAAGAGGAAATATATTTCATCCTCAATTAAGGTTTTTGCAAAAATTTAAATTTACCTGACATTAATACGTGTTTTTAATTCATCAATTTAATGGTCGAAATTTTACTTTGAAAATAATTGTACTATTCAACTCCTCAAACTGAAACAGCGGAATTTAAAAGAAACATAAAGAGATAAACCCAGCTGATATCAAATAATATTGATGATTAGACAGGTGTGGAGTTGACCTAGGTTAAGGAAATCCGATCTTTAATCTCTCTTTTACATACGAAATTCTACTTGAAGCACAAAGAACACGATAAAATGTTGGCATATGCAAAAAACGCCAAATTTTCATTTAAATCTTCAATTCCGTATGTTAAAAGTTATTTTGGATATTTTAAAAATGAAATTTGATAAACGATGAATTATAGATGTTCTCATTTCCTTTTTACTTCCTTTTGCGATAAAGGAAGTATTGGATTCACCCCAAAAATTCGAAATTGAGTTTTCAACAGATCTTCACATTTTCGAGTCCCCTGAACCCAAAAAACATATTTTTGTTCATTGGTCTGTCTGTCTGTGTGTCTGTCTGTACGTCTGTCTGTGAACAGAATATCTCAAAAACGAAAAGAAGTATGGCGTTGAAACTTCATATATACGTTTTGTGTGTTATCTAAATGCGACAGCAAGATTTTGAAGAAATCGCATAACCGGAAGTATGATGTTTACTCTTGTGACTTTTCAGTTTTTTTCGATTTTTTCAAAAAGGCTCTAACGATTTTTTCAAACTTTACATTTTTACTACATTTTAATGTGTATTAATGTGATATAGGTGATTTTCTAGTTGAATACTTCTAAAATGGGTTTCTTTTGTTTTTTTTCCAATTTTTTTATTAACTCCTATTTTAAATAGCACACCCGGTATATTATTACATCCTTGAATCCAGCTTAAAATTTTAGAGAAAATTTGTCTCTTCAACTAACGCTCTGTTTTGTACAGTTTTGTAGAAATTTTAATTTTTGACAAATGCTTAAAAATTAAAAATCAAATTTTTGGCTAATTATAAGATCACTGTAAAAGGAAGTTGTGTGATCACACCAGATTTTTAAATATGTTATTACGGACAAAAAGATATTTGGTTCGAGCTTTAACTACTTTGCGGTTTATTTGAATTGTCCGCGCCGTGATTCTCACTTTGACCGCACTGTCGCTGTCTACATTTATTCCTCTGTTTCCGTTAATCCCCGACAGGCTCCCTGCTTCTTTGTTGAGGACGGCCCTGGTGTTTCTTACGAGCCGATGCTTAGAGATCCATTTAAGCTCCGCTATTATAATTATCTGTAATTTGTGCAAAGTACCACCATTTTTCGAGAAAGACTTTTCAAATCCTCTTGAAGTTTACTTTTATTTTTATCGAGACTGCACTGTTGAGCCGAATGCCAACATCTTTAACTGGGATCCTTAAATGTCCTCAAACTTCACCTTTTATTGTTGTGACTTCGTAAATTGTTTTGCCTTCTCATGTTACTTTCCAGATTGTGCCGTTCCACTGATAGGCCGACGCCTTCGATTAGCACCCTTAAGGTTTCATTGCTTTATTAGCTTTGGTAATATTAGACACTTTGCATTCTAAACATGTTACTCCGTCCATTTTATTGTTTGCGTTTGTAAAGATACATTTAGATATTTACATGTGTTATGGGTGTACGATTGTGCTGGCAGCTTTAAGCTGGGGAATCTGTGATATTAGACATAACAGTTTGACTTTTGCGTGCAGTCTGCTTTATGAACGTTTTAATGTTGTTAAAGCTAACTGTATTTTAATTATCCAATTATTCGATTAGAAAAAACTTAAATTTTTCATTATATTTCTGATACACCACAACACATTATCGTCATAAATAGATCTCAAGGTAGTGGATTTCAATATACGGATGGGGCCACAATTATAATAGCAATGAGATAACATGAACAACAAAATAGAATGCTTGAGTAAGAAAGAGATGACCATACGACAAAAATATTTTAGTAAGCATGATTAGTTGACATATGTCATAATTACGATAAGCGTCAAGCCTACTCGAATATTTGCTTCTATGTTTATCTCTTTCTTACTCAAGCAATACGTGTTATTTTCTTGTTCATGTTATCTCAGTGCTGTTATATATAATTATGGCCCCATCGGTATATAAACACAGTCCCCTGGAGAAGGAATACAAATTCATAATGACATAAAATATTGCAGCGAAGCTTTTTGGCATTAAAAGCAATGTATATGGTGTTGAAGTGGTCATTACCTAGGTACTTTTCATATTCTTTTTCAGTACGGTACGTTCTAAAATTAATAATATGACTACTTGTGTGATTCCGTTAATTCCACTGTTTTGGTGCCATTTACAAGACTACTGATATGGAAATCCAGCAAATGGATGCTTTCTCTGCAAATTGCCAAAAAGTTGTTACCGGGATCTATTAAAAATCGATCCTAGAGGTTACTAGAATAACGATCTTGATCTACCTGCGCTTTAATTTTTAATGGAGGAAATAATCTAAACCCAATAAATTCCAATTTTACTACAGGACAATGTTGTAGGTTATAATGTTAAATCAAAGCCTAAGCCACCATAAATTTTACAATTCGCATGAAATTAAATGATAAACTTTATAATGATTGTGAAGCTTTCTTTAACCAACGCCAGTAAATCATATTACATCTAAAATACTCGTAAAAAACGTTCTAAATATCTAACTTAGCAAAATAGTTCATATTAACCATAATGATTGATTTCATATATAATAAGATTACAATTTATATAAAAAGATTGTGAATTTTTAAAACATTTACATCCAAAATCAAGCCGATAATAAAAGATCAAGTAGGTATTATAAATAAAATTGCAGATCCAAATTAATACTATCAATTAAAATCATGAGATTTAAATTCATTTTCCTTTTACTTAATCCTTACATCGCAGCGCCTCTATGTATAACTGCATTTATAACTAAACGCGTAAGCTTTAATGGAAACAATAAAACCGATGTAGTAACATAAATACCAATAACTCGGAATTTTATGCCACAGAAGTTTACTTTAGAAATCGAAACACTTAGAAAACCGATTTTTAAATATACTTTCGACTTCGAACGGCATATCGTTTGATTCCTGAAAAAAATATGTACAACTGCCACGTATAGCAGCAGTTTTAAAAGCCAAAGTGGGCTAATATTTGAAGGTTAGCAAGAAAAACACGAGCATTTAGCACTGCCATTTTAACTAAAAATGTGTTATTGATCGAACAAAAAATTGTTTGGTAAATTGATGCTGCATATTATCTTCTATACAGAGGTATCTCTAAAACTGAAATTCGTATAATTGACAGAGCAATGACTGATGATTCCTACATAAAGTCAATGACAACCGAACAAATCAACGGTAATTAAATAAAAACAGCTGTAATTGGACAAATACAACTGTAATTACCTCAAATACACAAGGATCTCCATGCATTGCAATTTTGTACATTAATGACCTCAAAACATTTCACAGAATTGTTAGCCAAATAAATGTCAATTTAAACTAGAAATAGATCCATACATTAAGAAAATTGAATTCCCGATGCCAGGTACTGTTGTTAATGTAACTATAAGTTTGCATTTGTAGATTTCTATCAATATGTTATATGTACTTCTACCTATACACAATATCCTTAAAAATAGTTCTAAGTAGTTTTTATAACTTACAACTTTCAGCACACTCTTCGTTAGAGCAAGAAACCCAAAAAACTACACCGTTTTTATTACTCATATTACGTGACAGTGAAATATAGCTCAGTGGTACAACACAAACCCGAGTTCAATTTCCAGTGACGTTCACAGCCAAGAAATGCTAATATCCACTCCAGTCCAATTCTTCAATCTTAACGCCTAAGGC
This sequence comes from Agriotes lineatus, assembly GCA_940337035.1. Taxonomy (NCBI): domain Eukaryota; kingdom Metazoa; phylum Arthropoda; class Insecta; order Coleoptera; family Elateridae; genus Agriotes; species Agriotes lineatus. Next base: position 123,810,300 of record OW679197.1, on the reverse strand, counting down.
CACTTTCAAATGTGGATACCTAATGCGAGATACCGGTATCCAAGATACAGAAAATACACGCGTTCTATTAGAGCTTTCACACTGCATTGGGTGACGCATATAGCATCGCCATACTCAATTTCGGTATCTGCCCCTTTCGGCCGCCGGCGACAAATTCTGTATCTCAAATACCGATTTGTCATTAGTAAAGCTGATATTATATGGCAAATGCATATTTTCTATAACTGATATGCCGGCGAAAATTTTTGCATATGTATACTAATTATGTGAAAACAAATCGTTTAAGCCAAGTTTCATTTTGCATATTATTCATATTTATACGTTTTTCAGCATACTTTCTGAATTTTGCATATTTGGTTATATTTAGCAGTAATTTGTAATGTATTTGTAACTTTTTGAGATTTTTTTGTAAAATTTACAATTTTATTAAATTTATTAATAAAATTTTTGTGTACGACTGAGATATATACTTTCACTTTCTGCCGCGGGAGTGTAGTGCGCGTATCAAAATAAGCAACTAAAGGTATCGTAAACAATTGCAAGGGGGCACACTTAAGTGCGATTTCTTTTATTATTAAAGAAAATATTTTAAAGATTAATAATAAAAATTAAATAATATTTCATTGTTATCAAATTGCATTATGCATATAAAAATATTTTTTATGTTTCAATACAAATAAGCAAAAATAAAGGATTGGTAAATTTGGACCGATCTGGTTTTTGTTATACTGTAAATAAAAGAAAAACATTTGTTTATGCTATTAGTACTTTGTAACTCTTTAACTATTATCTTAATCCTATTTATTAGCGTCTTTTCCCACCGGCATTTTCAAAATTACCTGAATATGTTTGAATTATGTATATGCAAACTAAGTTTAATACTTGGCTTTTAGAACCATGTACATGCTACAGCTGCATGAACCATAACAAAATTACAAAAATTGCGAAAAGTGAATACACAGAGCCAAATTACTTGATAAATACGAGCTTACCGCCTAAAATAAGAACAATAATACTATGACAACAGCTCGTATTATTACACCATCCTGTAGAATACAAAATGCATAAAATAAATGTAAGAAACATAAAGAAAATTAAAAAGGCATACACATAATAAATCTGTTTATGTTATACGTTTTTGACATAGATACGGCATGTTTAAAAAATAGCACCCTATTGCATGTATAATTGTATATCGTATTGGAAGGGTCCCAACTACTATTTATTAACATCCAAAAGTTTATGGCTGAGCTTATACAAATAATGAAATAATACTAGTCAGGCGATATGTATGTACATAGAAAATGCCGATCTTGAGGGCTATGTGAGTGATATCAAAATCCAATACGGCTACATTTCAATAACAAATGTATGCCCGTGTATGCATGACACTGCTTTATACTAATCAAAGAAAGTTTTAATTATTATGACCACTCATTTTGTCCTAAAGCTTTTAGCTAATGGATATATACATGCAGGATATAACAGGGTAGTAATAACCACTATGCGAAGGTATATGATAAACGAACTTGTAGATTAGTTGCAAACTGATTATAAGATCGTAATCTAGTAAAATTTAATAGCGCGTAAGCTAAAAATCGTGTATAAACTATATAATCCATACACTATTCAAGACGTACGCCCCAGGACAAATTCTGAATATTTCAAGCAAAATACGATTAAAAAGTTCTAACGTCGCAAAGGCAGTTCATTAAACATGATACTAAAAAATACACTTTTAACAGCATTCTCATAATATTGTAAAATTAGGAAAAACTCAATAGCCTTCGCAATTAAGGTCGTTTGCTGCCGTAGGATTTTTTAATTCCGTCCCACTCCAATACAAAGGAGAACTAGGCAATTTTGCTTCTAATCTTCAGCGGCTGCGGAGCCATAAAGTGCCGTAAAGAACTGAGTATTTGACAAATACACCGTTGGAAGATAATTAAGTTTCAAATGAACAATTTTTTAAAGAAAAAATTCGTTCTTTTCTTCCAGGTCATTGGTGTAATTTAATTAAGGCATTAATTTTGCAAAAGTGCAAACAAAAATCTCTCGTTTCAACTCCTACACTTAGCACTGAATTTGCTACGTTTCTAACTTCAAATATTTCCAAAATGAAATGTAGGAAATACACGATAATTAGGTTTCAAAAATTATTTAGTATCTGTCTTTTAGGCTATTATTCAAACTATTAGTAATATTTAATCGAAGTCTCGTAATAAAACAACATTGAAATTGCTCAACATTTCGTGTTCTTTCTTGTAATTGAACATTTATTTTCTCAATTTTTATTCACCTTCACGGAAGGGGAAGCATCACATACAGAATTAAATTTATAAAACATGATGTCACAACATGAAGTTTCTTTGAAAGCGAATGGCAGTAAAAAATGCGATGACACTATATAAGAAAGTGCCAACATGTCATAGTTTTCTGCTCTATACGACTAAATTTACGACTAATTTTACGATAGCTATTCGTTCAGAATAGATGGAGAGGAAAAATCAGAACAAATTTCTAGGACTTCAGGGAAAAATAATACTTTGGCTTGCTGGTGCATTAACATTACTTATTGCTAAGGCAATTTCTCCAGAGCCGTTTTTGTAAGTAAAGTTTAAAGTAGACAAGAATTCCAAGTTATAATTAAGGGTTATAGGAAAAATTCAACATGCTAACCCTTTCAAAAGAGGTAATATATAAAGGGTTCTGATTGATCATATTGCAGAACTAACTCCTCATGCAGGGCAGTACTAACACTTAATTTTAACAAAGCTTCTATGTAATTGTACAACTCTAAACCGTGTTTTCAGGTATATTCTATGACAGTAAATATAATGAATCTTCAAGTGCCTCATTAAAGCATTCAAGACACTCATTTTCATCACATAATAGTTATTTATGAAACAAGTTGAAAAATGTGGATTTTTATCAAGAGCCGTAAATGTTGTTCAACGAGCAAAGTGATTTACGAGTACAATTACGAGTAAAAAAACACTCATTTTCACAAGCTACGGTCTTTAAAATTTTTACCATACTGTAATAAATTTGTACTTTAGTACAGAATGGCAACAAAAACATACTTTTTCCAACTACTTGCAAAGCTGAGGGTTATCTATTAAAGCCTCCATAATAAAATTTTAATTATGATGGTGGATAAAATAATACTTCACTAGTGAAAAAACAGTCCATAATTCATAGCAACTAAAAAAATGTATGCGTGCACCTAGCACACAGTCAAATACATAATACGATTAATTATTTAAAATATGTATCTTACAGAAGTGGTTTTTGATGTACTTTATGGATAATTGTTTTGAATAACTAAAATCAGCTACTTATTATTCACACGTGACTAGCATGTTTCATTATACTCTACTACTAATTATATGAGAGTCCTATGACAGTTGACAATTTGTATACAAAAGCCACTACTGTAAAATAAAACGTCGTATATCACACTACGTAAGTGAAATGCCATTATGCGCTCGTGAGAATTACCACACGTCTGCTTACGTGCTCGTGTGTTAACAAAATCTCACTTGCGTATAACGACTTATTTCTCTCACTTATAATGTACTATGATTATATTTAAAACTTATTTATATAATTAAAAGTAGATATTGGATTTTTTTGTACATATACCTATTTATCTTACAGTGCAGCTTTTGATATACTTTATGTTTTTCGTGACTAGAAGCCGCTATGACAGTTGACAGTTTGTACCGTTTTAGAACTTTATTGTAGGTACAAAAACCACTGCTGTACGGTAAAATGTTGTAGGTATATCACATCTGAGTGAAATTCCATTATGTGCTCGTGAAAATTACCATACTCGCGGTTACGACCGCGTGCTTCAAACAAAAATCTCACTGACGATAAGGACTTATTTACTCACTTATAATATAAAGTACTATTACCTGTCTTTTCCAAATCCACCCATTATTTATGCTAAATAAATTATATTATGGTTCTATTATATTCCTGACAATTTAGATCGTCGACGTAAATTTTGATTTATTTAAAGTTTGTGGAACGACAAAGCTCGTAGATACAAAAAAACAATAGTCAGATAAACTAATCTAAATGCTATAATATTTTGATATTATCACAGAATATATGCTTTATTTTACTGCGTATAACAATTTTATTCTGCTATTTTTTCAAAACTATACTAACAAAAAACAAACTTTTTTGACAACAGTTTCAGATAATTAGGGAAAACTCCAGAATCCGGGGTCAATCCCCTCTTGTTGTTAATATTAATTGTTATTAACCATGTTTCTCTAGTAACCATAACTAAATTTATAACGGAGGCAAATAAAAGGAGGGGAATTGGCCTAGGATTCTGCAATTTAGCCGATTATTACGTATATATACCAATTGTCGTTAAAAGTACACGTTTTACTGTAGAATAACTGGAAAGTCAAGTACACTTCTGGATTTGCATTTTATCTTATCTTTTAAGTACTGTTTCAACTCTGAACAGCTTACATGCATTAAAAATATGCAATTGCCACGGTTGACTAAAATAGCAAAACTCCAGAGCGAGACTCTACAATAGCTGACCATAGACACACATTCAAAACCGCCACGAATGTAGTTTTTCGTGGCGGTTTTGAACGTGTGCCTATGCCCAGCTAAGTTAAGAGTATGCCTAAATTCCCATATATAATACAATGGTAAATTTAATAAATGTACATAGCGGATCATTAGTTATCTGTGTAGAGGTTACGTACACTTTGTTGCATTACATTTGTTTTCACTTTTCTCAATAGAAAATTAAATTTAATAATTCGAGTATATTCGTTCTTTGAAATCCAAGAATTATTTATCAGTAATGTCAATGTTGAACATATTTTTCACACGCTGTTAGATAATAAAATAAATGCCGCATCGAAGGTACTATTTACGTATACCTATAGTGGTATTAGTGATCAATATGTAGCAATGTATGTTTAAGTTCAAATCCAAGGGGAACTTCTGTTGAATTAATGTTTTTCTTAATTGTTACGCACTTTATTCCTAAAATTTGAATGCTGAAAACTGTATTTTATTTTATTTAGTGGCGTTCACTCCATTTATGAACAAGATTTTACCTGTAAGTAACATTCATATTTCGTGACGAAAAGAGAAGCTATTTAATGTCATAAAAATAAGTTGTCAGTGTCAATTATACGTCAATGTTCTCATGAAATTTCTGGAATATGTAACATATTGGTAACAAACGAGTTTTACACACTCAGACACTTGAAATTGTATGGAATATATTTGATTATATGTGATCAATTTTCGCCAAGAAATCTGAATTTTACTCTATGTACTTTAGCTTCGTGTTTTAATTGTTCAACCGTAACTACATGTCATTAGACAATATCAATATCTTTCGCACTCTCAAGAGCAGGATGATTTTACAGTAAATATATTATACCTATTTGAATGAATATTTTTCTATATTTATACAAGTTTCGTGCCAACTAGATTAAATTGCAATTCGACTACTATTCAGAGTATATTAAAAACAAGGACAGTAGAATGTCAGCACGACAAAAATTCGTATCAAATTCTTGGCCACAATTTGAAATTTTCAATTGCTTTTTATGACGTGAAACATTTTAGCTGTGTTAAATAGAAACTAATACTTTTCAAAGCATATGTGGAAAGAGCATAGTATGCCGAAAATGTCCAAATATAACTAGATAAATATCAAACTAGATATACACGATTTGAAAATTGCCTGTTCTATCATTACATCCGTAATGTCAGTGCTTCTCATTTTTATACGTCCCTCATAAAAAAGTGCAATCCACAGAGACTACACCAAGCTTTCCAATCGTATAATCTTTATCTTCTTGTTCTTCTTCTGTATCCATATACCCATCGGGTGTCGGACATTTGATCCTTAACTATTTTCAATCCATTTTTTCCATTCTTTCCGGTTCATTGCTAATCTTCCCATCTCTTCCTTCGTCTTTCCTCGTTGTCTGCCCAATTCTTCTATATTCTGTAGCCAGTTTTTCCTAGGTCGTCTGTTTCTTCTCTTCCCAATCCTGCCTGTTTAATTTTCTTCACTAGTCTGTCTTGGTCCATCCGCAGTGTGACCGTACCAGTTCAGTTGTTTCTTTTCTATCTTCGTTGTAACCGGTTCTTGTTCAATCATTTGTCTTATATATTCGTTTCTCTCTCTATCCAGCTTGGTTTCTCCATTTATTTTCCTAAAGTACTTCATGTCTGCGACAATTATTTTCTTCTCGTGCTTCTCATGTATAACCCATGTTTGGCATGCGTATGACAGTGTGGGTAGTACTATGGCATTATAGACCCGTAACTTAGTGGAATTGGGCGGGCCACATAGCACGACTAAAAGACAATCGATGGACCAAAATGCTAACGGAATGGAGACCTAGAACAGGAAGAAGAAGTATTGGCCGACAAAAAACACGATGGAGAGATGATCTCAAAAGAACCGCAGGAATCAAATGGATGGCCACAGCACAAAACAGAGAGCAGTGGAAGGAAATAGGGAAGGCCTACGTCCAGCAGTGGACTGATATAGGCTGATCGTGATCGTGATCGTGAACTTCGTTTTCATGTCTATTTCTCGTTTTCCGAAGATAGTTTTATTTAATGTATAGTAGATCTTTCCGCTCTTGTTTGTTCTTTTGGCTATCTCTAGGTCTATCACTCCATCTTCGGATATTACCTACACTGCCTAGGTATTCACATGTCGTTACTATCTCTACATTTTTTCCTTTAATTTCTATTCTTCTTTCTTCTTCTCGTGCTTTATTGTTGATTATCATCGTTTTACATTTGTCCGTATTAATCTCCATTTCCAGTTTTTCTATTTCTTCAGTCCATATTCCACCATAGTCTGATGTTGTGCTGTTTTCAAACTCTAGAATCCATTCTTTTCCTTTCTCGCCTACACACTTTATCATCTCTGGTTTAATGCCATCTTGTCCACATGACTTCCCTGTTTTGATGCTTTTCATCGCTACTTCCAGATCTTCCCTATTTATCTCCTCCGGTGGTACTTCCCCTCTTTCCTTTTCTCCTCTTTCATTGTTATCTAATTCGTTCTGGCTCTCGGCTACATTTACTCTTTTCTTATCCTCAACTTTGTTTGTATAGTGGTCTGCCCAGATTTCTAATATGCCATGTAATTCAGATTTAAGTTCATTATCAATATTTCTTATACTTCTTATCTTTTTATTTCATTTCAACGCTTTTATTACATTCCAAAATTTTCTATTGTTTGTATCGTATGTTTGGTTTAGTTCCCTGCCAAACTCCTCCCAACTTTTCGTTTTTGCATCTATCACTACCTCTTTCGCTATATTCCTTTTGTTTATATATTCTTCTTTATCCTGTAGGTTCTGTGATTCCCTGAATCTTTTCCATATAATTTTTATATGATCCTTCAGGTCGCCGTTGGAAAAAAAATATTTATACAAACTTAGCAGAATACTGATTTCTTACTTACTTTACTGCACTATGAAAGTATACATGCTTCAATTTTAATTTCTTCTGCAGCCACTCTGTAGTTAAATACCGAAAGGTAGCTCACTGGCCTAAAATGTGTACACCTACTCTTGAGAATCCTAGAAATACCAAATATTCCTGGGCAAAATGAAACTGGGATTCCTGATTATTCTGGACATTCTCAAAAAATACTAACTATACTTTCGGTTCCTGAAATATTACCAAAAATACCAAAGATTCTTAAGATTTGCGAGAAATAGTATACGTGATGCTCACCACATCACCACGTGTCATGAATATGACACGCAACAGCCGGGTGTGAGAGCGAGGATACGGAAGCTCTGACCTTCCGCCTTGCAGGCCAAGCTCCTTCATGGGGTGTTAGTGCGTCCCCATTAGTATTATTATTATTATTATATAGTATAGATTCTTGAGATTCCTGAAGAATACCAGAGTTACAGCTTTCCTAAAATTATCAATAAACACGCAACGTTGTTAAGTTAAATTTAAACAATTACAAAATAAATACCTATATCATAAGCTAAACAAACAACAATTCTTTGTGTTTTGTAAAAAATACAAATAAATAATGACCTTCACTGTACAAAAAAATGAGGCATGGTCACCACACGATTTTCCCCTACTGTTTGTAAAAATTTAATTTTTGAATTTATAACACTCGTATCATAATATACTACTAAATAATATATTCCCATTATCAATTTTTCGACTTTGAGGAAATTTTTGTGATAAGTTCTTACATATATTGCAGACCAATCCAATTTGATTATTTTTAATCACGTGACTCAGTTTGACAAATCAGACCACACTTGAACTGAAAACGACCCTAGGGTGATTTTCAATCACTATGGAAACTACCTAATTAAATTTCAGTAGTATCCTATCACAAGTTGGTGGCACTGTAAATCTAAGTCAAATTCGAGGTTAGCAGGTTAGCTTTTCCGTCAGTCCGTGTGAAAACTGACGCAAAAGCTAACCTGATAACCTCAAATTTGACATAGACTTACAGTGCCACCAACATAATATTATTATAATGAAGTGTCAAATTAATTTGTCAGAAAATGGATAATTTATTTAAGAACTTATCTTTCCGAATTCACCGCGGCCAGTAATAAATCCTTATAATTTTGACAAATAATATCCCTCAAGTGCGTTGCCTTTAAGAAATAACCCTCGGCTTCGCCTCGGGTTATTTCTAGGCAAGCACTTTCGGGTTGTTATTTGTCAAAATTATTGCCCTTGGTAAATTATAGCTGAAAATTTCCAGTTACTACTGTTAAGACAAAAAACCGTAAAATTTTAGTATTTAAATGCGTTTTGTTAGTTATTTTCAATAAAAAGGTTTTATTTATTGTGTTCTTCTTTCATTCATATTCTCTATCAAAATATAACGCCAGAATAAAAAAAATTCTATGGAAATATTACCAAGAAAATGTTCCGCAGCTATTTTTTTCTAAAAGCATTCGTGCATGCATCCAAGAAAAAATCCCTCCGCTTTCGGAGTCGGAATTTTTTCAGTTGGCGTGCACTTATTGAAAAAATAGCTGCAGAACATTTTCCAAATATTTCGAGAAATTTTCCAAGTACTTATTTTGCGATGTTTACAAAAACTATTCTTACACAAAAAACTTTTTAAACAAAAGTTTTAGATAATTGCAGTCCTAAGGAATTTTTGATTTTTTTCATTCTGTTTGTTTTTTAAAATTTTATTTAACTTTTTTATTTGTTTCATTTTTTATTACACAAATTTTTGGATGTAATATTACTCAACACTATTGGTAGCATTCCAAAGCAAAACTCTTAAGGAAATATTTGAAAGATGTATATTAACCTATATATTTTTTAAATTTTATATTTAAACATAGAGTGATGCAAGCAAAACGTTAAATTTGAAAGATGCCAAAATTAATTCATACAATTTCTATTAAATACTAAAGCTTCGATCTGCAGTAATTTTATTTTTCATGATAACCCCTTACGAACTTAATTTTTGACTATACATCTATATTTCATAAATAAAATAATTTGGCAGTATTCAACTGACCTTTGCTTAATTTAGGCAAATAATATAAAATATAAATTATAAATAATGTATGGAACTGAAATACACGAATAAATTTCAACAATAATGGTAAAATCAACTGACTGCTTGCTAATGAGTCTTCCGTGAGGGTAAATACTAGAATATATGTACTCAAGATATTTGGAGTTAACGGCATATGCAACGTTAATCACTATAACCGCAAACGCAAGACGGCGTCTGAGTCATCACACCGTTTTTATAGTCTGTATGTCGGCATTTTTTGCCACTTATCGTCTTCGCAATCACTTTCCAGATACCATATATCGCTATAGTAGGCTGCACAGTCATTCTCGATGATTATGTTGATTTTATTACTTTTGTCTTCACTATTCATTCTTCGCATTCAACGATTGATACTGAATAAAGCAGGTGTCAGAGGAATCATCGGTGGGGGGATTCTATGGATTGCCATGGCTTCACAATTTTTTTAAGAATCCTTATGATTGATTTTTGAGGCTTTCACGGCCATTGTCATTAAGTAACAAACGACTTCCGGGATTGGACCGTGTCATGATTGAGATCGAAGCACTCAACGTTTCGCCCACTTTCGTAAGGGGCTTCATCAGGAGGAAAAAGCAAAAAGAGCACGGTAATTCAAACTCGAGTTTCGCCTCTGACGTGGTTCACACCGTTCTCTTCTATCCCTTCCCTTGCAAAGAGTGCTCTTTTGCTTTTTCCTCCTGGTGAAGCCCCTTACGAAAGTGGGCGAAACGTTGAGTTCTTCGCTCCCAATCATGACACGGTCCAATCCCGGAAGTCGTTTGTTACTTAATCCTTATGATTACCAATATTCCTAAGATTCCTGGAGACTACTAACACCGTGTGTACACCAGATTTCGACCGTGAGCCCCCCCTCCCTCGTTAAATACTATGTCGCAACCTGGCCATTTTTTATTTAAATCAATTTAAAAGGTTTATTCTTTCGATGGATCTAAATACAAAAATATTTTTTTAATTTTACTGTGACCCCGATTTGAGAAATTGCTATTTTAAATTTCGATTTTTTTGCCCACGTCACAATTTTCAATGCTTAATAACTTTTCTTCTAGTGGTCCTACAAACATGTACCGGGGCTCTTTGTTTACGTATTTTTATGGGCCAAAATCTGGGGCATTTTAAACAAATGCAAAAAAATAAGTAATGTTATTAAGACATATAGTATTACCTATATTCCCTTAACATTTCAAAATAGAATCAGTATGAGATAATAATGTATGAAAAATATATATGAATCTTAACTACATGAATATAGAATAATTGAGTTAAGATAGAAAACCCAATTTTGCTAAATTAAACTTAATATATTAAGCAATGGTATCATAAAAATTACATGCTAAAGTAGCTATTAAGTGTTTCAATCACATTGGTTTGGGAATTGACCAAGTTGAAAAATATTTTTTTCTTAACCTTTGCAAAAGTATTTTGTTGGCTTTTTCCATTTCTTGAGATGTTAGTTTATAAACCCACTCTTATCAAGACATCTAATCTATTTGCAGTTATTAATATCAGAAAACTGGGGGTATTTGAATGATAGGGGTACGTCGGTGTAGTCCCAAAAAACGTATTTTTATATCCTCTGCAATACCCAAGCAAGCAACCTAAACACCATTGGTTTAAATAGTTGCAATTAACAAACGTAACTATGTCACTTCGTTCCAGATGATCACCTTCTTCAAAAAAGCAATTTCCTCTTTTGATTCGCTCGAAAAACTGTAGTGGTTTACTACTTCAGATCTTGTAGTACTTCCGAATGGTATGACAGAATGTAGCTGTTGTGCCCCTTTGATTGTCTTGACGTCCGCAAGTCATTGGTTCAAGATGGTGCCCTCTGCTGCATAATACGTATAATTCATGCACTTACAGAAACGAAGCCTGTTGAGACATGCACCACAACAGCTGATAAGATTTCTGAAATTCTCTTCAATTGAGATTTGGGTTTTACCTTTTACTTCTACCTGCGGTACCAATTTAAGTGAAACCCTGTTATAGTTATGTCAATTGTGTGACAAAAAGTTGTATTTCTCGCCAATTTTCAATTTAAAACCAATTCTATAAAAATATTATTTTTATTAACAACATTCAATCAAACACTGAAAGATCAGATTCCAGCCCATAAAAAGATGTAAAAAATGGGACCAAGTACATATATGTCTGTAGAACCACACTATTTGGTATTTAAAAAAATTATTTTTCAAAAACGAAACCACAAAAAATCTAAACCAATATTTCTGTATTTACGAGATATATGAAAAGTATATTTACTATATATTTCGTTTAAATTTAAGTGTGGCGAATCCTATATCAAGGAAAAGATAAGTTCGTCGTAATGGTGTCATAGCCATCCTTGATATGCATTTGAAATAAGAAAAGTTAGTATCAATACCTCGAAAATTATAAAAAGAAATGATAACATTCATTCAGATTTGCATCCTTTAAGTTAAGAAGTTTCCTAATACATAATGTCAAAGAAATTTTTGTTCTAAGTGATTGTTTATTGTCCTGCGAATTAAATAAATCACGTAAATTTTTAAATTTGTGTTTATAGTTTTTTTAATATCATTCGACCACTCATTAAGCTAGAGGGTGTCCCATAATTTGGATTCACTTTTATTTTGTTTGTATGTTATGAACAAAGCCTAGGCACGCCGAGTACCAGGTACCTTAGGCACCGACTGTTGTAGTCAAAAGTCTTACAGTTTTGCCGCCGAGATTAAGGAGCTCCAACTTAATAATATCTATTACTGTTTGTATAAAATTAAGAATCTCTAAAAACTATGTAGTTCTTAATTTCATGGTCAATTAGATATGTATTAGATAAGAAAAACAGCCATAATTTACCTAAATAGATGAGAATATGATGTTGCCCTTGGTTTAAAAAACATTCATGGCATGCGGCAATATAAAATTGTGCAAACTGTTCACTCAGCGATACGTGTGTTATTGTATCAAAGATCCTTTGTTAGGGTCGGAAGTCCTTAATATCGGCAAAATTCTATGCAGGATGTTGATCATATGACCACAGCCATCCGTGTCTAAAGTACCTGGTACTCGGCATGCCTAGACTTTGTTCATAACAGACAAACAAAATAAAAGTGATGGAAAATTATGGGACACCCTCTATATTAACTTAGAGGAAAAACTAGTGACTCAATTTGCATTGTATTTTATTGGAAATGATTTGACGTGTGCTTATCATTTTGGTCGACTCACAACTGGACTTTGCCTAAACGGATAAGATTTGACAAACTAACCTCTTTTTGTGCATCATTAATTTCGACAAAAAATGTCAATTTTATTTTATTCGCTGAATCAACTGTAAATTTCCATAAATATATATTTTTTAAATTTTATACATTTAGGTTACACGGAACTATGTTCTAGTTACTTTCCGAAAATTGCAAAAAATATTCACAAACTCTTCATTACCCTTTCCGCAATCGTTTAGAATGGCAAAGCATTCCAAACTGCCATTCCATAAGAATGTTTATGATTATTCAAATCACGAAGCTCCGTTATTGCCCCAATTCCGCCATTAAATCGTCCATATGACCATTTCCTTCCTGAAAGTGGCATCTGGCAAAAACCTATTCAAGCTAATTGTAGTTATCTGTACATTAGCGTGAAGTGCATCTATTCCTGCTGACAGAGACGGGAGATGGTATAAATAAACGAACCATCCACACATGCTCGTACAGGCACCCATAAATATCGCAAGTAGGCTTGAATAATTAAAGCTGCAGTTTCCTGAAACTTTACGAGGAGAAAATTACCAGTTTGCCTGTTTTACTAGCAAGTGGAGTACAATCGACATGCAAATCGAATTAGGCTAGTGGGGACATTAAATGGGCCCCTGCTGGTACCATAATTTATCTCGGCTGGGACAGGTAGAACGACCTTGACCTAGCAAACGCAGGTTGACCTGGGAGATAATCGGCACATTAAATATTGGATTTAATACCGATGAGTCAGCCAGACTGAAACTGTAGGTTGCAAAATGGAAAGTATTCGTACAACGCCGCAGGCGTTGCAATTTGATTAATTGTATGAGTTTACACTTTCACTGCTTCACTAATGGTACATTCAAACGTAGGTGGATTACAAAAATTAGGTAGGTACTACGCTCTGTTGCAAGAGCTTGTATTTGGGACGGTAACTTTTGCTTAATAACCATTTAACGACCTTAGCTAAAACAAACTTGTTGCATTTAGATGACTTCCTTGATTGCGTCATTAGTTTGTTTTTCAAAACAAAATTGATAAATATTAATGTATAACATCATCTCTTTACAATTCCAATTAAACGTATTGTTTGTATGTGAAACGTACTAAGACCCATTAAGGCAATATTTATATATTTCAAAAAGGCACCTGGAATGAACCATTAAACAAACCGTTAATTATGTTGCTAATTGGCAGATTAGCTTTGCTCCCTGATAACATTGGCCTGACACCCTCTCAAAACCAGGTCAGGCGCTTTAGGAGTTGTTTTCCTTGAGGAAAACTTGCCCTGAGCATGGAGCTATAATAAAACAAAAATTGCGCCTCACATAAGTAGCCAATTTTCCGGTTGGTTTACCACTTTCCACGCAAATTCCGGGCAAATTAAGTAATTAATGGCATTCAAAATATTTATAACCTTTTAGCATGACAAGCAGCAGCTCATGAGATTAATTAGCTTGGCATGTAGTGCATTAATTAAACTAAATAATGTCCACGTTACAAATAGTACTTTAACAAATTAATACGCTAATTCTTGGTCGTCCAACGCTCCACAATTCAAGTGTGTCGGCTTTGCAAGAATTATGTTCATTTGAAAATGAGTCACGTTCCTTTAAACGAGTTTATTGATACCCAGAAACAAACGCGGGTGTTTTTGCATATGATTTTCGGGATTTCGCGAAGTGGACGTATGACTCAACTAATTATTGCCTTCTTACACTAGTCATTAGTACGAAAGTCCATAAGTTTGCAATTAATTGGCTTACAATGATAGTAAGGACAAATTTGATAAATATTAACAAGAATTTCTACTGTGCCCAGGATGTAAATTCCATAAAAATTCAACATTAAGGGCCAAACTAAAAAATCAAGGCAGCTGTGAAACTTTTAAATTAAGGTTAAAAGCAGCCCCACGCCGATAAATCCCCTAATTGCTTAATAGCTCATAGTGTCTGCCATCGATTTTCATTCATAAAACCTGCGACAACGTTTGGAGAGGCTCGAAAATGCAAATAAAAACATTAATTTGACAGCTGAAAGTACCCACCTTGCAAGAGGGCCACTCCTTTTAGCCCTTTGGCCGAGTATTTTTTCTACGACGGCCACGTTTCCGCTGCGAGCTGCCTCTAGCAGCTCCTGGTCTTTGCCCATGGCCCATTAACACTCAATTATGCACCTTCACAACGAACCATTCTTAAAAACACGGTTTTACACACTTCGTACTATCATTCATCGATCCACTACGTCCATGTTGCGACTGCCGCTCCTCTGCCGGCGACCGCGACAAGCTGCTTGACGTTTGGGTTGAATTGTTTTGTTTTGTGACTGCCTGGCCGTCTGCTATCAATTTTTAGCCGGCAAAGTGAATCATTCGACAGAAATGGTGTCTAAGAGTTGGTTAGCTAAGTCTACGTTGCTGTAACTGCGTTAAATTCAATATGGCCCGCTGTGATTGCGTTTTGTACTTGATTGTGGTTTACATAAGCTCACAATCGGCAGTGGTTAATTGCGCAACAAATGGTAAGTCTTTAGCTATTGTTTCGTGCGTACATTCAACCGAGCCGTGTTAACAGTTCTGCAGCAAAATGTCGATATTGACTTGTCGACGTACAACATAACCGATAAAGCCAGTCACGTATTTTATCGTTATCTGGATTTGGCTCAAGGAAATGCAGTCGTCAAGATCCAAAATGTGCCCAAAAACAAGGGCTTCCTGGTCATTCAAGCACACAGCTTTCCGGCTAATGTAACTTTGTCGAAGTCGCGTAATTTGACTCCTAAGACTTTCGTTACTGGAACAAATGTCGGACTGGTTGAACCTGAACTTGGAACCAACATGCCATATCAGTACTTTGTGATTTACAGGGAAACACCCAATGTTAGAGTTCTTCTTGCAGTTAGTGTCTATGAGGAGCAGGGTGAGAAACCTTCAAATTTTAAATAAAGTTGTTTGTCAAATCATAGGCGTAGGAACCAGCTGGGTCAGGGGATCAGTCGGTGCCCTTGCAATAAAATGATTGCACTGAACTCGAATCGTTGTTCTTGACGTTTTAAAAAGTATGGAATGGTAGTTTATTATTTTTGACTGATTGTGTATTAAAAGCAAACAAGCGTACATATTCGTAAAATTATAATCGCTTGAGTACAATTAAACAGTCATCAATTAAGGGGAATTGTTCTTACTTTAAGCTTTATATCTGCCTGTACCTAATAACCTTGATAAAATTAGGTAGTTTTTGTTTTTCGTTGATATCTGTGATGTTTGTGTTCATTAATAACTCCTGAGATTAAGTTCCATAAACACTGATAAAAATTGATAATGCATTATTTTTCTCCATCTACGCATGAGAATGATTACGTTTTTATATCAACCTGAAGATGTATCTTTTCTCGCACCAGGTCGTATTAGCCATGATTTATTCCCCTTTAGGTAACGCACATGAATCATTAAAATGTTCAAGTTAGATTCGACTTGTATAATTGGAGTGCCAATAAAGGCAGAAATATGTTCCCTTGTTTTCCCCACGTTATCGTGATCGTTGCTCCAATTTTAAAGCATTTAATAAAAGTGCCCGTAAAAGTAGTTCTCGGTTGATATAAAACTTTTCGGTCCGTTTGAATTTTAAAATGTTAGCACACTTCAATAATTTTGCTAGAATATGTTATTATTTAGGAAAAAACGAACACCTTTCTTAACGGAAACTTATTTCTATTGTTGGTAAACAGCAGTAAAACATCTGTAGCTGATAGCGGGCTAAAAGCATCGGGTTTTGGTTTCTTGAACCCGGGTTCGAATCAGGCGCCAGCTTAATTCATTTTTATTTTTATTTTGTTTAGGATACACTATTTTTCATTACAATACGCAATATGAAGAGAAGAATTGCTATTTTCACTTGGTTTTCAAACTAAGTAAGTGTTCTAAAACAGGGGTACTCAAACTGTAGTACGCATACCACTGGTTGGGTGATAGTCGAGTTGCGACAAAACACATTGAAATTGATACGAATACGCTTCCAGGATCCTATA